>CM073579.1:118843543-119443543 GCA_037074715.1 Magnolia kwangsiensis
ATAACAGCAATGCTATTTGGAGTGGAACTCTGGCTAGTCAAGGTAGGTTGAGGGTCAGCTGGAGCCAAACCCAAGTCAATACTCGACCCTAGTATAGCCTAGTTTGAGTTGGTGGTAGAATCTTGACCGCTGCCCAAATAGGTTTTGTGGTAGAGTGTCTACCGCTACACAAACGGTTTGGATTAGTGGTGGAATCTCGCCAGCTACCCAAGGGAACCCTAGTAAGTTCCAGGAAAAGTCAATCACTAGCTATTTCTCCACCATGCTATTTCAATTATAATAGCAAACCTATTAGGGGTGCAACTTGTTGAAATCGGCACCTTCAATTTGTGTTGAAACAGAAGAGCTCGATTAATTGACTTTAGCTTCGATCAATCGAGGAAAATTCTAAATTTTCTAATTAATTATCTGAATAATTTTGGACATGTTCAATTGACCGAACATGGAGGCTTGATCGATCAAGATAATTTTGAAAAATCAACTTAGCTCTCTGGACACTTTTGAGCATCTTTGATTGATCAAACATTGGAGTGTCGATTGATCGATGGTTAGATCGACAGTGCACGCAGTTTTTGCGTAAGTGTGCAGTTTTGTTTCTAATTTCAAATTTTAAGTTATACAAACGGGTATAATACAAGATTAGGACATTGGGAACTTTTTCTAAAAAAGAGTTAAGAGTTTTTAGAAGAGTTTTCTTTGGATTTTCGTATGTATATGTTAATCTTATCTCTTATAATTTGTTTTCATAGTGGATCGCTTGTCGCTTTATGCAATAATTATTTTTTTTTCGCAGGGGTTTTTCCATGTAAAAATGTGTGCTGTTTGTGGTTGCTTTGTTGTGTTTCCATATTCCTTATTTGATTCGACTCTAAGCTTGCTTTTGCGCCCCTCAACAAGTGGTATTAGAGAGTACATAGGGGATTCGGTTATGATCTGAAATATAATGATGAACGGATTGAACATGAAGTATGAGATAGAGAAATTCACTAGGAAAAATAATTTTGAACTATGGAAGGTGGAGATTAGAGGTTTTCTAGTTTAGCAAGCGCTGCAGCACGCACTACTTAGGAAAGCAAAGCATTCGGAATCTACGAATGAAGATAAATGGGAAGAACTTGATCAGATGACAATTACTTTGATCCAATTATGTTTGCCTAATGATGTCCTTTATAATGTCATTAATCCAACGACCACTGCAGGACTATGAATTACAAAATCTCTCTCAAATCGTTTATATGTGAAGAGGCAACTCCATAATCTGAAGATGGAGGAGGAGTCTGATCTAAATGAGCACATATGTACCTTCAACAAACTGATGAGTGTGGAGGTGAAGATTGACAAAGAAGATAAAGTCTTAATCCTATTGATGTCCCTTCCAGATTTCTATAAGAATCTAGTAGATACTTTGTGTCATGGTAGAGATACCTTTGACCTTGGCACAGTTATCTCATTTATTCAGTCAAAGCAATTAAAAAGGAAGAATGGTGGGGAAGATACATCTATCGGAGTATTGGTTGTGAGGGGAAGAACGTCTGAGCAAGAGAAATGAAAATCGCAACCGAGGTCCAAGTTGATGGGAAAAGCAAAGTTAAAGTGTTTGAATTGTGGTAGACGGGGACATACGAAGAATGATTGTCAATTTCCTAAAGCCCGAAAGGATGAGAATTTAGATAATTTTACAAGAGATGCCAATTTAGCGGAATCTCATGAAGGTTCGAATGGTTGCGATGTATTATCAATGTCTAAATCGGGTCACTTCTCTCAGGAGTGAATTATGAATATGGGAGCATCTTTCAACATAACCCCACATCGGAGTTGGTTCACCATATACATTGAATTTGATGGTGACCTATTTCTTACGAGCAATGATCATGCCTGTAAGATGGCTAGAATTGGATCTGTTTGTATCAGAATGTTTAATGAAGTGGAGCATTCTCTGGCCAATGTGAGGCATGTTCCATATTTGAAGAAAAATCTTATTTCTCTAGGTCCTCTTGATGCATTAAGATGGTTTGCTAGGAGTGAATTCAATCATTTTGTTTATTTCAAGGCACTAAGGCCGTATTTGTTAACGCTGAATTTTTGCACTTAACGTGGAATTGGGAAAAATTTTCGTGTTTAGTGGTGTTTGTTAATGCGTTGTTAATGCGGAAGACGGAAAGCGCTAAGTGGTTTTTCACTGAATTCTTTCCGTGATAGGAGTCTCGCTTAATGGTGAACGCGGAATGCACTCCATGATTTTTTATTAAACAAAAAATTTTTGCTTCCAAAAGTACCCTTTTTCAAGTTACTATGGCAATTTTTATTTTTTTTTAAGTTATTTGTGCAATACAAAATCAACCTTTAACCTGTAAAACTTCTTTATGCCCCAACATGATTTATGTGTTTGACCCACACCGTCCATCAACTTTTTCAAATAATTTAAAGTATGATCCAATAAAGGAAGCTAGTCCAATGATTAATTGGACCACAAGGTGGGGATTGAACATCCACCGTTAAAAACTTCTTGAGAGCTGGAGAAGTTTCAGATCAAGCTGATATTTGTGTTTTCACTTCATCCACGTATACATGACCTAATGAATAGGTTGGATGGTAAAAAAACATCACAGTGGCACTTAGAAAGGTTTCAACGATGGCTGTTATTATCACTGCAGCATCCTTTGGTGTGGCTCACTGAAGTTGTTGACCTACTTCATCTTTTATATCATATATTAAAATAATATAAGAAAATTATAAACGGCTTAGATAAAACACTTACATCACGGTGGGCCCCATAGAGCCCTGACCAGACGGTAATCCGTCCAGGCGGGGGTAGGACGCAATCCGCATTCGAAGCGGATGGGCTAGGGACGAACGCAAATTTCCTGCATTGGGAACCCGGGTGAGACCAACTGTGATGTTTGTGAGAAATCCTACCCGTCCATATGTTTTGTGAGTTTATTTTAGGACATGATGCCAAAAATGAACCGTTTCCAAATCTCAAGTGGGTCGAAAACGTGATAATTGAATGTCCACAGTTGAAATATTCGTAGGCCATAAAAGTTTTAAATCATGCTAATATTTGTGATTTTATTTCATCCCAGTAGGAATGAAGTTATTAATGGTATGGATAGCATGTAAACATCACTATCGAACCCAAACAGGTTTCAACGGTAGGAATTTCCCTAACCACATTTTCCTTTAGCACGACCCACTTGAGTTTTACATACGGTTCATTTTTGGTGTCATGCCTTGAAATGAACTCACAAAACTAATGGAAGGGGAGGATTTCTGACAAACATTACAGTGGGCCCCATCTGAGTTCTCAGCACAGAATCTTCCTGCGAAAGGCTTTGGCAGGAAATCCGCGTCCTTTGGGAACGGGATTGGGAAGCAGATTGGCTGGTGTATTGACGTCAGTGTGGTCCCATCATGACGTATTTGTTATATCCAAACCGTCCATCCATTTTGCAAGCTCGTCGTAAGGCATAAGCCAAAAAATAAGACAAATTTAAAGATAAACTAGACCACACTGCAAAAGGCAGTGGGGGATTGAACATTTTATTATTGAAACCCTTTTAGGGTCACAGAAGTTTCGAATCAATATGAAATTTATTTTTCCTATTCATCCAGATATTTTTTGACCTTATGAATAGATTAGATTGGAAAATAAACGTTATAGTGGGCCTACGAATTTTTTAACAGTGAAAATCATTATCCCGTTGCTATTTTTGGTGTTGACCATTTGAGTTTTGGATATGATTCATTTTTTGGATAATGCTCTAAAATGATCTAAAAATTTTGATGAACAGTGTGGATATAATAAATACATTATTATAGGGCCATGTAACTTTGATCTCCTTTGAAGCGTTCGTACAACTCAAACCTGGAGAAGCGTCAAAAATTGTCTTTTGCACGACAGATATTTACACCAGCTATATAGCTGGTGTGTGGTACAGAAACGTTATAGTGGGCCTATATTTTTATTTTCCCTTCATCCATGTCCTTATGATATAATGAACAGGTGGCATGACAAATAAACATCACTGTGGGGCCTAGAAAGGTTTCAACGGTGGAAATCATTATCCCCACTGTTTCGTGTGGTATGATCCACTTGATCTTTGGATATGCTTCAACTTTGGACTCAACCCCATTGAATTAGAGAATGATATGCCTGAAGAAGAAATTGTCGCCACACTTATACATGCAATTCATTAATTTTTTATCTGTTTTTTTTTAATAATGATATTTTAATTTTCTATTAAGTACTTTATAGTTTATTTGAATTAAATAAAATAATTTTATTTTCATTTAATAAAAAATAATTTCTTTATAATATAAAACATTTCCAAATGGGAGATAGAGGCAAATGTGTCAAATTAACATATTTTCAACATTTCAGATGTTTGTTAACAAACAAATTATTTCAAATTCAGTATTTAATTTTGAAACTACAGCCATAATTACCAAACAAGTTTTTTGACTTTAGATTTCAGATTCAGGCTTCAGATTCAGCTTCAGATTTCATATTCAAGCTTTAGACTTCAACTTTAACAAACGGGGCCTAAGTGATGGGAAATTCATTGTCTTAGTATTGTATGTTAGTTATATGCTTATCGCCAGCTAAGGCATGTTTGAGATTGACAAGTTGAAGGCTCAGTTATCAAGTACATTCGAGACGAAAGATATGTAGCTGCAAAGAAGATTTTTAACATTGATATACACAGGGACATGAAAAAGAGCAGGCTATGGTTGTCTTAGGATGAGTATCTTGAAAAGATCCTACTCAAGTTTGGGATAAACATGGCAAAATCGGTTCGCACTTCTCATATCGCTCACTTTTAGCTTTCTTTATAACAATGTCATACTATAAATGAAAAAAAAAAAAAAAAACAGTATATGTCTCATGTACCCTATTCAAGCGCAATTAGCAGTTTGATGTATGTCATTGTCTGTACAAGACTAGATATTTCAAATGTAGTGGGTGTTAAGAGCAGACACATGTCTAACCATGGCAAGCAACATTGGGAGACAGTGAAATTACTACTTCGTTACATACATAGTATAGTGGACTACATCTTGACATTTGAAAAATCAGAGGAGAAATTAGTAGGTTATATGGACGTTGATTATGCTGGAAACATGGATAACAGAAAGTCGACTTCCGGGTACTCATTTGTATTAGTAGGTGGAGTGATCAGTTAAATGTTGAAGCTTTAGTCTGTAATTGTTCTTTCCACAACCAAAGCTGAGTATATGATAGTGAACGAAGCATTTAAAGAGACATTTTGGCTGGGGGGTATGATGAATAAATTGGGGCTTCAGCAGTGCTTGTGAATTGTGACAATGAAAGCACAATGAATTTGGCGAAGAACTCAATATAACATCTTCAAACTAAATACATTAATGTGTGTCATCACTTTATCTAGCTGTTATTAGAGGAATGCAGTGTTACTCTTAAAAAGATCCACACAAGTATGAATCCAGCGTATATACTTACGCAAGTTGTTCCTGCAAAGAAGTTCATGTTCTGTTCAACTGACAGTATTGTTTACTAACAAGCTAATAACCAAAAAAAAAAAAAAAAACTTCTCTGGACTTGGCGAAAGAATGAATGAAAATGGAGTGTGCACAAGAAGCTATGATAATACCTATCATGGATATAATTAGAGATGGAGGAAGCAGCTTGAAACAACAGAGCATGCATATTAAAGTCACGGGTGAAGATTGTTGAAATTGGTGCCTTCAATCTATGCTGAAATAGAAAAGTTCGATAAATTGACTCTATTCTTGATCAATTGAGAAATTTTTTAATTTTCCAATTTACTCTCTGGAAAATTTTGGACATGTTCGATCGACCAGACATTAAGACTCGATTAATCGAGATAATTCCGAAAAATCAAGTAGCCCTTTAGACACATTTGAGCATGTTCGATTGATCGAACATTATGGCATCGATCGATTGAAGGATTATCAATCGATGTCGATTAATCAATGGTTAGATCGATGGTGTGCGCAGTTTATTCGTAAGTATGTACTTTTGTTTCTAAATCCATATCTGAAGTTATATAAACAGGTGTAACACAATATTAGATATTAGAAACTTATTCTAAGGAAGAGCTAAAGTTTTGAGAATAGTTTTCTTTAAATTTTTGCATTTGTAAGTTGATCTCATCTCTCATAATTCATTTTCACAGTGGACCATTCGTCGCTTTGTGTCATAGTTTTTTTTTCCACATAAAAACGTGTGTTATTTCCAGTTACTTTGTCATATACCCCTATTGCATGTTTGATTCAACTATTAGGTTGCATTCATGCCCCCTCAACACAACTCCGTTGGGCTGAGGTAAGTTAAAGGTAAGTCAGAGCCAAACCTAACCCAATGCTTGACCTTAGAACAACCTGGTTTGGGTTAGTAGTAGAATCTCTACCACTGCCCAAACAGGTTGAAATAGGGGTAGAGTCTTGACCACTACCCAAATAGGTTAGTGGTAGAATCTCGTACTCAAACAGGTTAGAGTAGTGATAGGATATTGACCACCAACCAAAGAACCTAATAAGTTCTAGATAAAATCAATCAGTAGCACCATGTTATTTCAATTATAATAGCAAACCCAACAGGAGTGTAACTCTGACAAGCCAGAGAGGTTGTGGGTCAGCTCAAGCCAAACCCAACCTAAGCTACCCAACTCAATACTTAAACCTTAGTCCAACCCGGGTTGAGTCAGTAATAGAATCTCAACCACATATTATTAATCGCATAGCTAACATCACCTTTAAATTACTAAAATGCCCTCAAATTAAAAACCCTTCCCATGTCCTTTAATTACACAGATTCTAAGCCACTCCAAAACAAAAGAAAAAAAAAAAAAAAAAACTGCATTTCTCAACCCAAATCCAACCCTAGATCCAAGTTGGTCCATATGTGTGCACTGAATTACGCCTATCTGGACCATCCAAATTATCGGTCCTATCATGGATGGAGCATGCATCTAAAATCACATTAATCAAGCAATTCTAATCATGAAATTAATGGCTATCTAATGAATGGTTAAAAGTAAATTGGTGAGTGGTCTAAATTTGAAGGGAAAATTAGATGGTTAATATTAGCTTCTCTTTGTAATTTTTTGTTTACACTTCATCGAGTGCTGGGTCCACAATTTGGACGGTCTAGATGGTCGTAATAAATGAGGTACTACAAAAGGAATGCATTTGCGTACCTTGCCTGGTACTTTCTCCGAAGTTAGGAAACAACTTGATTTGCATGAAATCCACACCGTACATCATGTACACCATCCCTTGTTTGGACTTTATCCCAAAAATGAAGCTGATTGGTAGGCCACCCCACAAAATTATGCCTAAAACATCTAAATCAGATGTAGGGCCGTTAATTTTTGGGTAATTCTTTTTTACTGTGAGGTACATCAGATGAATGGAATGAACGGCATAGAAAACTCCACGGTCCGCTCTTCACAAAACGAATGGTGGGCATTCCTTCCCAAATGTTTCCCATGGTGTGGCCTGGTTACTTGATGGATGGGGGTGGATCTGATGAAAGTTCCACCCTCGTGGCTCTAAGTCTGCGAGAGTAACCCTGATAGGTACCCAGTTTGTACAAAAGGAAGAGAGGCCCATGTTTGTACGGTCCGGATCTAGCTTTGGGTTTCTGCAAGAGGGAGAGAAGCTCATGTTCCTGTGACCCAAGTAGCTAATATTATAGCTGTGGAGGGATCATGCAACAGATATCAACCAGAGTGGAAGAATCCCAACCCTTCAATCCTGCATTCTGAAGTTAGGTGGGGGACACTGTAATGTTTCTGAGAAATCCATCTGGTCCATCCATTTTCTCAGTTCATCTTAGGACATGAGCCCAAAAAATGAGGCAGATCCAAAACTCAAGTGGGCAATTCGCAGGAAACAGTGGGGGATTGAAGGTCCACCTTTGAAAAAATCGTAGGGCCACAGATTTTTTTATCAGGATAATATTATCGTGTTTCCAGCTCATCCCAATGGGAATGACCTTATGAACGGTTTGGATGGCATATAAACATCACAGTGGAAACCGAGGAGGTTTCAGGTTTCAACTGTAGGCATTTCCCTCTCCACTTTTTCCTGTCGTGTGGCCCACTTGAGTTTTGGATCTGCTCATTTTTGGGCTCGCGTTCTAACAGGGGCTGTGAAAAAGGATGGATGGGGTGGATTTCTCATAATCATCACAGCGGTCCCCTCCTAGCTTCCGACTGCAGGGGGGGGGCCAGCAATCGCCGTCCGAAGCCAACAAACAGAATCCAGCAACAGCTACAGGAATTAGAAGTGTAGAACAGCTAAGGGATGAAGCAACCCAAATGGTTGGTATAGATTGAACGGCGATAGTGTACCTCGCGTCCACACTCCCAACCGTGCCCACCGCTAATCAAGTGCCACGTGGGATGAATATGTATAAGATCCACCCGTCCATCAGGTCCACTGCCTCATATTCATACATGAGCCTAAAAATCACCTGATCCAATTTTCAGGTAAGCCCACAACAGGGACTGTTTGGGTCCTTACTCTCAGGAGTTTCAACACCTGGTCAAGGGTTCGAGTAGGCATATGTGGTGAAATCCCACTACGGTGTGAGCGTGAGTGTGAGTGTGTGGGGGTGTTTTGTGCGTGTGTCAAAAAATAAAAAATAAAAAATATAATAAAAACCTGGGCCACACCACATGAATTTAAATGTCAACAGAGGGGTTTAGCATGTGCAATGCAAGCACTTCTACCTTCGAAATTACAAAAACACTCAAAACTTTAATTGAAATATCTTCCCATCTCCTATTTAATTTTAGCGACCTGGTAAAACTAATTATAGGAATAAAAGTATAAATGATAGAGATACGGGCCCACCCCAATTCAGTCATTTTACTTTTAACCAATTACCACTTCCTTAGGAAATCATGATCCTAACCTATTTGCTCCTGATAATTTTTTTTATATATAATAAGTACCATTTTTATGTATTTACTTAATAGCCATGCAGGAAAGGACATGATGAAGCCGGTCACCTTCTTTTTTAGGGATAACTACTCCGAGTCCACGAAGATTTTCGTTTATTTGGACTCCTCACAAAGGTTCCTCAAATTCACGATGGAAGAAAATAAAAATAATTTCTAATAATTCAAAATAAATTGATTGATGATTTTAAAAAAATACAATCTATTAAATAGTGAACTCAAACTTAGGGCGGAGTTTCAAACTCAACTCCTTAAAAATATGACTTACTATAAATAGTAAACTTACTGTCATGATTCCTACTAGACTTCTTGATTTCCGGCCAATTTGACCTAACCACGTTATTCTCCTAATCTTTCTAATCCATTTTGTCACAACTCCTAAAACTCAACGGATCAAAGTTATGATCGAATTAAAACTTACTATTTGTAGTAAAAGTAGAAATAAAACAGACTTTTGACTGCCAATTTGATGGAATCTTGCAAATCCAGCATAGGCAACCCGGCATAGCCGGGTTGGTTGGCTAAAGTAGCTTCTCTTGCCCCAAAATCATATATGTTACTTTCAAAAACTCATTCCACTATTTTAGGGTTCCGACAGTCCTCATCACTTCCGCCTCCAATTGGGCCTTTTCTGGTCCATCTTGGCCAAGAAGGTGTCTGCGATCTGCTCTACATCAAATAGACCTCGTCAGTCAGACTGGTCTAGTTGGAGATTGAGTAGCTCGGACCGAACAGACCATGGAAAAGAATAAGCTCTGATCCATGATTTAAAACATTAGTTTGGACAGTTCCTCGTATGCAGTACTGGAAAAATGTTACAAAATGAGTGGCTCTAGTCGACCAAACCGTCTTTTTCAGTGAATGCCTTGTGTTGACCTTGGTGATTCTTTAGTCTTCATTTTTCCAGTCTAACAACCCTTTTCTTTCTACCATATTGCCTCAATTCCTTAATAGTTGCAGAGTAAGTGGGATAAATGGTACTAGGAGAAGGTCAAATGGTCACCAAACAGCCCATCGGTGGACGTTGATTTTTATGCTATGGTGAGCCATCCATGGTATGAGTAGCATAAGCAATAACAGGGTGAACCAATGGCGATGATAGTGTATCATGATATGCATTGTGTCGGCAAGAATGATGCTGCTATAAAGCTAAGTATGAGAATTTAGTTGCTCTGTCACTCACAATGCGTCGATGCAATAGAAAATCCAACTAGTTCTCAGATCTGACTAGTGGGGCCCTTGATTCAGTAACCCAGATGATAGAGTCGCATGGATGGACCATTTTCAGTTGATTGTGGGCCGTTGTTGTATTTTCCATTCTGAAGTGGCTATCAAGAGGTCACAAATCAAAAGGTTTATATAGTCCCAATTGGGATTTTTTTTTTTTAAAGGCAAGATATCAATTATCTGGATTAGAAAACCATGGGCCTCACTCATTGGTATAAGGAACTAGTGTACGCTTAAGCCCGTCTTTGGATGCACAATTGAATTGAATTACAATAATTCAGTGACTACCCCCCCAAATGCTATTTCAATTGTTTCGAGTCTAGTTTGAAACACATGAAATTGCAATTAGGGGTTGTATATGTGATTATAAGGGTCCCACTTATGTTTAGTTGGACAATTGAAATTCGGTCTAATTGAGCATCCAAACACAACCTAAGCAAAGTCTGCACTCGCCGAACCAGCGTTGTCACTGCAAACCAAGCCACTGAAATCAACAACATGCCCACATCTGTTGCGCAGCACGCCAACAACGCAGTGGGCTGAGATCCAATCTCAGACCTCACCCACAAACGATAAACAGAAAGGAATATAAACTAGAAACAGATCAAAGCAATCCAAACAAACCACAAGACAAGATATACATAGAAAAATTTCAAACTAGGGTAAAAAATCACAGATACAAACTTCCACTATGAAGAAACAAATATTACAAGGTAAAATACTAATCTCTCCCTTGAAAGAATATAAAAAACCCTTAGCTTACACCTTTAAAAATATTTCTCAATATTCCTCATACCCTAGAAAAGCCCTAGGAACCCCTATTTATAGTTTAGGTAACTTTCCTTCCGCACCCTTACGAAAGGCGACACCAAATTCCGCAGTCCGCATCAGATTCAGAAACGAATCTGCGTAACCTTCGACTGGTCGTAGCCCTCCTACGACTGGTCCTAGAACCTGGACACCAAAAAAACAGCACACTGGACTTTAAGTCAAACCGGTCCACGACCAGTCAAACAGGCCCCTACAACCGGTCGAAGACGTCCTACGACCGGTCGAAGGCGGCCCAGATGTGGCTCCACATTCTCAACAATCTCCCACTTGGAGACGCATTGCCATAAACCTTCGTCTTCTTCATCCGGAGTGCATCACATCCCCGTCTTCAAGCTTGAAGACCAATCAATGCTGAACAGAGCTTCAGCTTCTTCCTTGTGACCGTCTTGGTCAACATATCTCCAGGATTCTCACTTGTATGAATCTTCTCCAAAACAATCGATCCATCTTCCAGTAACGAACGTATGAAGTGATATCTGATGGCAATATGTTTGGTCCTTGAATGAAAGGCTGAATTCTTAGCCAAGTGTATTGCACTCTGACTGTCACTGTATAGCTTGCAATCTACTTGCTTCTTACCCAACTATTCCATAAAACCTTGCATCCATACCATCTCCTTGCATGCTTCTGTAGCCACAACATATTCTGCTTCTATCGTACTGATAGATACTATCATCTGTAACTGAGAGACCCAACTGACTGCAACACTGCCCAGAGTAAAGACATAACTTGTAGTGCTTTTTCTGCTGTCGATATCTCCTGCCAAATCTGAATTCACGTAGCCTTGCAGCTTGATTTTCGATCCACCATAACACAGCCCTACATCCTTAGTACCCACCAGGTATTTGAGGATCCACTTCACAGCTTCTCAATGTTCCTTCCCGGGATTGTTCATGAACCTGCTAACAACTCTCACTGCTTGAGTAATGTCTGGCCTCATGCTCACTATAGCATACACGAGACTCCCAATAGCTGACGCGTATGGGACTTTAGCCATGTAGTCTCGTTCCTCCTGCGTCTTTGCACATTGCTCCTTAGATAGCTTGAAGTGGTTGGCTAATGGAGTGCTAACCGGCTTAGCACCTCCCATATTGAATCGATCAAGTACCTTATCTATGTACTCTACATGTGACAAAATCAGTTTTTTTTTTTTCCTGTCACGCTTTATCCCCATGCCTAGGATTTATTTTGTAGCTCCTAAATCCTTTATGAAAAATTCTCTAGACAATTGTCTTTTGAGATCTGAGATGTCCTTCATGCTTGAACCGACCACAAGCATATCATCAACATACAGAAAAAGAATGATGTACGACGTATCAAACTTCTTCAAATAACAACAATGGTCTGCATGACATCTCCTAAAACCGTTTTCCGACATGAAACTATCGAACTTCTTGTATCACTGCCTCAGGGCCTGCTTCAGGCCATATAGACTTTTCTTCAGTCTGCACACCTTGTTCTCATTACCTGGTGTCACGTATCTTATCGGTTGATGCATATATATTTCTTCTTCAAGATCCCCATGAAGAAAGGCTGTCTTAACATCTAGCTGCTCTAGATGTAAGTTCTCTGTAGCCACTATACTCAAGATCATGCGAATCGAAGACATTTTCACTAACGGTGAAAATATTTCAGAGAAATCGATACTTGTCTTTTGTTGAAACCATTTCACAACCAATCTAGCCTTGTACCGTTTCGAACCATCGTGCTCCTCCTTTAGTCTGTAAACCCACTTATTATGAAGAGCTTTCTTATCCTTAGGTAAAGTAACTAGCTCCCAAGTACGATTAGACTCAAGAGAGTCCATCTCCTCATTCATGGCATGCTCTCACTTAACCCGTGTATCTGACTGTAATGCCTCTTCAAAACATTCTAGCTCACCATTATCTGTCAGCAGTAAATAATGTAAGGAGGGTGAGTATCGGACCGTGGGTCTCCTCTTCCGAGTGGACCTCCTCGTAACCGGTGTCTGTGGCTCTGCCTCATAATGCTCCTGTGCATGATCATCTTGTGGCGCTGTAACACCCGTCTCTGTTAACTCTTCCAATTTTACGAATTCCTTTTTCTCGACCTTATTTTCCTGCACACTGTCCTTACGCATCACTTTTTCGTTGAATACTACGTCCTTGCTTCTGATGATTTTTTTATTTTCTGCATCTCAAAACCTATAGCCAAAATCATCCTGCCCATAGCGTATAAACGTGTACCTCCTGGACTTCGCATCCAGCTTGTTTCTGTGCTCTGCATCAATGTGAACATATGAAGTGTAACCGAACACTCTGAGATGTGTAAGGTTCACTTCTTTCCCAGTCCATGTTTTTTTCGGTAGCCCACCATCCAATGGTGCTGAGGGACTTATATTGATAAGATATACGGCAGTATTCACAACATCTGCCAAAAAGGTCTTGAGCAACCCTGCATGTAACCTCATGCTCCTGGTGCGCTCAAGAATGGTCCTGTTAATGCGCTCAGTCACACCATTCTGTTGTGGTGTCCATGGAATCGTTTTCTAATGTTTGATTCCACTTGATGCACAATACTTCTCAAACCTCTTATCACAATATTCTCCCTCATTATCAGATCTGAGACACTTTACTGTTTTGCTTATCTCGTTTTCTACCATAACTTTCCACTTCGTAAACGCATCAAATACATCAGATTTATACCTTAAGAAATAAATCCACAGTTTTCTACTAGCATCATCAATAAAGGAAACAAAATAAGTGAGCCACCAAGAAATGATACCTATGCCGGTCCCCACACGTCAGTGTGTACAAGCTCCAATAGATGCGTCTTTGGAGCGCGTCCTGTCTTCTTGAAGCTTACCCTCTTCTGCTTGCCATATACGCAGTCCTCGCGGAATTTCAACTCAAGAGACTTCAGATCTAGTAGCTTCCCTTTTGACAACAACACTTTTATCCATTTCTTACTCATATGTCTCAACCTCTAATACCATAACTGCCCATTCACTCCAGTTGATGCGACTGAGAGTGAACCATACGATCCTGAAGTCACGTACAAAGTGTTTTCCTTTTTGCCTCGAGATATCACCAAGGCACCTTTTGTGATCTTCCAGGAATCACTGGTGAATGTCATCACATAACCGGTATCAGTCAAGTGCCCCACTGAGATCAGATTCCTTCTCAAACTCGGTATATGTCTGACATCCTTCAGTTTCAAAACCATTCCATCTTTCTGATTGACCTGAACGTCCCCCTTTTCAACAATACTGCACGGCTCATCATCACTCAGGTACTCTCCCAAAGTCACCTGACACATAATCACGTATAACTTCCTTACATGAAGTGGCATGAAACGAAGCACCCGAGTCTATAACCCATGACTCATTCCTTGCATCAAGAGACAAGATAAACGCCTCTGTATCGCTCTCCTCAGACAGATTCACTGAATCTTTCCCGCCTTGAGAGCTTTCTTCTTGTTTCTTGAGTGCCCTGCAATCACGTTTCATGTGCTCCTTCTTGCCGCAATGCCAACACCCGTCTTTGTCTTTCGGTCCCTTGGACTTCTTTCTCCACTTAGAACGCCCGTGTTTTTTGCCTCCTCTGTTCTGTGATATTCCTCTTCCTTCAACGTTTAGAGCATTCCCTAAATCCCCTGAAACTCCTGATGCCTTTCTTCTAGATTCTTCGCTGAGAATTAGACCGGCCACATCATCAAATTTCAGCTTTGTCGACCCTGAAGAATTGCTCACAGCAATCACCAAACCATCCCACCTGTCTGGCAGACTGGATAAGATCAATAGTGCCCTGACCTCATCCTCAAAAACGATGCCAACGAATTCCAACTGGCTCGTGACTGTATTGAACTTGTTTAGATGTTCAGTCACGCTCCCACCATCTGACATCTTTATGTTGAATAGCTGTTTCATAAGATGAAACTTATTACATGCTGAGAGCTTTTCATACATGGTGGCTAGGGCTTCCATTAATTTTTTTTATCGTTTTCATCTTGGATATATTAAAGGCGACGCTCTTAGACAAAGAGAGTCGGATCGTTCCTAAAGCCTTCCTATCCAGTAAAAACCATTCATCATCTGTCATCTTTTCTGGTTTCTTCTCTTTTCCTTCTAGAGGAATGTAGAGGTCCTTCTGATACAGATAATCCTCCATCTGCATCTTTCAGAAGGCAAAGTTTGAACCATCAAACTTCTCAATTCTAGTTTTTCCATCTTCCGCCATCGCTCCCAATAGAACTAAACTAATAGCTCTGATATCGGTTATTGCGCAGCACACCAACAACGCAGTGGGCCGAGATCCAATCTCAGGCCTCACCCGCAAACAATAAACATAAAGGAATATAAACTAGAAACAGATCAAAACAATTCAAACAAACCACAATACAAGATATACGTGGAAAAACTCCAAACTAGGGTAAAAAATCACGGATGCAAACTTCTACTATGAAGAAACAAATATTACAAGGCAAAATACTAACCTCTCCATTAGAAGAATATAAAAAACCCTTAGCCCACACATTTAGAAATGTTTCTCAATATTCCTCATATCCTAAAAAAGCCCTACGAACCCCTATTTATAATTTAGGTAACTTCCCTTCAGCACCCTTGCGAAAGGCGACACCAAAATCCTCAGTCCGCATCAGATTCGGAAATGAATCTGCGTAACCTTCGACCGGTCGTAGCCCTCTACCACCGGTCGTAGCCCTCCTACGACTGGTCCTAGAACCTGGACACCAAAAAAATAGCACACTTGACTTTGAGTCGAACCGGTCCACTACCAGTCGAATAGGCCCCTATGACTGGTCGAAAACGTCCTACGACCGGTTGAAGGCAGCCCAGATATAGCTCCGCATTCTCAACAACATCTAACCAACCTCACCACCCTATTTCAGGCATAGGTACGCAAGAAACCAATCCCAGTAATCAACCACTTTTATCAAATCTGCTTCTTTTTCTGTTCCTCCACCTGAGGTGTATGCTGTCTTTTCCCTTTGCCTTCTTTAGTCCCTTCTATACATAGAAATAAATTATTTTCTTGCCTCAAAAAAATTAATAATAAATAAATAAATAAATCTTCCTCCAACCACTTTTCAACTTCCTCTTCACTTTCATTTCAAAATCCGGCTCGGTCTGAGCAACGTGTCCTTCTGGCCCTTCACCCACTTAGAATTGGATTTAAACCACTCGGTGCTCGACATGGGCAGAACATGTTTAGGTACAAAAAGATGCTTGTCTTATGAAAAGACCTTGTGATATATGACCTGTTGCCAATGTGGCGAAGTCCGCTATGCTGATTTATAACATGTGGACTCCATGTCCTATCAGATCATTTATGACAATGCACCGCATTCTTGTAAATCCAAGAAATCAAGATTGAGAAGAGAACTTAAAAGGAGTAATCAATAGATAAGCCGAATCGCTATAAGAATGGAAATGAAAGGAATTTAATGGGGAAAGTACGCTTGCAATTTAATTATATAAAAATAAATAAATAAATGTGGATTGACCGCCCAAATGGATGTATCAACAACTAAATAGACCGCTTCCCGAATCCATTTGCATATTCACCACTATGTATGAGAACCATGACCCGAAAGAAGCAGGTAAACGCTCTCGATGAACATTTTTCAGTTGAAAATTCAAGTATCTTAAACAATTCAATCAACCCGTGTAGCCTTCAAAAAAAAAAAAAATTAATGGCAAAAATAGCCACATTTTCCACGCACCAACAAACACTTACATATAAACTAATAATATATTTCTACTATGTATATCATGTGTAGCTTTGGACAATTTTACCCACGGGGAAGCTAAACCTTTGAATTATTCAAGGACATTGGAAGGAATTTACTAGAAAAAATCAAAAGCAGGGGGGGGGGGGGAATTTAAGTCATTGTGTTGGGCGTGTGCAGATGACCATTTGTTTGACCACGCAATTCACTTGCTTTTTAAAACTAGGGAAATTTTGATACTCTGACAGAGCAAGATGGTTGATACTCTGACACTAAGAAATTGTACAAGTGAAAAACCATGAACTCAAAATAAATCACACAAATTATGAGCTTTTATTTAGAAGGATATTAAACATACATACAGTCATTTGATTTTTCTTTTTCTTTTTTCTTTTTCTGACAGATTGTTTGATTGGTAGTTAATGGACAGCGAAATCAAAACAAATAGTCAGGGATCCAAATTACAAGGAATATATGCTCATTAATCAAAGAGTAGAAATGTTAAATCAAATTTACTTTTGGAACATAACCTATCTAATGTGGTTATCACAACTTAGATGGTTGAATTAAGCTAACATATGCCACAGGTACAATTTCAAAGCATGTAATTATCGGCCATCACACTCTACAATCATATAAATCGCTTTCCGCCCCTCCCACGAGAGCCACTTCATTTCTCTCCATTTGAGTTGCACACGCATGTGGGGCCCCAAAATGACTTGCATAATGACTTGAGAGTTGTAGGATAAATGGGTGATGTTTAGGCAGCACTAGTGAAAAATAGGGCCGCAATGAGTGGGCCTCAGGCCTTTGAACTGGTCAGACCGAGTTTACCGGACCGAGCCGGGCCTTTCAAAATATTGATTTTGCCTGACTCATTGCCACCCCTATTGAAAAAAGAACCACCTTCAACATTATCATACTCGGGACCGACTAAATCATGCTTAGGTAAGACTATATGATAGCCAGTTCCATGAGCTCAGGTTAAAGACGAAGGTTGATGTCTGGTCGACAGTGGACAGCCGATCGTAAAAAATTTATTAATCCACCATTTAAAAGCCAACCCCAAAATTCTAGAAGAAACAGTAAGATGACGACAACAACGACGATGATGACCAAAATTCCCCCCACCAGAATGCCCAACTGAAAGAAAAAAAAAAGTAAAACTGACCAACTGACAATCAAGTATAGACAGAAACCAAGAATGGGTTCTTCATTCATGGCAGCCAATATTGACCACCTAAGCAATTCACCTTTTAGTAAGAGACTTCTTTCAATATTGCTCACCTGTTCCTGGGGCCCACCCTAACTATATTTGTCAAGTGACTGTAGCTAACTATGCATGAAAATCCAATTATTTTTGTAAATATAATCAGTAGTGAAAATCCAAGTATTTTTGTAAATAAAAATTACATAATTGGACAAACATATACAACATACAAATTTTGTTACCTTCATACATAATCCCTCTCATTGGATGAGTTACATGGCAATGAATGTAGATGAAGAATGCAACCCAAATCAGCAATTGATGCCGCAGTCCTGTAAATCTGGTCCACGGAACCTGGTAATGAATGGGTTAACCCGGACCCACCATACAGAAAACATGGTTGCCAGAAGAAGAGACCAAACTATGACAATGGATGGGATCCTATGCCGGTGGATCAACAAGTCCTTGAGGAATGGATGAAGATGGAGAATTACCACGGATGCAAACAACAACTTAGAAAAAAGCAGTGCCAGAGTGCCGTAACCACTGCTGAGAGCAAAACAAGTGCCAGCAACCATGGCCCATACATTGACAAGGATTAACGTTGTTGGCACGATCAGAAGCGATGTCCATTTGAATGCATACATCTCCACAAATTCATCATTATGAAATTTCTTGGTCATGACAGTGGAAGTCATATTCATACCTGACACAGCTTTGATCAGCCCTTGAAAAACGGCGAATAGATGGGAAGAAACTCCAGCAATGACCCAAAACTGCTGATTCCTCCACCATTCTTCGTTCTGAACCTTGCTCCACCTTATTTCAAGAAACCAGGTTGCTAAGAACGAGAGGAAGAGAAACGGAAGCAAGATGTTCGTGAGATTACTGACCTGCAAAGGGTGCTAAAGAAGATAATCATTTCGAGTGCTTTTAAACTACTACCGGCTTTGCATTTTTTTATGGGTTTTTATCAATAAGCGCTTTGACGATTAGGACAGGGAGAGATTATTGAAGAAATGATCAATTTACACATGTCACATCAGGGTTCAAAAATCAGGCCAGTCCCCTCCAGCTGCTCATCAGGTCAGGACCACTTTGAACATGCCCTGGCCCAAAAATGAGGCCGGTTCACTCATCAGGTGGGCTACATGTGTATGAGAAAAATCAATGATTAGGAATAAATGGCCAAGCACTAGTGGCCCATCTGATGAGTGGAGTGGACCGGCCTCATGGGCCAGGGCAATTTCACAATCCCACCACCTAACAATTGACACCGATGCCACAGGTTCTCCACGCTGGCACATGTGTCATAATCACTTATTCCATCACCCATCAGGTGGAAGTAGGCCTCACCGGGTGGGCCATGTGTATTACAAAAAATGGATGATTAAGAAATAAATGGGCAAGCACAAGTGGCTCATCTGATGAGTTGATTGGCGTCATTTTTGGGCCAGGGCGTTTTCGCAATACCCCCGCCTGATGAGTAACCAAGATGCCACACAGGAGAGCCACGCTGGCACATGCATCATAAATCACTTCTTCCATGATTCCTCACAAAATTCTCTTCAGCATCTCTCTTTTTATTCACACATTCTTGATAGAGGAACTTACCGCTGGAAGGATGAATTTTCCTGTGAGTAGACAGACTGCAGGTAGAGTGCAGTATATAACCAAGGGAATGGAAGTAAAAGGATAAACAGTGGCATTGATATAACCAACTCTCTGTAACCATTTGAGCCCGCCACTGTATCCATACCAGATTGGACAATGCCGGCTGAAAAGAATCTCCACAGAGCTGAAAGCCGATCGGAGCACCTGATTCAAACGATCAGATTGGTTGATGGGTGCGGATCCTCTAAATGCAGGACGTGGCGGCGTGCAATATATTGATCTCCATCCTCGTGCATGCATCTTAAAACCAGTCAGAATATCACTGGTCAAAGAGCCATATATCCAACCAATCTGTCAGGATTGACAAGCTAACAGGTTAGAAAAATTCATGGTGATGGATTCATAATTCAAGCACAAGTGAAAGAGATTCAGCTGTGATCAAACCAGAAGTATATATGATGATAGAGCTATTTGGTGACAAAATCAAGTTCAAGCAACCATAACCCAGAAGAGGAATGGGACAGTATAATGGAGAATGGCGTATGGCAGGACGAGTACATTTGTGGATGTGAAGCAACAAGATTTTTGTATGTTTTCCTTCACATAACTGGATTTTGTAGACCCAATGAGGAATTGCTAATAAATTCTTGAACCATTTAGTCAATGAACCTGGTCAAGTGATCAGTGTCCCCATCTAGCAGAGCCACGAGCCACCATCTGGCTGGACAGATCTCAATGGATCCTCCATGCGTTAGGATTCCAAAAGGAAACATGGTTAGAGGACACCCTCAGTGGGCCTTTTCCATGAAGTGCACAGCAGAATGGACCATATGTTTGTGGCACTTATATGTGGTGATTAGTATCTTTGAATGGTAGGCCACCACATGCATGGGTCACAGGCTCATAGCCCAAAAAGCAATGTGATAGTACTTTGGTGCCCATCCAATAAGTGGCTTGAAAAAAGGAAAGTGAGGTCAGAAAATGAGCCATGGTCCACATTCAAATGGCAAAACTCAAAAAAGATTAGATGAACATAGTTGTCCAATTACGACAGTTTCTGGACCATGACCCATCCACTAAATCAACAATCCTGACCACTCTATATGACAGCTCTATGGTGTGGACAGTACTTACTGGGAACTATTATGAAATGTTCATCATAAATAGCATTACCCTAACCCAGAAAGATGAACTGGCAAAGTATCATTTTACCTCTCTTCCCCAGGCTGTGTTATCTTCATAATCACAGCTTAATACATGAATAGCTTCTCTTAGGACAGTGTCAGGAGATGTGGACTGTGATAATCTATCATCCTCGACAAGAGTCGATTGGAGGAAAAATGCCGAATGACCAAAACATTCCTCCAAACCCACAAGACTGCTCAGTTCTGTACCAAGTAAACTCGAGCTCTCTTCGCCAAGAACATGAGTAGAGGAATAATAACCGAGTGTCTCATTCGGAGCCTTCCTCATCATTGTACACCATTTCGGTTCCAGAAGAAGCTCATGTCCATACAAAGCTTTCCTGTTGAAGAAGCAACCTGTCCCAACATAGAGAGGCCCTTGTATTCCATCAAGACCCTTCAGGGTAATCTACATGTAAGAAAGGAATCCCAACCATCAGAGAAGCGAGGTTTGCTAGCCCCACATGCACCTTTGCACGCAGCACACGGCCCAACTAACATTTGTGGGAATGGGACTTATAATCAATGAATAAGGTGGCCCCCACTATGAAGATGAGAACATCCATAAAAATGAGGCAGGTACACATAAGGTGGCTCACTCTTATACAAAAAAAAAAAGAAGAAGAAAAAAAAGTGGGGCAACAATTAAAAAATTTTGCCAACAGTCCACATTCAACACATGTGGAACGTCTGATGAATGGACAATCCTGATTTTTGTATATATCTTATGCATTGATCAGTTGTCTCACACACTAGACATGTTGGACATGTGTGGCATGCAAAGGTGCATGTGAGAGACTGTGCAAGTGGATGTGAATGTGCAAATGTGTGATATTGCAAAAAGGCGTTGCATGTCATGCTTAGTCATTTCATTCATATGCTCAAAGTGGACTCAAATGTTTGCAAAATTTTTAAGTGAACTTCTAAGCTGCATTGTTTGTATTGTTAGAGAAATATTGAAGCCAAGTAAGAGCGATCAAGCTTGGGAAACAGGAGAGTCCTTATATTTATGTACCGCCACATGCACGTATGTACATGCATTAAGGAACCCTGCATAATGCAAAAGATACAAAACCAAATTGCTTCCTTCCCTTGCATCGACATGCACATTCATCACAGAATTCTCTGTCATTTATTCATCCAACCATGGTATTAAAAAAATATTAAATTACAGCAGTAAAGGCCATTACATAAAAGAAAAGATCACCCCTTTATACGGGGGTGAATTAATCTATAATGAACAAAGGGCCATAAAGGCCGTATTGGCACCACTGCAGGACCGATACGCCGTTACAGCCCAATGCAACCATAGAGGGCCCATATATATATATATATATATATATATATATATATATATATATATATATATATATATATATTCAATTTTCTCTCTTTTTCCACTTCTTTCTTCATATCAAATATAAAGGAAACTTAAAAACTAAATTTAAACTAGATGCAAGATTACTTTGAGGACCAAAACAGAAAAATGATTGGGATTCGATGAACTGAAGCGGAGTGGACCATATTAGGAAATATCGAAAGGGATAAACTAACACTTTTTTTCTTCATTTTGTTGCACTTGTATATAACAGGCCCTAATCCACCAAATCATGCTTATGTACGGAGCATAAACAGGACTTACATAACGAAACTATAATTGTGTCAGCAAATTACTCATACGTGGACTTATAATCTTTATTGTACATTGATATTAAATATTTAGAAGCCTAAATATGGGAGTTTTGCTGTTTTAGAGTTAGTCTCAGATTAATAGTATCAGGCAGCCTGAGACAGCATTCTCAACAAAGAGTAGACCATAACATCGTCAAATAAATATTCAAAACCATAAAAGAATACATATTTCGGATCCTTACATTTTTTAATTTCTCCAATATCTTTTTTTTTCCGCTTATTTTTTTACCGTTACATAGTTTTAACGGCCGTTATGAGGTTGTACCAGCCGTTATGGCCCTTAGTGTAACAGTCACAAGGCCGACTATTACACCTGGCGTTACCGTTACATCCAATTATGATGGTTCAGCTCAAAATGTGGGTGTTACATATACCTAACCTGTTTCATGTGGTGGTTCCGGTCCAAACCGCTATGACCAATCACTCTGGTCAAGGTTATAAAACACTAATATAAAGCATGGACACGGATGGGTATCTGTGGTTTGGAAGGATATGGACAATAAATAGCAACTGGAATTAAGAAAGCATTTGAAATCTAATAGGTTAACTACCTCTTAAAGTTTGGCTCATCTCCAGCAATCAATTATGACTGTATTAAGAAGCTGAACTTAGCACGTCATGCGTCTTTTGTTGTGATTTTTGTCTAATGTTAATTCAAAATGTGAAATGATCCCATGCACCCTATTACAGAGCAACTGAACTCTATTGGCCAGATGGAGAGTCCTAACTCCCAACCTATGATCTGGACTTCCCATGAAGAGCAACCAACTCTTTATGGACAATCATGCCAAAAAACACGTGATGGGGTGATCCTAACCATCCAAACAACTGCCCCCTTTTATTGTAATAATCCCCTTTCCAACACAGATTGGAAGGTTAATGATTGTCACATTGAACCAATTCTTAAGATACAAAAGCAATCCAATGTGGCACCGATTAGAGGGAGTGTCTACTTTCATGATTAGATCTCATTTCCTGTAACTTATCTGGGTTGTTGGTTGTTCAACCCATTGATCAAGCAGATAGGATTGTCAATATGTGTGACTTTGGCCTAGTGGCACATGAAGGGTGGGTAGACCAAATAGTCAGTACATATCAATCACTCAAATGTCCACTAGAACTTGCAATGTAACATAGTGTAAACTAGTTACATGGCTACATTCCCGTTAAAAATTCCTATTTCATAAAGGACTAGAAATGTTGCATGTAGCTCATGGGGATTGAAACAGAAGAGACGACTCACATCATACAAGACTGTATTGTGGTTTGCATAACGGTCACCTGCATCGATACCGTCGAATCTCTGGGGGAACTGAACATAGCACACCTTATCATTGATACCTGGGTCCATCATAAAGCACATAGCTTCCAGGAGGGCTTTGCTGTTGTTTATGTAGTGATTGCAATCAAGATTTAGAATGTAAGGCCCATTTGTAATAACAGCGGAAACTCGGACCTGAAGATTTCAAGAATGAGATCCCTAATTTTTCATTCATACTAGATCCACTCTATCTCACTCAATGATCCAGAACTTTGTAATGTACCAGAGCATTCATGGCACCCGCCTTCTTGTTGTGCTGGTAACTAGGATGCTTTTCTCGGGACACATAAACTAGTTGAGGCAATTCCTTATCATCACCAGCATCCAGTCTCCCACGGCCCAATAATATCTGAAATAGAAAAAAAAATAAAAAATCAATGCAAGACAAATCAAATACCAACCATCATGGCCCAATGATATGAGCATGAACAGATGATCCCTGCTTGCATCAAAATATGGTGCAACTCACATGCATTGGACATGCAGACAATCTTGGATGTTGTTGAGGGTCAAATATTGCATATCAGACCCAATTATTACCTGGATTTACGAACATGATACCGTTTAATGGCCCGATTTAACCGTGTTTGTGTTGTAAGGTGTAATTACGAGCTTGGACTGAAATAAGAGGCTAAAAGCATGGATTTAACATTCAGAATTCACCTAGGCATTGGACGAGACTCCATGAGACCAAGATCAAGGATTTAAACACTGGAGATCAGAGACATTCCAGCCACTCACTTCAAACAGGCCCGAAAGACGTTCAGAATGCAAGATCACAAGGTTCTCACTATCCATTCAGTTTGAAACTTCATACATGGCCTGAGGACCATGAATTAACCGTACACGTCAAATTTCATCTGTTCAATCCTTGTGAAAATGACCCAATGGACAGATCAGCCCATAGAACAGCAATTTGGAGCCCGCCTGGTATCTGGATACGCTTCAATTTTTGTCTCAACGTGTAAAATGAAGTGTCAAAGAGGATGGATGGATCAGATTTCTCACGAACATCACAGTGGACCCCGCATGTACAACACGTGTACATGGGTTACACGTGACCGCGCCGCACCGGATGGTCAGCCCGGTCAACACGGGCGCTAACCCGCGCCATCTCCCACGCGAGACAGTGGACGGACGCTGTCCGTCTGTTTTTGAGTAGTGGGCCCCACCCATTGTTCATATGGACGATCTAATCCATTCATTCATTCCATAAGGTGGGATATACTCTCGCCGAGGTGACCTTTTGGTCCCATGCACATGTACGGACGTACATCGATGGAAAACGGAAGATGGACGGTGAACTGAACCAGCAAGTGGGCCACAACAAAAACAGTCCAAAACCGACCATTTCTGAACGGTTTTTGAGTGATGAATTCTTTGGACGGTGTGGATTTATCTGAAAACACCTTTGTAGGGCCCACTGAACACCTCAGCGCACTTCATGCGTAAGATTTACACACGTTCGACGTCCGATTCTTCTTGGCCGTTATATGATCATAGATATGATTGGTTGGACAATCTGGACCATCCATGTGACTCACGTGGCCTATCTCACTCAAGTCTAGGAGGAAAATCCAAAAGAAAAGTAGTAGGAGAAAATTTGACCGTCCAAACGGCAGATTAACGGCAATAAGAAAATCTCGTGGGCCACAGCAATAGCCTTCCAACACCGGACTTTCCTGACCAAAATTATAAGAGTAGTTCGGTGGACGGAGTAGATCTCTCAAAAGACAGTGGAAGTGGGCCCCACCGACAGCCAGCGCTTCCGCAGTCCATGAAATCCGGACGTTGTGGGCGCCTGTGTGCTTCTGATCACCGTCGGATTGATGATCCAGACCATCCACATGCTTCAAAATATGGCCATATCCCTAGCCAATGTGTTAGAATCAACATATATGTTGATTTCGCATCAAAAAATCAAATCAAACGGAAGCTGTTTTGCTGCGAATAACAGAGATAGCGCGTTCGGTTTTTGCTACGGAATTGGAGTCGGTTCTCCACTGACTCTCTACGCACGCCACCGACCTTGCTACATATGGCATAAGACGAGAGAGACGTGGAGAGAAGAGGGGGATCTCGGCTTGGGGTTGGACGTGCACAAGAGGGAGAGTAGAGTTGTTTTATGTTATTTTTTATTTTTATTTTTGTTTATTTTTGTTTAAGGGATTTAGTTTAATCACATTGTTTGGCTAAACCTCTTAGCTAGGGCTAAGAGGTGAAGCTTGTAGCGTGATGAGAGAATTTATGCTTGCGCCTTTAGTTTAGACTGAATGGATTTTGATTTAATTTTATTATGGGAATATTTTTAGTTTTTAATGATCTGTTGTGACTAAAATTACAATGGGTCTGCGATAGCTTTGAGTATTTCCTTTTCCTTTATATTTATGACGTCAGGAAGCCCTGTTGTTTACCATAGTGTCCTGGGCATGGTCGGATGACGGTACCCTTCCTAACCTTCATACATGTGATTGGTTGGTAATTAGTTTAATTCTGTTGTTTGTTTTGTCTCCTAGGCATGGCTTGGTGATGGAATCCATTCTAATTCATATACCTTTCATCTCTTGAAAACTGTATCAAGGGAACTTCAGTTAATTTCCATGATTCTTGAAGCAGGCGTAAGATCTCCCTGATCTCTAGAAGTGGATCCTTTAAATCCCTAGTTTCTTATCTCTGATTTCACTTAAGTTCTAGATTAATCTCTCACCATTATTCAATAATTTTTATTCGATTTAGATTTCATCTTAGGCTAGTTCTAGTTCTAGTTAGTTTCAGATAACGTACAGGTATTAATCCCTTGGGATTCGACCTCGGTGTTACCGAGTTTATTACTACATCACAACCCTGCACTTGGGGAGTGAACAAGTTTTTGTTGAGAGTAAGAGAGACGTTTTGGTGCAACCAACCGTTGGGGGAACAGAGTAACTGGCTTCTCTAGAAGTTCCGGTTCTAATTTTTGTGGGGCATCACTAGATCCATCATTGTTGTCCTCTTTTAGTTCTTGAGGCTTTTCAGGCCTAACTGGAAGGGTTTTATCAATAACCTTCTCACTCCTAAGAATGGTGATGGATTTAGCTTGCTCCATCTGATTTGAAGAGCTTGGGTCACTAACTTCATATTGCGGTTTAGGATTGGGAAGAAGTTGAGCTAGGAAGCTCCCTTTGCTCCCAATCGTATTTTCAGCCTTAAGTCCTTGTATCGCTTTTGTAAGGTCTTGAAAGGCTTGTAGCATACCCTGATTGAAAAGCTTTTGCTTTTGGAAGTGTTTTAGAACCAAATCCTCTTGAGGTTTCTCTTGAGTTGGAACTTGATTTAGGAAACCTTGAGGTGTAGTGGTTTGTCCATTCCTCCAACTAAAATTGGGATGATTTTTCCAACCAGGATACCTCAAGCAATTCAATGGAAGATTTCTTATGAGGTACATAAGTCTCTCTGAAAAGTCATGCTCCAGGGCGCCCAAGCCTATTGCAAAAAGGGTTTTTGGATGATCCCGTTGAGGAACTTACTAAGAAACTTATCAAGATATTGGTCGGAAGAGGAACCTTGCGGCATGATCGATTTAATGTTTGTGAGTAACATTGCTGCAAACCCTCACGAGACTACAACTTCTCCACTAGGGGCAACCTAGGGGTTTAAAGGCTTGTTGCATACGCTAAATGCAATCGAGAGCACATGCAAAAGTGGTATAGATAGGATTTTATTTTTGTTATTTTTGTTGGTTTCACTCTCGTACTGACCTGCCCTCTCCCAGCTATCTCTTAAAAAATCTCTCTCGATTCGTTATCCAGGTACTATCTTCCCATCACTTTTCCTTTACTTTCGTTGTCTCATGTGCATTGCATGTTTATATCTTTTACATTGAGGACAACGTAGATTTTAGGTTGGGGGTGGAAGAATAGGTTACCTAATCAGTATTTTTTTAGTCTTGAGCAAAAATTGTGAAAATTTTTAATTTTTTCTGAAAATTCTTATGAATTCGAAGACATCTATCTTTGATTTAGAATTGTGAGATATGCGATGTTGGTAATTTATGTCTCTTAGATTCAGCCATCTGTCAGATTTCACAGCTAAGTTCGAACTGTTAATCCAAAATTAGAAGTTGTAAACATTGATTGAGTCATGATTTCACATATCACATCTCGCTTTCACATAAAGGTTTCAGTTTGATTTAACTTGGTAATCACTAAGCAGGTAAGGAACCAGCCTGAAAAACTTGCCCGTCATGATCAATTAAAAAAAAAAAAAAAAAAAAAACAAAATAGATACCTTTAGAAAAAGTTGGGCGAATAATTTTCACCATAGGTTTGCTCCCTATAGGTGATGATTTGGTTCCCTATGAATGATATATGAAAAATAAAAAATAAAAATTGGGTGTACGGTCTTAACCGTAGGTTTGCTCCCTATAGATGAGGATTTGATTCCCCTTCTTGATGTTACTTTTAATGGAAAAATTAAAAGTTGAAAGAATGAAAAGATGATCTATGAGGCAAATTCTGGGTATCATGAATGTTCTTGTGGTTACCAATGCTATCATGAAATAATGAATTGAATCTTAATGTTGATAAGCCGAGATTACATTATACACCCATGGAACTCAATATTTAGAATTTTTCTGATTGATGGATTAATACTTTGAACTTGATTATGAAGTTTACTGTGTGCTTGAGTCCAGGAGAAAATAATTCCCGACATTCATGAATCTTAGATTTCTCGTATCTGAATCGTTTTTCAAAAAAAAAAAAAAAAAAAAAACGTCTAGAAGAAGAGCATAGAGAAAGAACAGGGAGAGTATAGAGTTGTTGTTATTTTATTTGCTATTGTTTTACTTTTACTTTCGTGAGATTTAGTCCACTCATGTGTGGCTAAACCTCTTAGCTAGGGCTAAGAGGTGAAGCTTGCAGCGTGATGGGAGGACTCCTTGCTTGTGCCTTTTGATTAGACTGAGTTGATATTGATTTTAGCTTAATTAATGGGGATGTTTTTTAGTCTTTAACGGTTTGTTGTGACTAAAATTACAATGGATCTGCGATGACTTTGAGCATGTCCTTTCCTTTTCATGTTTATGACATCAGGAAGCCCGGTTGTTCACTATCATCTCCTGGGCATGGTCGGATGACGGTACCCTTCCTAACCTTCATACATGTGATTGGTTGGTAATTAGTTTAATTTTGTTGTTTACTTTGTCTCCTGGGCATGGTTTGGTGATGGAATCCATTCTAATTCATATACATTTCATCTCTTTAAAACTATATCAAGTAAGTTCAGTTTAAACTTCATGATTCTTGAAGCAGGCATAAGATCTCACTGATCTCTACAAGTGGATCCTCTGAATCCCTAGTTTCTCATCTCTAATTTCTCTTAAGTTTTAGATAATAATTTCACAATTATTCCTTAAATTTTATTTGATTTAGATTTCATCTCATTCTAGTTCTAGTTCTAGTTAGTTTTAGATAACGTACAGGTTTCAGTCCCTTGGGATTCGACCTCGGTCTTACTGAGTTAATTACTACATCACAACCCTGCATTTGGGGTGTGAACAGATGTACATTCCAGGGGGACGCAAATTTCCTACAAAAGCCTTTCGCAAGAAGTTCCTGCGCTAGAAACCTAAATGGGGCCCACCATGATGTTTGTGAGAAATCTACCCCGTCCATCCATTTTTTAATCTAATTTTAGGATTTGAGAACAAAAATGAGAAGGATCCAAGACTCAAGTGGGCCGCACTAAAGGAAAACATGGGTAGGGAAATTACTACTGTTGAAACCTCACTGGGGTCAACAGTGATTTTTTCATGCCATCCATACCATTCATAACATCATTCCTACTGAGATGAACTGAACACACAAATATTATCCTGATTCAAAACTTCTGCGTCCCCTGAATATTTCAACTATGGACATTTAATCATCACATTTTCAGCCCACTTGAGTATTGGATTTGGATCTGGCTCATTTTTGGCCCCATGTCTTAAAATGATCTCAAATAGAGGTTGGACGGGGTGGATTTCTTACAAACACAACAGTGAGCCCCACCTAGGTTTCCAGCACAGGAACTTCCTACGAAAGCCTTTCGCAAGAAATCCGCATCCATTCCAGGGCACCACTATGGATGGGCAACCAAGTAAAGATCACACAATCAACCCTTCTGTTTACAAGATGTGCACAGGGGTGGTGAAACAAAAAGGCTTTTTTGTTTTTAATAATCTTCTAATATCCTGTTTGCAAGATCTTATTCCATGGTTAGGGTTGTCTAGCAATAGCAATTTTTCGGGGTGCATTAGCAATTCACAATGGGACCTACCAAGTAAAAGGACCAGACTCAACAAACAGAACATCCACATGTTTAGACAAGGGAGTCGCACCATGCTGTAATGCAAAGGGGTTGCACCAGAAAATTCCTCTACATCTATTATATATGTGCATGCATGTCTGCATACATGAATGTAATTACAACTCTAACCTGTATCATCCCCGGATGGTCTCGAGTATTATTTCCAGGCCATGGGGTGCCATCTTTCATGGAGTAATCTTGAGAAGGAACATTTTGGAATTTAGATACAAGAGCAGTGACTATGACTTTGAATTCCTCATACTGCCCCTGCAAGTAGAAACAATGATATAGCAAAATCAGTAAACATTGAGCCAAAAATGATAAAAGAGAATCCAAATTTGATATCATACTCATTATCTACCATGTTTAATTCATAAAATGCATCCTTGAACTTGTCCATCAAAAATATGGAATTAATCACCTATAATCGGTTATAGACTAATTTAAACTACAACCCATTTTACAAGCATCTTGCCGTTGAAAATATCCAACATCTTCAAGAAAATTTTGGAAATAAAAATTTAGATGTAAAAAAGCGGGCTGCTTTCCAAATGGCTAGTGTTAGGTGATCAGCTCCAACCAAGGTATTCTGTAATGGTAACAGAGCCCATAACAGGTAAAAGTCATTGATGTTACCGTTACAGGTGATAGCCGTTACAAGGCCGTAACGGTTGGAATTTATTTTATTTTTTTTTGTGCCAGAAAATTTTGGAAAAATATGGACAAAATCTCATTTAATTAGAAGATTGCAAATATGTATTATTTTCTGGTTTTGAACATTTTTATGATGGTGTAACGGTCCACTCTTCGGTAAGAATGATGCCTCGGCCGATCTGTTAATTTTATGAACCAAGCAGTCTTCAATTGGCTACAAAATTCATATATTTCATTTTCTAAATATATTTTATAAATGATTCAATATAAATAAGATACTATGACAATCAATGAGACAATGATGGATGTAATATAAAGATACCGTATAAGTAACATATTAAGTTAATGGATTGGAGAATTAACAATGTGTTATAAATAGAAGAAAAAAAATCATTATTATAAAATAATGGTTTACAATACATTGTTTGTGTCAATCACACACACCATCAACACTCGTCAAGTACTCTAATCACTGCCAGAAAGAAAATCTTACTCCTTGTGGTTGATCGACCTCTACGTCGTCGTCATCCTAATGTGGTTGTGACTGTGGAGCAGGAGCTACATATCCATAATAACCAGATCCTGTGAGGAAGACCATATCAAGGAATCCCGAGGATGACTAACCCCGATCCTCACTACCACCGGGCATTTTGTTGCATGCAATCCATGTAACAATAAGTGTCAAAAGACCACCCGTATTCACCATAGCTGTTTTATACCCCTGCCCATGGCCCTAGTACTACTCATACTGAGACTGAGAGTGAGACTGGGACAATTTGGAGCTTCGATCCGAATACGGATATATGTATCTCGTTTATTGATTGTATGCTTGAACAGGACTAGTTCGAAATGAATGTGCATCAATAGGTTTTGTATATTGGCCACACCCATATGACTGGTCATATCCATAACCATAAGTCCCAATGGTCTGATATTTGGATGCTCCATCTCTGTGATTGTTTCACTCAACTAAAAGAAATGACAACCCTATTTCTCAAGTTGAATAAAAACCCATGGAGATTGTTAACAAAAGTGGATACAGCCCACTTGGCTCTTATTCTCTTATTGTCTGTTGTTTATATTGATTACGATATGTCGGGTATTTTTTCTTCTTTTATTTCTTGAAGGATATAAATTGTCATATTAGATTTGTTTGGTTATAAAAAGGGAAACGGGGGCACGTCCAACTCAATTAGGGCTTTCTTATTCCTTTATCTTCTCCTCTCCACTTTCTCTTCTTTTGATTACTTACCATGCACTACAGTGACCTGCTACAGTGCCATTGTAGTTTTGTAGCTGCAGTAGTATTGTGCTACATGGTATCAGAGCATCTATGTTCCCGATCCAATTCAACTTCTATTCTATTTTCATTCTCTCTTCCTTTGATTTTGGTTATTCTCATCCTTCATGCTCAATTTTATTTTATTTAAAAAAAAAAAAAACTAGGGTTTTGTTTTCTTCTTGGTGTGTAGGGACCGTTGTAATGGTCCTTGTGTGAGAAGTGGATGAAGTGTTCATGATCATCCCTCTCATGTGCGGGACGTGTGGACGTGTAGGTTGGTTGTTCTCAACAATTGTGGTGTGCATACCATGCGAAGCCTACAAGTTGGGTGTTTCTTGGTCGTGAAAGGTCGGCCAATGTTCGTATAAGCTTAAGGTATATATATTCAAGTTCCTTTTCTTGATGGAAGTGAAAGGTGATTTGAGAACTAGATTCATAAATCCATCTGATTGTTTTGGAGTCCAAATAACCTCTGGTCCAAATCTATCCAAGTTTTCTTAACAACCACGGGCAAATTAAAATACTTGAACATGAAGAAATCTGATGAGGGAGTAGGTATTTATGATCAATGGTTCTAGGACAATGCTCAAATTATGATGTGATTGTAGAATAGCATGAAATTATACATCGGTCTGAACGAAATGTTTCTGAATACTGCAAAGGAAGTGTGGGATGCATTACGAGAGATGTATTTGTCCACCAAAATTATCTCTCATACATATCAGTTATATCAATAAATATTTTTTCTCCAATAAGGCGACCAAAGGCTAGGTGAATGTTTTTCAAAACTTGTAGGAATGTGACAGGAGTTGAATGTGTATGAACCCCGTACTAAAAATTTAGGGAAGCTACATCAGCAACAAGAAAAGTTTCGTGTAGCCAAATTCTTCTCTGGTTTGAAACGTAAGTATGAACCGGTTTATGCAAAGATTTTGGGTGGCAAAAATGTGCCATCTCTAAGTGAGATGTATGCTCACCTCTAATGAGTGTATCTTGGCTCTACAAGTGGAGTTAATGACAACTCTATTTTAGCATTCTTTATTGGTCAGGGCCGCCGAGGCGGCGTATTGGCATAAGTAATCAATGTGGTCGTGATGAAATGGGAAGAGGTCTTGGACCTAAAACGTGCATGAATTATGGGCTCACAAATCACCTTGTTGAAAAAATGATAAGATATTCATGGGAGGCCAACATGGGCTAATTAGACATTGTACATTGGACAAAACGGTGGGCCTTCTCCAGCTAAGTCTACGTCTACAACTCAACAGTCCCAAGAGATTATTACACTTGCTCAGGAGTATTCCAAGTTGCTGAAAAATCTACAAAATCAGCTTGCTCCTGCTACTTATGGAACAACTTCCACCCATATTTAGGAAAACACTTCTGGAACATTTGTGGCCTCAGGTATGGCCTGTTTAGGCTTTAAGTTCCCTACTCCATGAGTCATTGACTCTAAAACATCTAACCATATGACAGTTGAGTCCATTGTGTTTTCCTCTATTAATACATCATTAATGGGTTCATCTATCACTCTGGCAGATGATACTCAATCTAGAGTATGTGGAATGGGTATTATTCACCCTAGTTCTTCCATTTCATTATCATGTCCTTTATGTTCCTAAATTACCCTTGAGTCTCTAATCTATTAGCGAACTCGTAAAATCTCTTAATTGCTTGGTGACCTTTTATTCCTCACATTCTATTTCAAGATCTAAAGACAAATGAAAACTAGTGGAGGAAATAAACAGGATTGGTTGTACTATCTTGATCGTGATGTTGTTGGTGCAATAGTACAGAAGAACATCTCTCTGTATCCACTTCCATTAACAGGGATAAAAACCAGATAGCTATCCAAACATAGGAAAATGTATAAAGAGAGGTTAGTTATAATAATGACGACACGTTCTAATTTTAAGAAGGGTCAAATACCACTCAATCAAGTAACAGAATAATGCTTTCAGTTCAATGTTTAACAGATATACAAACAAGAACAAAGAAGAAATGCAACCAGTGTTTGAAGTATCAATATTGCCACAAGTTTCGCAGGCCGGAGATACAAAAACAAGATCGATATCGCCAATTTCCGAAAATGCAAGGAAACATTGGGGAAACATGAGGAAAACGATGAAATTTTTAAAATACGCATATTTACATATTTAGGAATTTAAAAAAATTACAAAAGAATGGATACATAATACATTTTCATTTAATGAAGCCTAAAAGTACGTGTCATCGTAACAAAGCAGCCCAATAGTACTATAACAATCACTTAAAATATCATTAAACCAATTAACAAGCAAAGAAATATGCATAATGCATTCATACATTATATATCCATACATAAATAAGCATATAACCACAAAACGCATACATGATGATACAACCATCAATCCATCCATTCATCCCATCCATCCATCCATCCCACCATCCCATCAAGCCAACCATCAAACCATCCATCCATCCCAATCAAATCATCCAAACATTCATCCATCCCATCTATTCATCCAAACATCTATCAATCCAAATATCCCGCCCATTCAACCATCCATCCATCCCATCCATCCAAACATTTTTTAATAAATAGATTTTTGGAAATATTGATACATGGATGATATTATCAAAATATCGCCGATATATTGGCAATACAAGCAACATCTGGAATTTACACAATCGAAAATATTGGCAATACATCGGCGACATCGATACATTGGTGATACAAGCAACACCTAGAATTTACATAGTTGAAAATATTGGCAATACATTGGTGATATCAGTACATCAGCGATACTTAGCAATATATCATTGATACCTGGAATATATAATACTACCAATGTTATCGGTATCTCCGAGCTGGAGATACGGATATTATTGTAATATCAGGGATACTCTAAACAATGAATGCAACTTCAAATGATATATCACCTTCATTGCCCTTCTTTCCTTAGCAAATGTCGGAAATATATTGTATTTCAAATGGTCAACCTTTTGTGAGAAATAATGCTCAGGAGACCTAGGCTCAATATTGAACTTTTTGCAAAACGGCACCCATTTTTTAGCAAATTTGCAGGTTTCTATGAGTGTTTCAAGCATCAAAAGGGATGCACCGTCATCAGAAACGTAGCAAGAAACTTTATCAACTGGGTAGTCCACAGAAAGGATTGAAAGTACACTATTCACTGTAACAAGTGGCGGCTCTTTCAGAGGGTCAGCTGTACTAACAAACACATCAATGCAAGCCAGCTGGCATTTTTTTCCTGGCGGATTGTACCTGGAACAACAAACACTATGCACATAAGAAGGAAAAATGTAATGACTGTTCACGGGAGTAGCCGTCCAAATCTCACTCTCTCCACATGTGCCAATGTGGGACATGTATGTGAGATCTAGGTCATTCATTGAACAAATCAACCATTTTCTCCATGTTTCCCCATGTTTCCCCAAAAAGTATGATAAGTTACCTGATACAAACGATACATCCCGTGCGATAACCTATACGTATTTGTATCCCAAGGATGTGATATGTAACACGATACCAATATTTCAAACACTGCTTGTAGGTCTAGATGGTGAGGCCCATTTGACGTCTGCCCATCCACACCCACGCACAAATACATTGGCACATGTCAGAAGAGGATTCAGAAGGCTACTCCCATAAGCGGCCAGGGTGGCTCCAAAACATGTTTGCTTGAACTGAATAAATAAATATTTACTGATAAAAGGAAAGGAACTATTCCTTGGATAAAGATATATCTTCACCTCAAACATAGTTGTTCAAGATAAGTTTCCCTGTTGACAGGATGCCACTTAGGGAGCTGGTCCAAAATCCAAGATACGGAAAACCACAACTCACAGAGCACTGAAGTTAACCAAAGCCCATATGCATTACGGACAGGATTGATTAGTCTATACCAGAAAAAGAAGGCCGTGATTACAAGACGGAAGAGGATAATGACCCTGTAGGGATTGATTTTTGATGAACATATCCGCACCTTTCTTGAGAGAGGTCGTCGATGCTCACTGTCTCTAGCATCAGTAAAAATAATAATAAGATAGGCTTAATAGATAAACAACTCAAGAGGGAAAAAATACACTTCTTCCATTAAAATGTATACAATCAAGAGCTTATGTTCAATCAAGAAAAGAGTAATGGACCCAAAAGTGAGCATGTTCCACTTTTTGTTCAGTACGTCCTTCCATATTTTAATATTTTTAATGTCAATCAGACTTCAAAAAAAGATCTATGGATATTTCATTGTTATTCAGATACATCATCCAAGTAAGCAATATAAGTCATATATGCAATTAGTTGCACTCAAACTGCAAATGCAAGTACACATCTAGATCGATTGGAAAATACTATCCCTCAGATCAATGCTTGCAGTCAAACATTACACAACAATGATGGTCTGTCCACATATCCAAATGCAGATATTCGCACTACAAGTTATGGTTTTACTAATTGCAATGGAGTAATTCTCTTAGTTCAATGGAGTAATCCTCAGATTTACATAGTGAATATTTGATATCGGCACCAATCCTTTATTTTTTTCTTTTTTTTTAAAGACGCACACACACCCACCCCCACACACTCGCACTAGTGGAATTTTACCACCTATCGGTACTCGAACCCTTGACCAGGTGTTGAAACTCCTCAGAGTCTACCACCGGAGCAAGAGTAAGGACCCTTTCATTTCTACCAATCCTGAATCATAGATATACCCTTTCATTTCTACTAAGACAATATTACAACTTTGTAGTACTGTATTGTGAAAAGTAGATGTGAAGGTACAAGTCAGGGTGTGTGAAATTTGTAGCCCTATATCTTCTACCATTTCCCATGTACAAAATATCAAGGGTTTTGCTAACATCCCCACCTTCATGGGGAGATGAGCAATGTTTCTGAAGCTTTTAAATGCCACACAGGACAACCAATCATCAATTTGGACTGTTCATTCATTCGTACATATGGGGCAACCTGTGGTGCAAAAAACATGCCAATTGGATGATCCTAAACATCTGAATAATAGCATGGAAATTGACAGTCAAGATCGAGCTGAGAAACAACGTAGGTCCAATCATCATCTATCGATGAATCCCACCTTGTATTTCTTATGATCCTCAAATAGCACTTTGGCTTGAGGATTCTAAACATGTGATCTATGGCTCATAAAAATGGAAGGTTATAACAAATTGGCCTCATTCAAAGGGTTAGGATCATCTGAACAGTGTGAATCTTGCACCATGGTTTGCTTCCAATAATACTATTGAATGGACCATCCAAATTGAAAAGCTTTGGGGATGTTGCTAATGCCCCCATGAAGGTAGGAATGTTTGCATTTTCCAAATATATGAATATATTTGATTTCCCAATATCATCGTGTCTGAAGAGAAGACTCATGATATAGGTTGATAGCAACATATCAAGCTGTGTGACTTTGCCTATTTCTTCCAAGTGGACAGACATCTCATGCAACAAGTATGCAAAAAGGATGCAATATGATGCACACATCCGTTTAGAATCTCAGACAATGGCATAGAGAACAGAACCAGGTGCTTAAAATGATGCATAACAATCTACCAACAGCTGCAATACCTCTTTCCAAAACCAGATGTTATATATGAATGGAAAGCTGCCACATATGAAACTGTTTTCCGAAAATAGATCTTCCCACGTGGGAGTCCAATCAGAGTTTATTTCCAAACCAATATACCAACACCTTTCCAGCTAAATTATTTTAAGTAAACCAAACTGGTTTCAAAGCACCATAACTGTGAAAAGAAAGCAAAGCTCTTCTTCTATGCTCAGAACAATAAAGAATAGAAGTAAAAGAAAAGGAAGAGAAGTGAATTCCATACATTTCTGATTGGTCAAGCTCCACCTCTTTAAGAAAAGCACAGGCATTCATTTCATGTGATTCTTTTTTGTTTCTATTTTGGTGAGAGATCTGTTCCCGTGCCAACCTCCACTTCATAAGCCTTTCCCTTAGGGATTTTGAACTCAAAATCCATGATGATTCCATTGTTTCTTGACCTGTATATAGAACTGATTGGTCAAGTTCCACCTCTTTAATAGAAGCACAGCCATTCACTTCATCTGAGTCTTTTTCGTTTTTATTTTGATGAGAGATCTTTTCCCGCGCCAACCTCCACTTCAGAAGCCTTTCCCTCAGGGATTTTGAACTCATAAACCATGACGACTCCGGATAATTTTCCATTTTTTCTTGAACTGTATATAGAAAGGGGAAAAATACTTCAATAAATATGTAGGAGAATACAGTGCAGGCATATTTGTGTGCATCTGAGTTTTGGGGATTTGAAATGCGTATGAAATCTCATTTATAAGCATATGTGTGTATATTCTTTGGTGCAAAGCATATACCACTGTTAGGCCCTTTCTATTCCCTGTCAGCCATTCATCATTAGACATTAAAGAATACAAGGAAGAGCTTCTTATGTGTCTCTACTTTGCAACGGAACAGAAATTTCAAACCTGAAAGTTGCCCAGCAGTTCCCCGTGCCAACTTCCACCGCAGAAGCCTTTCCCTCAGGGATTTTGAACTTATAAACCATGATGGCAAGGGATGCTTTGGCAGAATCGCTTGACCTGTATATAGAGGGGAAAAAAATTCAACAAATACAAGTGTCTTGTCTCAGTAGAGTGCAGGTGTATTTGTGTGCATCTGAGTGTTTGGGATTTGAAATGCATATGAACTATCATTTATAAGGCTGTGTGTATATTCTATGGTGCAAAGCATATACCACTGTTAGGCTCTTTCTTTTCCCTGTTAGCCATTCATCGTTAGACATTACAGTATACAAGGAACAACTTCTTATGTGTCCCAAAATACAACCACAGGACTACTTTGCAGCAGAAAAGAAATTTCAAACCTGAAAGTTGCCCAGCAGTTTCCCGTGCCAACTTCCACTGCAGAAGCCTTTCCCTCAGGGATTTTGTACTCATAAACCATGATGGCTTGGGATGCTTTGGCAGAGTTGCTTGAACTGTATATAAAGGGGACAATTTCAACAAATACAATAACGTCATGTCTCAGTAAACAAGGAAAATATCTTATGCATCTCAAAATACATTGACAGAACTACTTTGCGGCTTGAAGGAACAGAAATTTTGAACCTGAAAGACGCCTAGTGGTGCCAATACTCAGACCACATGGAACAGACAAAGAAACGCGACCAGTTTCCTCCACACTGATGTTGGAAGGTGGAAATGAATCTGCACGCCTGTATAAAGGATGAGTTGATGGTTCCACATATACCTGGCAAAGTCCAAGTCAACCTTGATAGTCTTAGCCTCTTAGAATTTAAAATCAAGGGTAAAGATTACTAAAATTAGCTCCTCAAGATTCAGCATGATATGGCCCCATGTGCCAAATCATCAGGTGGTTATACATTATTAAAAAAAAATCAGGTGGACCCCACCATGTATATGAAAATCAGACCGGCCAACTCATCAGGTGGATCACATGTATGAAAACAATACATTTTAAAAATCGCCAGCATTTGACATTCAAAATAAACATGTTTGGCCCACTTGATTACGTAGCCAACCTCATTTCAGGTCCTTTCATCTACATGGTGGAGCCACTTGATCAGCCCCATGTGCCACCTTTTGTCCTTCTGACAATGTGGTCCCATCTGCCAAATCATCTGTTGGGCCATACATCTATTTTTAAAAAAATCAAGTGAACCCCACCATGTAGATGAAAATCGGACTGGTCAATTCACCAAGTGGGCCACACATATGAAAATAACAGACATTTTTAAAAAATTGCCAGCACTTGACATTGACTATAAGCATGTTTGGCCCACCTGATTAGGTAACCAGCCTCATTTCGGGCCATTTCATCTACATGGTGGGGCCAACTGGTCATGGCTTGGATGCCCCGTGCACTTCTCATGTTGGCATGTGTGGCCACATGTAGCAAGATGTGTGTGGGCTTAAAATACTCAATGAATGCATCCAGAGTTCCCAACCAGACCAAATAAATTCAAATACTGACCCTTATGTCCTGCACATTCCTCTTTGCAGGAACATCCACCAGGGCAGATGCCTCTCTTGAAAAATAAGATAAACTGTTATCCTTCCCATTTTGATAGTCCTTAAAGCAGCGCAATTCATCCAACGCCTGTTTTCTTGAAAATTTTGAGCTCTGTGTGGACTTAGAATCAGTTTCCCAGCTATCTGCGGTATATTGGTCTCCATCGCTAGATACTGAAAGGCTCCCTATCAAAATACAGCCACCCAAGCAGAAGTCTTCATGCTTCTGATTTTACTCAGCTTTGAAATCTTTCTAACTATAGTCCTGCAGAAAGTGAAAAAAGGAACTGCTAGGTTTGATCCGCTAGTGGTACCCAGATGCCCAGTTTTTCCTTAAGTTCAGTTATCGGCAACAAGTACTGCTAAACATCAAGGAATGTTTCAAAGCATGCCAACAATATCAACATGAAGGTATAGAGATTTAGGCCATGGTTGGATGCAAGAAGTCGATTGAAATGTGAGCATTCAGTTAAATCAAGAGAAAAAGATACAGGCCGATGATGTTCCATCAGATTCATAAGGAGGAAGTAGGCCTCAAAATTGCAATTGCATTCCTTCTCAAGTTGCACTTAGAAGTAGTCTGATAAAAATTTGGAGTGTGCTCCTTCAATATTAATGCTTAGAAAGGTAATTACAGTGAGGTATATAAAATGCTCGATTCAAAATATCAACTGCATGCTTGGGTTTTCAGTTGGTAAAAGTGGAGCCCATAGTTACATCCAAACGACTGATGTTATGAGCCCCACCATGCACCGAAACCCCAGACTGTAATATCATAGACATCATATATCCAGCCCTAACATACCGGTGATTTTTTTTTTTCTGGTCACCAATCAAACAGTATTTTCCCATACAGGTGGTTTTCGGTCTGTAGACTGCCTCCAGTAGGACCCATAGTGGGACCCATGATATCAACTGCTTGGACCACTGAATAATGGGTCCCGCTTGTAAAGACTAAAAACCCTAGCATATTAAAGGCATTTCAAGTCAAACAATGTATTATACCAGATGCAGCCAGATCTGGGCCCACAATCCATGGGCCAGGGCCAGGCCCATTATGCCCAAGCCATAATGGGACCCATTGTATGAACTGCTTGAACCACTGAGTAATGGGTCCCACTTGTACAAACTAAAACCCAAGCATACCAAAGACATTTCAAGTCAAACATTGTATGATAGCCCTAATCCAACTTATTTCAATTCATTAGAGTCTAGAATCTCAACCCATTAGCAATCTTCTGTTCTAAACCAGAAACCTCCATAATTTGTCCATTACTTTCCAACGTGATAATGTTTACACGTAGTGGTAACATCTATCGAGTGAAGTTTACAGATCAATAGTGAGACAATTATATCACCAATCTATTTATAAGGGTAGCCAGCTTGGAAACCGTCGTTGACCAATTATGTGGAGAACAACATGGTGAGCAGCCTGATCCTATCGGAGTTCCTGATGGTGATCCAAATCCATAACAAGGTTTCCAACCATAACATTTGGTAAATTAAAATGGTACAAGTCCTCGGGAGTTTGTTTATGACTTCATGCAATTGCTCTTTGCAAAAAGAGCCCCTAAAACCGCGATAGAGCTGCCCAAGAAAAATGATATTACCAAGAAAGTACGGGTTGAAGTTTCGGACTTCACAGGTCGTCTTGATGCAAAGGTTTTTGTTGATTGGATTACAACGCTAGAAGATTATTTGCATGGTACAACATGGATGATGTCCAACGTGTGGCCTTTGTCAAGGTCAAGTTAAAGGGCCCAACAAAACTTTGGTGGCAAAGAATTGACAACAACAATCTCATCATGAGTCGTCCAAGTGGGCTGACATGAGGAAGAAGCTGGAAAGTAGGTATTTGCCTTCAAATTACATAGATACTCTTCTCTAGTAGCTCCTTGCGTTCAAATAAGGAACTTTATTGGTGGATGACTACACCAAATAGTTCAATGAGCCTTATGTCCATTGTAAGCTAGCAGAGACAGATCAAGTAACAGCTAACCGCTATCAAGCAAGGTTACATCAAGAGATCCAATGCGAGATGGTCATGTATGATTTCGAGTCAGTTGATGATGTTCATCGAAAGGCTTGACGAGTTGAACAGCAGCCACAACAGCATACTCTCTGACGCTTTGGTTCCATGAGAAAAGGTTCAGATCCACATCTCAATCAAACTCCACCTTACTCCTAAGAAGGATGGAATTTGACACGTGTGTCAACAGCTGAGCTATTAATAAAATCATCATGAAGTACCGTTTTTCCATTCCTCAGCTTGATGATATGCTAAACTTGATGCCAAGTACTAATGTTTTCTCCAAGATTGATCTTCACAGTGGATACCACTAGATTCACATCCAACCGGGTGACGAATGCAAAACGGCATTTAAAACGAAGGATGGCCTCTATTAGTGGCTAGTTATGCCATTCGACCTCACAAACGCACCTAGCAGTTCATGCACGTCAAAACCTAATTGTTACACCATTTTATTGGTAAGTTTGTCGTTGTCTATTTTGACAACATTCTCATCTACAGTAAGTCAAGAAAAGAGCACCTCAATCACCTAAGTCTTATCTTCAGAGTCCTACATCGTAAACGCTTTTACATCAACTTTAAAAAGTGTACATTCATGAGTACATCAATGGTCTTCTTATCGTACATTGTCTCATTGAAAGGTGTAGAGGTGGACCTTGCCAAAGTGAAAGCCATTGTTGATTGGCCGACAGATATCACTATCTCTGGAGTTCGTAGTTTCTATGGCCTCGCCACATTTTACAAACATTTTGTGCGGAACCTCAGCAACATCATGACTCCAATTACTGATTGCATGAAACAAAGAGAGTTTCAATGGACAGGTGTAGTAACAAGGGCGTTGGTTAGGATTAAACGTAAGATGATCGAAGCTCTAATTTTGCCCCTCCCGAAATTTGAGAATGTATTTTAGGTGAGTTATGATGCCTCCAACATCGTCATTGGTGGAGTTCTCAGTCAAGGGGGCCATTTAATAGCTTTCTTCAGAGAAAAGCTCTCTAATGCGAAGCAGCGATACTCCACTTATGACTCGAAGTTTTATGCCGTTGTTCAAACTTTACAGCATTGGCATCACTATTTGGTTGGCAAGCAGTTTGTCTTATATTCTGATCATGAAGCACTCAAGTATCTAAACTCTTAGCAGAAGATGAGTGCCCGTCATGTCAAGTGGTTATTCATCACAATGTTGGCAAAGACAATCAAGTTGATGATGCATTAAGCCGCCACGTGCATCTATTGTCATCGATGGTGGTCGTTGTTGCTGGATTTGAAGAGATAGGGCGTGAGTATGTTGACAACAAGGATTTCAGACATATTTATACCGGCGTTCTTATTGGAGAGCATGCGAGACACCCACATTTCAACATTCATGATGGTTACCTATTTCGGGGAACGCAACTTTGCCTACCCAATACATCCATCTGTGAGTATGTTGTGAGGGAGTTACACGCCGGTGGGTATAGTGGCCACTTGAGCCATGATAAGACCCTAGTTCTCATTGTAGATACAGATATTTTTGGCCCTGTATAAAATCAGATGTTGCCAAGGGTTAAAAGAAAAACATTGGATTGTATCAGCTACTGCCAATCTCACATGCTCCATGGGAATATCTCAACACGGACTTTGTCCTCAATTTGCCAAAGACCACTCAGAAAGTTGATTCAGTATTTATGGTGATTGATCGATTTTCAAAGATGGCTTATTTCATACCATGCTCAAATACAATAGACGCTCTCAAGATTGCTCAATTATTCTTTCGAGAGGTTGTTCGCCTTCATGAGCTCCCGAAGACAATTGTGTTTGATCGTTATACTAAGTTTATGAGTTATTTTTGGAAAACTCTTTGGACAGCAACAAAAATCAAGCTTCAATTATCTAGTGCCCACCACCCTTAGATCGATGGTCAAAAGCAAGTGGTCAATCATAGGTTACGCAAGTTATTACGGTGTCTTGTCTGCGATCATATAGTTACATGGGACCTATTAATATGTATGGTTGAATTTTCTTATAATAATTCGATCAACAGATCCACTAGAATGTCACCTTTTAACTTAGTAATTGGTATACGACCACGTCTTCTAGTTGATTTGGTTCCTCTACCTGTAGAGTCAAGACCATATGCGACAGGTGCATGACAAAGTTTGATGCAATACCACCGCAAGTAATGAAAGTTAACAAAAGATGTTTCATTGAATTTGCGGAAGATGACATGGTTATAGCTTGTATTTGCCTCAACGGTTGCCCCCAGTACCTCGAAGAAGCTCCATCCTCGCAATGCAGGACCGTCCAAAATCATAAAAAAGATTAGTGTCAATGCTTATGTTTTAGAACTCCCATCAAATTTACCTATCAGTCCTACTTTCAATGTGGAAGAGATCTTTCCATCTATCATGGGCACCATATAGACGATGGTATCGAAGAACAAACCATCACACTTCCAACTGTTTTACCACCTATGGACATGATCATTGATGTTCTCAACGACCATATCACCAAGGTGGTTTCCAGAAGTTTCTCGTCCATTTCCAGAAGTTTCTTGTCCGTTGGCAAAGACGACCTCTCTCCGATGCTGCATGAATCACAACTATTGACTTCCAGCATCTAAATCTTGACCTCTATATTAAGCCATTATCGTCAGAGTCGAGTTCTTTCAAGCGGGGGAGGAATGATGCAGGCTTATCTGGGTCCATAATCCATGGGCTAGGGCCATTAAGCCAAAGCCCAACAATTGGCCCATCAATAAGGAAGCCCAAGCCTCTTATTTAGGTAGCTAGCATATTTAGGTAGTTAGTTAGCAAAATCAATCAGCTAACTATGCATAATCCATTAGCCAAATCCCTTTTATTTATTTTTCACATTTGTAATAAGTCATTGGTTGTCAATGACATTATGAGTTTCCTTATATGTATGTTTCAAAGTTTATATAATGGCCTAAGGTGAGTAGTATCAAGGCGCCTTTTGAATTGAATCAAATTGCTGGAATTGTTCTCTTCTATTTGTTTGAGTTCTCGTGCTTAGATTGAAAGTGCCTACGCTTGGGCAAATCCTTCCCATCAAACGATTGTGCCAATACCTCAATTACATTTTGGTCATTTCCACTTCATTAGACTAATTAGTATTCAGTTCAAACCCTTACCCATGTACACACTACTTTTCCCATTTGTTAAGTCAATTGGCTACACAAATACTACCTCATCGGCAATAACAAAAGGCATGTAGAAGAAGAGAAAAAACAAAGATGAAAGAGAGAAGGTGGAACACATAAAAAAATAAAAATAAAAATAAAAAGACATTTTTCTTTTTTTGAAAGATAACTGATGATAGCAACTACCTAGAAAGGTAAAAAAGTCCTTTGATTAACTTAGCTAGGACTCTAACTTGCAACTCAAGCTGCCTACTCTAAACAACCAAAATCTTAATTAGGCTAGGTTAAACTTATAACAATAAATCTCAACAATTATTGCAATTCAATTCAACAATGCATCCAAACACACCCTTACTTTCACAGTCTTATCAACCATGGCCTGTATCAGAGAAAAAGACCAAACCAACTAGGAAAAAAAAGAGGCAACAGACTCGAAGGATTTAACAAAACTGACCTGCATGCTTTTTATATGGAGTGCGACACTTTGGACATGATTGCTTCCCCACATTGCATAGGAACTCACAACAAGTTCCACACACCTGAAACTCACATTTGATACAAGCTACAAACACTCCTCCATTTTGATGAAACCCACATGCACTTCCACACACTTTGCAGCATTGGGCACGCATTTTCTCGGAGAATATGGACTGAAACAAGAAAATTGGAGTCCCAAGACCTCAGTCAACTTTTGAAGTAGAAAAGGACTTGAAACAATAGGAGATGAACAATAAGATCGCATTTTGACTCATATTTCAATGGTAATTGCTTTCCAAACCATAAAAACTTCGCCAATTTCAAGAATTCAAGAAGAATCATTTTCATAACAATTCAAGCATTGAACATTTCTTAACAAACCTACAAGAAAAAAGCAAAAAAAAACAAAAAAAAAACAAAAACAAATAAATAAATAAATAATAATAATAATAACCATCTTTCTTCCAATAAAAGACTTGAAAAACAGATACTGAAATAAATAGACAAAATAAAGAACAAAGAACAAAAACGGTAGCTGTCTTGTTACTGTCCCTTTTTCCTGGAATGGAAATTTCAGCTCCTATTTCAAAGGAAAACACTTCTCAACTATTAATAATCTAACAATTAACCAAAAACAAAGTCAAGAAAACTTATCTTCGTACAAAACCTAGCATTCCGCAATGACCGTGAGGTTGTTTGGCTGGTGTGAATTGGTGTGCATTGGAAAAAGTACAGTTGTGCAGTTGGCATGAATTGGTGTGAAATGGAATCAGTGGTAAATGGAAAGTTGGTTTTTGGTGTGTTTTGAAATCATTATGTTTTGCTGTGGGCTAGTGTGAATTTGTGGTAAATGGAAAGAGGCTTCCTTTCTAAAGGCAGGAGAGTCATGCTAGTAACAAAGGTATTGCTAGGCTATTAATCCACCGTACACATGGAACACTGATGACACACCCCCAAACAATCCAAGTACCTGGTGCATCACTAAAATCACACTAACAGAATGACCCAAACTGTCCAAACGTTGACCATGTAATGCACAGTTAAAAAACATTGGCGAGTCACGTTGCAAGAGATCCTTATGTTTGAGGCCCACCTAAGGCTCCGAATTTCCTCATTTTTGGCCAAGGTATATATTTCAATGGGCTTATTACAATCATTCCATCCAATGTCACATATGTACACTAATTTGAGGCATTAAAGCTGATTTACTTAATCAAATTCAGGTTCATGTGAATATACTACAGAATTCCAATGCTTTTTAATTATGGACTGCCAAACACAATTTTTGGATTCCAATTACAGCCTGCCAGACACAAGTGAAGATTCAATTCACATGGATTACATGATAATTGTGTTTTGGATTCCAATTCACACTTGCAAAACAATCCCTAATAACCACCCACATCTCTCTCCCAACACAAGACCATAGAGAACAGGTATCATATTTTAAAGTGAAAGAAAAAACATATAATTACATCTCCTGTTTCAAAGACGATTGCTTCCAAACCATGAATTAAAAATAAAAATAAAAATAAAAAGTTCTCAAAAATTCAAGAAAGCCCATCTCTCTCTCTCTCTCTCTCTCTCTCTCTCTCTCTCTCTCTCTCTCTCTCTCTCTCTCTCTCTCTCTCTCTCTCTCTCTCTCTTATTATATATATATAGGCAATAAGAAGAAGAAGAAGAAAAGATGCTTACCCAACCACCAAAAACATGAAAACACAAACACCCAAATGTGTGGAAACAATAAAAGACATTACAAAAAAAATCACATTCTTCTTGCAAAAAACATGAATACAAAAAACACCCTAATGAAAGAAAGGAAAAAAAAAACCAAAAAAATCAAATACATTTTTAAAAAAAGGAATTTTTTTTCTTACATTTTTCTCCATTGAATGGAAAAATCCAAAATCCAGAAGAAAGGAAGAAGCATCTGCTTCTTGGGTAGGAAGGAGGAGCAAAGAGCTGGAAATGGGCAGAAGGGAAGGGGGAGAAGAGAAAAGGAAGATGTGGGTGTGATTGGGATTGAAAGGGGAAGACCCGGTCTCGCAGAGGATAGGAATTTGAATGAGAGGTTTGGAGGCAAAAGCAGAGAGATTTGAGGGAGTTGGTTCCCATCGGAAGAGGATCCGTTGCTTTGCTTTGACCAGCAACAAAACCATAGCTCGCTACATATGAGGCGACGGAAAAGGGTCCGTTGGAGGGAAGCGGATTGCGTCCTGCTCCCGCCTCCACGAACTCGGTTTCTGTCGGGCCCACCGTCATATATGGGTTTTATCCATGCCGTCCATCTATTTTTCCAGATACTCATCCCAAAAATGAGGAACTCGGATTGCGTACTATAGCACAGCATCAATGTCGGTGCTGTGCTGCTGCCGGCAAAGCTCTGCGATCCCACCATCATGCATGTTTTTTTATCGGCTATGTACATCCATTTCGCCAGCTCATTTTAACGGACGACGATGAAAACACAAATATCAGCTTGATTCAAATATTCTGTCGCTCGCAAGACGTTTTGAATGTGGAAGTCCAATCACCATTGTTTTTTATTTATTTGTAACTTGAATTTATCTTATTTTTAGGTCATGCAGTAAAATGATATAGCAAAATCGATAGATGAGATAAAACATATACATTTTAGTGGGGCTCATGGAATTTCTCTAATAAGTATCACAATGGTTTATATACAGCTCAAGTGGACCACATCACTTTTTTTTTTTTTTTACACGCACACATATCCCACACAAACCCTTGACCTGGTGTTGAAACCCCTGTGAGTCTACCACAGGGCACAGGTAAGCATCCTCCCCATGAAGCATAAGTGATAATAAATATACTCACCCATGGTTAAAACTTTCTTAAGCAATAACATAATGTTTATTTATCATCTAACCTATTCATAAGGTCACTTAAACCTTTATGGTAAAAACACAAATATCAACTTGATGATAATAATAATATTAAAAAATAAAAATAAAAAAGCTTCAACAGGTCCCAAGAAGCATTTAATGGTGGGCATTCAATCTCCAATGTGTGGTCCACTTGAGTCTTGGATTTGCCTTGTTTTTAGGCTCATAGCCTAAAATAATTTGTAAAAATGGATGGATGACACAGACAAAACCCATGCACCACAGTAAGCCTCACATAAGAAGCGTGGTGTGGAATCTCTGTGGGGTCCACAGAGAGATGCTTTTAATCTATGTGGTTCATTTGTTTCTATAGCTCAGTTATGGTTGTCAATGGCCAGGTTAGGGCTGGGTTGAGCTCTGTCCAAGTTAGGCCTACAATTATAAACCTAAGCCCATATCTAGCCAAGGGCTGTGACAGGCTGAAATAGTCTAGCCTAAGTCCAGGCCAGGGCATTTACGTAAAGCCTGACCTGAGTCTCCTCGAGCCCGAGCCTTAAATATCTTCGGGGATAAATGATATTTTGGTGTCTCGTGTGTGTGTGTGAGAAAGAGAGAGAGAGAGAGAAAAAAAAAAAATAGAGAAAATTAGGTTTAGAAAAAACTTATCAGGTTGGGTCGGGTTTATGGGCTTTGGTGGAGCAAAGCCTGAGTCCAGACCAGTTTACAATCAGGCTCCTGATTTAATCCTGAGTATCAGGCCTGATACACCACCCTAAACCCGGCCCAATACAGGCTAAGCCCAAAGGCCCATTGGGACTACTTAGCCCATCCCTAAGCTCATCTCATTTTAGGGCAAGAGTCCAAAATTGAAGCATATCCAAAGCCCAAGTGAACCACACCACACGAAGCAGTGAGACCTATCATTGAATACTTCATGGGTGCCATATTTGTGTTTTCCTTTCATTAAGGGCCATGTAACCTCATAAACAAGTTAGATGACAAATAAACTTCCCTATATGCCCTAGAGAGGATTCATTAGTGGACACCATTATCACCATTGTTACCGTGACATGGTCCACTTGAAGTTTGAATATGGTTCAATTTTAAGCTCATACCCTAAAAATGAGCCATAAAAATGAATGGACAACTTAGATAAAACATATACCTCATGGTGGGCCCCACAAAGAATCCACACCATGCTATAGTATGGGTGAGCTCCTTGCTTCATAATTCGCATCAATCGTACATGGTGGGAGATGATACAGTCTGCTTACTGATACTAATAATTTGTAAATCGGGTTCACCCATATATAAAGCCAGAGCATCCATGTTTATGTCCAATAAATTACATATTACACATCCATCCGTCTCATCTTGCAGCCGGTAAAATGACAGTCAGTAAGATAAACTGTCAAATAGTAATGGATAAGATTGTTTCCTAGATTTTCCTTTTAAAAAAAAAAAAAATGGCAATCCACCCTACGATGAGTGCAAGGGTGGCCGCCAAATGATGAGCAAGAAGGATGGGAACATGTTCTACCATGTTCCCTTTTCTTCTTGCTCCATGTTCTACAGAGATATCTCTAATGTGTTATCCGTTCTTCCTGCTCTCATTGTAGAACCATACACGGAGCAGAAAGAGCGGAAACCTGTAGAGCCATCTCTAAAATGCATATAGGAACATGATAGAGCCATCCTAAAGAACATGATAGGATAATGTATCAATCACGTATACTTATGTAATGACACCGAAAGGTTCATGTCCTTGAATAGAACTCATGATACATTTTAGCTTATAACAATTATGACTGACTGTTAAATGTTTTTATTTCCACCATCATTCAAATGGATAGGATTTTTGAGTGAGAGTGACTTTTGAGTCATAAATCATTCTAAGGGTCTTGGGTTCAGGGATACCTGATATTCACATCATGTAGTATGTTCCGTGGAGAGACTGCTCTACCATACCATCAGTTATTTCTATTCATCTGTACAGTTACATGGTTAAGGGTAGTAATGGGTGGGGTGCCTTGATCTGAATTTGGGCCCCACTTGGAGTTACAAGCTAAACTCGTGGGTTGGGATTGGGCCTGATATGAATGGCCAATTAATTTTTGGGTTGGGCTTGGGCTCTATGTCATTTTAATCTGACTTGACACAACTCAATTCTAATCTTATAAATATGTCATTCCAATCCTTGTTTAGGCATCTCATTCATTTTAATGTGGATTGATGGTTCCATTCCTCTAAAATGTTTGTCTTTGTGCATGTTTAGGTGTGGCCCCCCTTGATCAATGGATAGATTGAGAATATTCAAGTGGGAAATAAGAATTTTATTGATTTTTGGTCGGGTTGGGCTAATGTGAATTTTTGGTTCCATTCCTTTAAAACGTTTATCTTTGTGCATGTGTGGCCCCCCTTATCAATGGATGGATTGAGAATATTCAAGTAGGAAATAAGAAATTTATTAATTTTTGGTTGGGCATGTTGTGCTAGGCCCATGCTAGGCATGGGTCAAGGTCAAGCTCAGGCCTTGGGTCGCGCTTATATATTGGCCTGCGCCCAAGCTTAACTTGGCACAAGTTTGGCCCAAACCCAGCCCATTGCTATCCCTACTTGTAAGGGTATTAATGGGTTGGGTTAGAGCTAGGCTAACCCAGCCCCTTGCCACCCCTACTCATAGGGGTGCTAATGGGTTGGGTTAAAGGTAAGCTAAGCTCTATCCAAGCCTAACTCACATTGTTCAATATAAGCATAAGCTCTCGGTGAGCTAAAATAGTCCAACCCAAGTGCAGCATGAAATGTTTACACTCAGTCCCAGCATAAGCTTGAGCTCGAACCCAAGGGTTGGTCTAGTTGGAAAGGCACCCGCGCACACAAATTAGGGGCATGAGTTGGAGAGTAAATGAGAAGTTTTACATATTGTGTATATTACAAAATTGCCCTTGAAAACCTCAATGGGTCAGTCGGGCTAATGGGTTGTTATACACAGTCAAAACCTAGCCCGAGTTCAAATTTTAAGTCCGAGCCTAGCACTCGAGCTTGATACTCCAACCCAAGCCTAGCCTGAGGTAAGTTGAGGCCCAAAAGCCCAACAAGTAGCCCAGTCGATTGACAGCCCTTCCCTCATAATGAGAAAGAGAAGACCTTCGATACTTGGTAGTGTGCAATGAACGACACACCGACACTTCGAAATTGCAAACTTAGCATACAAGTAACCCAACCTACACTGTTAAAGTTATGAAGCGAAGTGCAAATATATCACAATAAAGAAAAAAACAAAAAATGCTCTTCTAATTATTTATCTATCAGATTAGTTGACATTTGGACGGTTTAAAAAAAATTCAATAGTCTTAGTTCAACGAACAGGTGTCCATGGCTCAGAGGTTAGGATTGTTCAACCAGTCTGATTTGGTAATGTGACTTAGTGATAAAGAGTTCCAGTATTTAGTAGCTTTAATTTGAGTTAATACATATCATGTAGACAATTTCTAAGTGCTCGATTATCAAGTGTCATACTATGCTAACTTGATACTCCGACGGAGCCTGGCAGTTAATAGATAGGCAGCGAGAAATCATGCATGTGAAATACAAGTAACTCGAATTAAATTGTCGCCTGGATTTAGATGGTACTTGTTGATGCAAAAATCTGGTTCACCCTCTTTAGACCTTCAAGTACCTGCACAGGAAGAAGACAAAGGAGACCCTGGCTAGAGAAGGGGACCCTCCGATGCCAAAGTCAGGCTAGGAATCTAGGTCTTATAGTATTGAGGGGTTTTGGGAGAGAGTTTTTGCATACCTTTGTTCCCTGGAGACCCTCTTTTTATAGACGTGAGAAGTCCCGACGTAAGGGGATTCTCTCCTGATCTTTCGGGAGATTTGATTGAGTTACTACTTGTTTATGGATATTTTTCGATCTCGAGATTTTCGGGTTCGGGAATCCTTCTGCAAGATTTTCAGAATGGTGTTTAAGATTACACCATATTTCCTTTGCTTGGCTCGGTTTTGCCTGTTGACTCGATTTTTCCTATTGACTCGGTTTTGCCTGTTGACTCGGACAACGAGAACAAACTCGGTACGCTCTATAACCGAGTTCCCAGACTTGTCATTTTTTCCCCCAACAGTAAGCTCCCCTTACTTCTCGGGCTGACCTGTGGAGGTTCGAGAAGTAAGTTGGTCAGATTATGCATAGTTGACTTATGCCTGGTCGGCTTACGCTCAGTGGGCTTATGCCTGGTCGGCTTACGCTCAGTTGGCTTATGCCTGGTCGGCTTACGATCAGTTGGCTTATGCCTAGTCGGCTTATGCCTAGTTGGCTTACGCTCAGTGGGCTTATACCTAGTCGGCTTATATCCGGTCAGCTTGAATGAATCCCTGAAAATTATCTGGTCGCTAATCGAAAAAATTCTCTCCTTCTTCCCTTTACTCCATATCCTCAACCGAGTTGTTTTCTTTTCGAATAGCACAATTTCAGGTGTGAGATCGAGCACCGAGCTGACTTGTCGAGGTCAGGCTGATCTTTCGAGGCTGACATGAGCTACTTAAGCTGAGTTAAGCTGTCGAGGCAGAGCGAAACTGTTGAGGCTGAGCTAAGCTGTCGAGGTTGAGCTAAGCTGTTGAGGCCGAGTTGAGCTTGTTAAGGCCGAGTTAAGCTGTCGAGGCCGAGCTAAGCTGTCGAGGCCGAGCTAAGCTATTGAGGCCGATCTGACCTATTGAGGCTGAGTGACCTGTTAAGGCCGATGTAAGCTTGTTAAGGTCGAGCTGAGCCTGTTGAGGTCGAGCTGAGCCTGTTGAGGCCGAGCTGAGCCTGTTGAGGCCGATCTTACCTATTGAGGCCGAGTGACCTGTTGAGGCCGATGTCAGCTTGTTAAGGCCGAGCTAAGCTGTCGAGGCTGGGCTAAGCTGTCGAGGCCGGGCTAAGCTGTCGAGGCCGAGCTAAGCCTATTGAAGCCGAGCTGAGCCTGTTGAGGCCGATCTGACCTATTGAGGCCGATCTGACCTATTGAGGCCGAGTGACCTGTTGAGGATGAGTGACCTGTTAAGGCTGATGTGAAATTGTTAAGGCTGAGCTGAGCTCTCGAGGCCGAGCTAAGCTCTCGAGGCCGATGTGAGCTTGTTAAGGCCGAGCTAAGCTGTTGAGGCCGATGTGAGCTTGTTAAGGCCGAGCTAAGCTATTGAGGCCGAGCTGAGCCTGTTGAGGCCGAGTTAAGCTGTCGAGGCCGATGTGAGCTTGTTAAGGTCGAGCTAAGCTGTTGAGGTTGAGCTAGGCCTATTGATGCCGAGTTGAGCCTGTTGATGCCGAGTTAAGCTGTTGAGGCCGAGATAAGCTGTCGAGGTCGAGCTAAGCCTGTTGAGGCCGATCTGGCCTATTGAGACCGAGCGACCTGTTGAGGCCAAGCTAAGTTGTCGAGGCCGAGCTAACCTGTTAAGGTCGAGCTAACCTGTTAAGGCCGAGCTAACCTATTAAGGCCGAGCTAAGCTGTCGAGGCCAAGGTTGTTTTGGCAGTTATGACGCCCAGCGGGCTCAGGGTTATTCAGGAAGAGCTTCGACTTGGCTGCAGCAATGATTCATGAAGATCTTTCTTCTTTCATTTCGCTATAATAGATTGTTTGGATTATTTATGGTAGAGCAAGAATGACTTAAGATGTCGATCTCACAGACGGCACCAACTGTTGATGCAAAAATCTGGTTCACCCTCTTTAGACCTTCAAGTACCTGCACAGGAAGAAGACAAAGGAGACTCTGGCTAGAGAAGGGGACCCTCCGATGCCAAAGTCAGGCTAGAAACCTGAGTCTTATAGTATTGAGGAATTTTGGGAGAGAGTTTTTGCATACCTTTATTCCCTAGAGAGCCTTCTTTTTATAGGCATGAGAAGTCCCGACATAAGGGGATTCTCTCCTGATCTTTCGGGAGATTTGATTGAGTTATCACTTGTTTATGGATATTTTTCGATCCCGAGATTTTCGGGTTCAGAAATCCTTCTTTAAGATTTTCAGAATGGTGTTTAAGATTACACCGTCTTTCCTTTGCTTGCCTCGGTTTTGCCTGTTAACTCGGTTTTTCCTGTTGACTCAGTTTTGCCTGTTGACTCGGTTTTGCCTGTTAACTCGGACAACGAGAAAAAACTTGGTCCGCGCTATAACCGAGTTCCCAGACTTGTCATTTTTTCCCCCAACAGTACTGATAATCTCGAAATTCAAATTCCAATAAGGAAAGGCTTGAGAGAGAGAGAGAGAGAGAGAGAGAGAGAGAGAGATTGAACATGGTAAAGATAATCTCAACCACATTTAGACTCCTTCCAATCCTTTTAATTCCCCCCTTTAAAAAAAAAAGTAGCATTCCCTCAATAAAAGAATCCCATTCAAGTGACTTATTAGAGAGAACGTTAAAGAAGAATACCGGTAGAATATGCTGTCCATTAAATCGTTACTAGACATTCTAAATCATTGATTGTGTTTAGAGAACTTCCTAATTACAGGATCAAATAGGTAATTTGATATTTTCTGTTCTCTTACCCTTTAGGCACACCCTTACACATGTTGTTCATCTTCCACTTTGTGTGAAGGTCTTTAAAATGATGCAGATACCGTCAAATCCTATGAGTCTACTCATCCAGGCGTTTTACCATACTATCTAAATCAATGAACAAATGATGGTCTATTCAATATACAAGTATGGCCTACCTAGTGACCCAATCATCTCAAGTCACATGTTGGCATGGACCATGGCACCATAGACTGCTGTAAGCATTTGTAGATGAACAGTCCTTGTTAAAATATATCAGTTCCTTGGAGAGGCTCATTTAGCTCATTTTTCAATTAGTCTTACTCCTAGTTTGATTAAGTACAATGCTCCAATTCAACATAATCCAATCTAATTTGAGTAGTTAGCAGAATTAATAACTAACCTCTCCTAATAAGGGCCCGTTTTGTAGACGCTTAAAAACTAGTTCATCTTAGTTAACTGTAATTATACATTAGAATTTAAAACAATCTTGATAGCTAATAATCATCATCTCTAATATATAATTACGATTAACGAAAATGAGATGAACTCATTTTTAGTATCTACAAAACATGGCCTAAGAGATTTAACATTTCTAAAGAATGGTAATGGCAAAATATTAAAATAATTTTACACACATCTTACACAAATTAGAGATGGAATTCAATCAAAGCAATTCATGTATTGCAGACTGTCGATGACATTGGGTCGATTTTAGAAAGATAAAGAGCAACTAAATCACAGCATATTAAAATACGATTTAGTTTGCTTGAATTAATTTGCTACTCGATTGTTTGAGTCAATTATCTCAATGGCAAGTGGGCTAGGAAGTATATATTTGAAGGCCCAACAAGTCAATCTAACCGTTCGTAGGCCCGTATGTGCAGGGAGGTCCTAGTAAACTCTAGCAACTGATGCTTAGGGGCCTTGTGGACATGGACGTACCACAAATCACAGGTGGATCTAGCAACCAAAGGATTGTCTTCATATTTTTGTTGTGGTCGTCTCTCTTGAAACCATGTTTCAAATAAGTGCATTTTTCACCCCAAATCTCATCCAAGAAACTTTGGGTCCTTAATATGTAAGAATTCTATAAGATAGGCCTAATTGATCAACGGTCTAGATTATCCTAAGTATTGGTTGGATAGTGTGATCGGGAATACCAGTGGACCCCACTAAATTACTATGCATCTAAAATGGTGCAAGGGGTGGTATGCTACAATTGTGATACACACATTATAAGGGGTGCATTTTTCACTCCAAATCCCATTCAAGAAACTTTGGGTCCTTGACGCAAGGAAGGATGTGAGGTCGAGTACCGTCTTCCTCAAGATGATAAATATTCCGAATCCACGGAACTTCTCTGGACTCCTCATAGAGACTTCTCGAATCCACGAGGAAAGAAAGTAGAAAATAAGAATAATTTCTAATAAATTCGAAATTGATTAATGAATTCCCAAAATCAAGTTCACAACCCCTTAAATAAGGGAATCAAGCAATAAGAAAGAAATCAGACTCAAATTACAACTAAAACTCCTAGAATTCGCAACTTACTATAAATAGTAAACTTATTATTTATAGACGGTCATGATGTCTACTAGTGTGCAAGGTTTTCGGCCAAAAATAGTAAGTGTCCTATTTGGCTTTACCAAACCGTTCTCCTAATTATCCTAAGCACTTTTCATGTTGTACACAACTCCTAAAGCCCAACGGATGAAAAGTTATACTCAAACTAAAACTTACTATTTATAGTAAAAACAAAATTAAAACGAGGAAACGACCGTCAATCAGGGAGTTTCTCGCAAATCCGGGCTGCGCTTGGCTAAAGTAACTCGTTCTACCCCAAAATCATATATTTTACGTCGGATAACTCATTTCGGATTGTGAGATACGCCCGATCTAAGGTCGAATGGTCCGGATCACTTCTATCGCCGACCATACCTTTTCTGATCCATCTTGGCCATGAAATTATCCACGACCCGCTCTACATCAGTCCTTAATTTAGATTGATGGAAAAGAAGGTAGGTTTGTCAATGGGCCCCGAGCCTGGTCAGTCTAGCCACCTATTCAAATTTTGATTTTGCGTGGCCTGGGCCCAGTTCAAGAGGAGACACCAAGATTGCATATGGAGGGACTACCAGGTCCAATTATACTTATGCACTTACTAAAATGAAAATAACCAAATTGTATTACATCTAGGGCAGTTTGGACACATACTCATAAGGGGGGTTTGATGCTACCGTTTTGAGCCAACCCCTTTACGGGTGCACTTTATCAAATTGGATTTGATCGATGCTTGTCCAAATAGGCGGTAAAAAGTCCGTCGCTTAGAACCAACCGATTAGTTTTTAAAATATTAACTAACAAAGTCGATACTTGTTTCTATTAAAATAAAAATAAAAATAAAAATTCCTTTTGTGTAAGTTACATCCAAACAAACTTCAATATTTGTATTGAAGGTCTATTTTCTATAGTGCAGCTATAAATAATTTTAAGCTGAACTTGGAAGAAGACCTAGCTACACATCCGGGGCTAGTTTCTCATTATGAATACTAGAAAATGTCATTAACTTCTTATTATTTCCTCAATTAAAGTCAATTTTCTCAATTAGATTCATTTGTGCATCCAAACGCATCATTCCCTTTGTGGTGCAAAAGTTTACTGTAATCACAGCACAACAAAATTCCCACCAATTGAGGTTGTGCTTTGTATATCATGAAATTTTGAGATATTTTGCACTAACTTTAGACCGATTAATCATGAAATTTCATGAGAAATGCTGTGACCAAACACACCATAAATTATAAAAATATATATTTAATGATTTTTTCTTGTGTCATGGATTGTTCACAATTTGCTAATGAGTCATTTGCAATAATATGAGAACTAGTGATTTTGGAATATCTAAAAAAATTCACTGATTAATAGGTCTCTTTTTGTGTTGTAGTGGAGTAAACACGCACATACACAATTGTTTTCCTCGCAGCCGAGTCAAACAAAGCCTGCCAAAGATGAAGAAACTACAAAAAAAAAAAAAAAGAAAAAAAAAAAGAGTACGTTTCTTTTTGAAAAATGAAAGGTTATCCTATAATATTTCTAAAATTTTATGTAAATTGTACTAAATATCTTTAAAACTATAATTAATTGCCTATGTTGATTTCTCCTATAAATTCCTATTGTTTATCGATACTATTGATATGATATGCTCATGTTTAAAATAATAAATACTCATATGGGCTTGTAATCACTTGCACCAGAGTGGATGCATACAAGAGGTGCCGCCCACCAACTAGGGACCACCTGCAAGGTTGGTCACCCCATGCCTAATCAATCTCATGCAACGATCACATCTTTAGGCAACATCCATCCTGCAACTTGGAAAGATATATGATGGTTTGTCAAACCAATTAATGCATGAAAACGAAGAAGGACGAGCAGTCCATTCAGGAGATCAGATCATGAGGGTAATATCTTTTCACAAATATGAAATAATATCCCTCATTTGAGGCACAAAAGAACAAAATGCTGCGTACACATGTATCAAATGTACAAAATGTGCCATGTCTAGCTCCATCTATGTTTAAGCGCCTCATGTATGTCTATCAAATTTCAAGTATCCCATATGTGCATGTATTTTTCCATGCACATGTATTATAAATGTTACATATGCTACCATCTATCCTAAATTTTACTTGTTTTAGAGAACAATGGATAGTACATAGTTAGCTGAGATTGTATTATATAGATAACCTCTTTTTTTAACAGGTACTCACACTCCGCACGCACACACATTCACAAATGCTTGCACACTTACACTACAACGGGACCTCATGTTGAAACTCTTGTGAGTCTACCACCTAAACATCTGGCCGCACGCATGAAATAAACAATGTAAAAGAGAAGTAGCTAACATCATCCTCCCTTGTTGGAATGACATACTCAAACTCTACCATAGCTTTTGTGTGTGTGTGTTTGTTTTTTTGATGTAAAGTGGGTTATGGACACTTTCATGAACGAGATGGACCTAAGAAGGCTCGGTCCGATGCGGAAATGATCAAGACCGACAGAACCCTAAAATGGACATACTTTGCAAACTAAAATGAGTTAATCGTACAATAAATGATTTTAGGGTAGGAAAAGCTACTTTAGCCAACTATCAAATCGAGAGTCGAAAGTTCATCTTTACTATTTCTAGTTAATTTTAGTTGGGTTATAACTCTTGATCCTTTGAGCTTTAGAACTTGTGCCCAAGCATGAAAAGGGCCGGGAAGAATTAGGAGAATAATGGGGTTTAGCCAAAAATTATAAAGTCTAGTAAAAATCATGATCATATATAAATGGTAAGTTTACTGTTTATAGTAAGTGATATGTTTAGACAGTTTGAGTTAGAGATTGATTCTTAAAGCCTTTTTCTAGTTTAATATTATTATTTAAAGGTTTGTAAATTCAATTTTATTATTAATTAATCTATTATTAAATTTATTAAAAATCCAAAGAAGCTACTTAAATTCAGAGTAATTATTGTTGAGGAAGACTGTGATCAACCTCATCACATCCACGGCTGTATCATTTATCTACCTTGTCAGCTCATTTTAAGCCCTCAATTTAAAATTAAGCATATCCAAAACTCAATTGGACCACACCACAACAAACAGTGGATATTTGTGTTTTAACTGCATCCACGTCGTTGTGTTTAAACACATACAACACGGTGGGCCCCATACAATCATGCCAATGTGGATGTTGGTGGTGACAGGGTCACTAGCCAACTGGCATCCTTTTATCACCTACTTCCTTATCCAAATGAACACAGTCCACTGAATGGAGACCCATGCACTCAAACCTCCCATCATATTCTCCACCGTTGATGCCATGGCCCACCACCTCTTACGTCCTACACTAGTATATCCTCCACCTTTGGTCGAGTGGCCCACCACCCATTTCCTCTTTTTTTTCTTTTTTTAAATTCAAAGGTTATCCGAGATTTTTTCCAACCTTGATTGATGGTGGATGGAAGGTCTCACCTCCTAACATTAAATTGGAGTACATGAGACACGATCGTGGCCTTGGCCCATTCGTACTTTATAATATACATATGTCATTACGCACCTGAGAGGAGATTCATCCAGCTCACCTCCTCCCACTTCCAATACCATGTACGTGGTACGTGTGTATGATGATCAGAACCGTTCATTCATCTCAACACTCATTAATTGGACCATAGAGAAAAAATCACATTAATCAGACAATCCTAACCATGTAAAATGTTGTAAAAAGACCACAATTCGGATTTCAATGACTTGTCCGCCATTTTTTCAATGGTTGGGATTGTTCGATCATTATAATTTTTGTTCCCTGGACTCCTCATGATTTCCCCCAAGGAATGAACAGTTTTGATAATCGGAGACGTATGCCACGTGGACAATATAGAAAGCGGGACATTGGAAACTTGGTCCTCCCGAACGGACTGGATCACCTCCGTACAATCATGGTCGGTTCTGTGGGCCCAGCGAAAACTGAATCCCTAACATTATGCCGTGGACGCGGACTCGATAGTGATCCCTCCAGCAGCAAAGTCGGTGCTGGTGCTGAAAAGCCATGTGGTCCCATCATGATGTATATGTTTTATCCACACCGTCTATCCATTTTGCCAGCTGATTCTAGGGCATAAGCTCAAAAACGAGGCAGGTTCAAATCTCAAGTGGAGCACACCATATGAAATAGTGGTGATTGAATGCCTACAATTAAAAGCTTCTTGGGGGCCACAAAACAGTTTAGATGGCAAATAAACATTACAGTAAGCACTAGTAAGCTTTTAATGATTGGTTCAATCACCTATTTTTCATCTGATGTGGTCTACATGAGATTTGGGCCTCTCTCATTTTTGGGCTAATGACTTAGAATGAGCTTGTAAAATGAATGGACGGTGTGGATAAAGCACATACATCATGGTGGGGCCGAGGGACTACTACCGAATTCGACTCCTTGTGCTGAAAAACAAAATTGGAAAAAAAAATTTAAGGTGGTTGACGTTCTAGAAAGTCTTCTAACTGAACAGCATGGACCTTGTAGCTCATTAAATTGGGACACGTGGATCAATCTGGATCGACTAAATTGATGGACCACATATGTAGGGGCCAGTGTCCAGTATGGTGGGGAGCGTGTTGTCCTTCCATCGATAGTTTGTTGACTGTCCGAAAATGAAGGAATGATGGGTAGTTAATGACTTTTAAGCTCGTAGATCGGGAAGATCTTTTTGGTGACGTGTCATCCGGGAGGTTAGGCCTATAGAATACACCGACGTCTGTGCTACGGTAGGTGGGACCCACTTGATGGATGGACGAAATATGACTCCATGCCACGTTGGCTGCCCGGGAGGACGTGGGATGGCTAGTGACGCTGCCACTAGCCAGGTGGCTTAGTGATTAGTGCGCTGTGGGCCACCACGGTGTATGTGTTTTATCCATGCAGTCCATTCATTTTTCGATATCAGTTTACGGCTTTATGCCTAAAATGAGGCAGATCTAAATCTCAGGTGGACCACACCACATGAAAACAGAAGTGATTGAATGTCCACTGTTAAAAAATTTTAGGGCCCACTGTAATGTTTATTTGACATTTAATCTGGGACACATCGATGAAGGCAAAAAGCAAATATAAGCTTGATCCAAAACTTTTGTGGCTCCGATTAAGGTTTTCATGGTGGTGTTCAATCAACTCTGTTTCCTATGATGTGGTCCACTTGAGATTTAGATTTATTTCATTTTTGGATAAATATCATAAAATGATTTGGAAAAATGAATGGACGGTTTGGATGAAACACCTACATTATTATAAGGCCCACAGAACACCGCCCACTGGCCATTAGTTAACGGCAGGGTCACTAGCCAATCCGCCCTGGATTGGAGTGACCCAACACCACCCAGCGCCTTGAGGCCCAGTACTTTTTATCCGTGCTACCATCTTTCTACTTCTTCTTCTTCATGTTTTTTTTTTTTTTTTTTTTTTAATCAAAAGCTCAAGTAGGCCACGTAACAGGTAACAATGGTGATTAAACGCCCACAATTGAAAACTTTTTGGCCTGCAGAAGTTTGGATGAGCTAATATTTGTGTTTTCCTTTCATTCAGGTTTGTATGACCTCACGTACACGTTACATGGTAAATAAACATTATGGTAATTCCTGGGAAGGACTCAATGATGGGTGCCATTATTCGTATGTTTCCAATGGTGTGGCTATACTTGAGATTGGGAATTGCTTCCTTTTGGGCTCATGCCTTTATCTAGCAAAATGGATGAACAGTGTATAAAAATACATACATTACGGGGTCATAACATTGGTTGGTGTCGGGGGAGCGACCTAGCTAGTCCACTTGCACATGGAAGAGCAGCAATCAAATCAACACTGTTGCCTCTCGAATGTAGAATTTGGTCGTGTGTGATATCTGCGGGCGTGCTAGTATCAATTGTATGGCTCAATTCCAACCAAACAATTTTAACTAAAAGTGCCAAGATATGTAAATATATTATAATAGACTGTATATGACCAAGATTTGAAAAAAAAATCACCTATTTAATCACTCATAAGATATTGTTTAAAATTATCAGAGGGTATGATTCGTCTTCTAAAAATGGGTTGCACCTTACCTTCCGTATGAAAGGATTTTCATATACAAAAATAAAACAAAAAGAAAACACTTACAACCAACCGTTGGGAGTAACTACATAGTACATTTTGGAGCGACCCTATTGAGACAATATCAAGTGCAACCGAATTGATTTTGTCTCATGAGGATCGCTCGAGATGATGATGCTCGATTATGGTTTGAAGGATTGGACATTGGATTTGATGACAACCCTAAGCGTTGAGGTGGTGGTTGCACCTGCATTTTCTCAATTGGAGATAGTGCACATGGTATCGCAAGCTCATTTCCCTCATAAGAGTTTTGGGTAACCCTTCGGGTCATATTTTCGTAATCGGATAATTAGTCAAACTTATGTAGTACACGTATGTTTACCAAATCAGGTATTTCATTGGGCGTGCCAAAAAATCATTGCCTCTTAAATGCAAAATTCAGTCACGTATGATATGTACTAGTGTGCCAAAATTGACCATGTGACTCGATTCCAACTAAACAACTTTGACCCCAGAGTACCAAGATAGGTAGATCCGTCAAAATTGATTGTATATGACTAAGATTTGAGAAGAACGGTTGCCTATTCAACCACTTGTAAGATGTTATTTAAATGATCAGGCGATTATCAGAAGGTAGGATTCATCCTATAAAAATGGGTTGCACGTTGTCTTCCGTGTCAAAGGACTTTTGGCTACAAAAGTAAAACAAAAGGAAACACTTACATTCAATTGTGGGGAGTAATTGCGAAGTAACTTTTTGAAAAAGAAACTGTCTATATTTCAATAGAAATCGTCTAGTGTGTGAGCATAGACTTGGATTACAACTATTAAGTCACTGTTACTCCTAAGATGGGATTAGGCTATTAGTTATGCTAAAGAATGCAAAAGATATATACTAAAAAACACAAAGGATAATTGATAAATTGATTAGTTTGATTGGGTTGGTTTAAGATACTTTATTTCATTGAATCTCTCTGTTATTTATACACTTCTTTGAGATAGTCATCTAGATGCTTCTTCCCAGGTTGAATCATTTATAACAATTGCTTCACTTCTAAGCTCTTCTTAGACACATGTCCCGATAATTGAGTGTTAATTATTACATGTGCAACACCCGTTCAAAATAGTTTAATAGATGCAATGACATGTGTCCTTTCTTAATTGATTCTTCTATAGCGATTAAAAATAGGATGCAACAGATATCATTGCTTATAATATTGAAGATACTGACGGGGACATCATGCGCACACACGCACGCACGCCGCCCACACGTGCACACACGCCACCCCCTATGCACGTACGTATGAAGGAGGGCCTCACCGTCGATCTGGCTCGATGATGACGTCTAGGGAAGGCCTCCTAGTTAAAAAATAAAGTTTGATTCAAAAGAATGAGCATGATAGTCAAGAAAAGCCCATTTTGAAATTTCATGATTGTGACTTACTAGTTAGATTAAGTTCATATTTTAGGTTTTATTTATTTATGTTATTTAGAACATCTGAACGCTTTAGATTTTTTTTATTAGTTTTTATTTTGGTTTACTGCATCGCCAAGTAATAGGTTGCGCACATGGCGCAAGTTTTGAGGTATAGGGTTTTTTAATAAATAGGATCCCCTTGTAGTTCTTTTCATTCATTGAAGTTGAATAAAAATTCTTGCATGTTTTTCTTCTCTCTGAGTTTCTGAGTTGTGGAAGAATTCAAGTGGGTGCGAAGCCCTCCCTTTTCGAATGCCTATATTTAAGTGGGTGCGAAGCCCTCCCTTTTCGAAGGGTTATATTTAAGTGGGTGCGAAGCCCTCTGTTTTTAAACGGCTAACTACCGTGGTGCGAAGCCACATTTATCTCAATCCGCCCTTCCATCTTATCCATTCTACGATCATCTTCGCTTCAAATCTATTTGTTTTGTAGTTATTCGTCTCTCTATAGCCAGTTTCAAAATCTGGCCCCGCAGGAGGGCTGAAACTTCGAGGAGCACCGCGCCCCGACTGCACATCAGATTATGATGAAACTTAGAGGGTTTGAGGTCCTCCTTGGCCAACCAAGGTCAATAAAGCAATTTGGGGATTCGGGCCCCCACCACACGTGTGGCCAGCCTATTGCTTACATGCGTCAGGCCCTGGCCCGCTGTCCGCATGCGAGAGCTATTCCAGGTTCAGGTTTTCTTTCATTTTTTATTTTTTTTAATACCTACTTTCATAACCCTAACTCTATATTGTATCTTCCATAATTTATTTGCTCATTTTATCGCCCTAAGGTTCCTTGATTTGAAATTGGAGAATCCCTTAGATTGGGGACTGATTGTTATGCATGTGTGGCTGAATTCTATTTCCCTTTGAACATTTTTGGTCCATAATTTTACTGATCCAATCCTAACCTGTGTAGGTCTAAACCCATGCAGAATCTCTTTTACTTGAATGTTTAATCTCTTATGTGGGATGTGAAATTATTATGTGATCATTCTGCATTAGTTTGATCTACGCCTGAATTCTTACATATCATATTTCAATTTCATGTCATGCATCAGATACAAATTGTGGAACACGTTCCAAAATAGCACACCTGTGTTAAATCCAAACTATTCTTCATGTGAGGCCAACCATGAACATTACCAAAATAAAAAAATTTCGGCATGAACACATCAGGTGACAAGCTGGGCTGATACGGATACCCAATTCTTGTGCTATGGTCTTTAAAGTGGGCCACAAATCATGAATTAATTTGAATTTCCATACGTGTGCAAATCAACATGCATACCAGGAACACCGCTGTTATCCTCCAATGGGCGTCCTTTTACAAGAAGGCTAGGCAAAAAGACTTATCACAACAAAGCTTTATATATTAACCTTAACATACAACACGATGTGTGACGTGTGGGATCCATCATGATATATCTAGAACTTCCAATCTCTCTCTCTCTCTCTCTCTCTCTCTCTCTCTCTCAATGTTAGGTCAATCTAAAATTCAATAGCCCACACCATTGGGAAATTTTGGGATGGGAACACCCTATATTAAAAACCTTATAGATCATATTTGGGACACACGTGTTGTTTAACATGCTATTCAATACATTCAAAGGATAAACTACACTAGGATGAACGGGAATCCAAATGTTATGAATGTTCATCTCTATTGTCGTCAATTTTTGTAAAAGACAATTAGAATAAGTTGCATATTATTTGGATGGATTTAGGTAGTGTATTTAATAATCTTAGAAGATACACGAAAAGAATTCTACAATAATATAGTTGTAGCCCATGAAACGCGTCATATTATCCACTAAGTAATTGATTGAAGAACGATGAATTAGTTACTAGGACATATGACAGAAATATAATAAAAAAAGGTTAAGGTGTGTTAAACGATTATAACAACCATCAGAACTTAAAAAGCATATAAATGGTCTAATTGAATATGAAGAGCATATAAATGGTAGAATTAAAGCTATAAATAGCTAAGGAACTTAGCAAAAAGATTTGTCTTATACCAATCCAATCAAATCCAACATAAATATTTATCTCATGCCGCCAACCCAATCAAATTCAATATAAATATTTGTCTCATACTAATCCACTCAAATCCAATATAAATATTTGTCTCATACCAACCCAATCAAATCCAATATATATTTTAATTACTTGTCATTATATTCCTTAGTATAATTATTTTACCTTTTTATCAATCAATTACATTTCTTAGTATACTTATTCAAATTTTACCCATTATTTACATACCATAGTATAATATGTAGCGTTAATTAGGTAGTTGATAATCTTAACAGTAATTTGTGTCTATGCTCATACATTGGATTCAATACTCTTCTCAAGAAGAGTTTTACAGTTGCTCACAGTGAACAATTTTAAAGTTTTATTCCTTATATCTGAAGGCAAAAGTGTAACCCATCATAAGATGATGAACCCCACGCTCTTGATACTACCGTATTACTCAAATCCTCCTTACATACTAAGGCAATAATGGAATGAGAAACTGATATCGTTTCCTCTTAGCTACTATTTATCTGCCTATTTCAATGCTTGTTGTCGTAGTTGCTGCGTTTGAATTGAGCCACAAATTCAATTCTCACTCTCCCATACTTACTAGAAGATAGACTGGAAATCAAACCACAACAATGACACTCAAAACTCAGGTGGGCCACACCAAGTGAGGTAATTTTACAGTGTGTGGGCCACCGAAGATTTGAACGATTTTTGCGATAACGAGGACACGATGGGTTTCACATGATGGACGGATTTGATTTCATTCGTAAATCACAGTAGGCCACACACATCATGTTGCATGATCAGCTTTACCTTCAATGGTTGTCAATTTGTCATCCAGCGTCGGCGCACGAACGACAAATTGCAAAAAATAGGAGTTTTAATCGCAACGGCGCATCCTCAAGCGCCAAAAGCGAGTGCGCCTCACTCGCACTCACGTGCCAAACGTGGGAGATCCTGTCCATTCGTCAGGCGTTCCCGGTGGTGAATGTTGCTTACAGAAAAATATCCGGTTGCTCACTAGTCATACGTGTACGCTTTTACAAAAAATGGACGGCTCATGATGTGTGGACCCAGACTGCCCATTCACAGAGAGTCCCGTGCAGTGAACATCCTTATCCCTGACACGCGTGCCACTTTGGCACGTGTTTCGAACTTTTGTTTGGTACGACCGTACAAATATTACCCCTGGAGAGAGAGAAAAAAACGCGCAGTGCACGAGAACGACGTCCCTATCACACGACGAACACGTGTCCTCTACCAAACGTCAAGCTTCTTTACCAAGACCATATACTACTCGACCGCCTTTGTCTTTTGTGGGCCCCAGTGATACATTAACGGATACGTGTCCGATTCTCTGCTGCCACGTAGCAGCCTTCCCAGGCTTCGTGATCAACGGCTGCCTAGGCGTTTACGAGGAAAATCACCAGTCGGTGAGCGATAGGTTAAAATAATGGAAAGAGGACGGGAAGGAGTAAAACGGTATTAAAATCATTAAAGCACCACGCGATGTTTGCGTGTGGGCCCCATGTCCGTGCTTCGGATAAGCCCGAGGGATGCGTGGCAGCCCCTCGGCCTTCGAATTCTCCACGTGTGACCTTTCCCGCCCGCGGTCCCGTGGGCCCCACCCGACAGAGGCGCTGTTGCTTTTGGCTGGGCCCTGCCTTTTTTTGTCGTTGTGGCGAGCACTTACCGCGTGCTGACGTGGACAGCTGGCGCCGGACGCGGATTAGCTACTGACACGTTGACGCTAGACACGCTATGAAGTGACGTTGCCAAGTTCTGTGGGCCCCACCATGATCTATGGTTTGTATCCACACCGTTCATCCTGTTGGAGTGATCATATTAGGCATGTTCCAAAGAATGAGTCAGATCCAAAGCTCGAGTGGATCCCACCACAGAAAACAGTGGGGAGAGTGACGCCCACCGTTAAAAAGTTCTAAGGGCTAAAAATGTTCTCAATCAACCTGATATTTGCGTTTTCTCTTCTTTCATGTCTGATTTAACATATGAACAGTTTGGATCTCAAATAAACATCATGGTGGGCCTTAGGAAGGTTTCAACGGTGGGCGTCACTCTCCTCTCTAATTTCTGTGGTGGGGTCCACTCCATCCTTGGATCTTCTTCATTCTTTAGATCATGCCCTAAAATGATTTCTCAAAATGTATGGACGGTGTGGATACAACACATACATCATAGTGGGCCCCACAGAACTTGGTGACGTCACTTCAGTAGCGAGTCTCGCTGCTCAACCTGTCAGTAGCTGATCCGCGTCCGCAGGCGCCACAGAGATGCGGGAGCTTGGAAAGCTGGTGTGCAGATTAGTAGGGTGGTCTCTATCGGCTCACTTTAGCAAATTTCAGTATTCATAGCTATCGGCAACTTCATCTACATAAATAAATGCTAGGGACAAATTAACAAGGAAGGCAAAAGCGGTAAAAGTTATTTGGTACTCTGGCACGTAGCATACTTGATATGACAGCACTCAAAACTGTACACGTGGCATACATTACGGAATACATTGAATCTAAGTCACAATCTCAAAACCATGTTGGTTGAACAAGCATAAATTCTGATCTGTGGACACTTTTTGTCGAAATACAACCATTGGATTTTTTGCATTTGTAGCCATCAAATAAACGTCCATCAATCTGATAGTCTGGTTAGTAAGAAATTTTAAATTTTCGTTCATGAAACATCTAAACTTGGGCCCATAATTTGGACGGTTTAATATGTATTATTCGTATGCCACGTATGCAATTTCTAAGCAGGTTTTTAAGTACGTGTGCATCATGAAATACTCTGCCAAAGTATCCGAAAATTTCTCAACATGCTTACAAAACCATTTTCTACCTTTCTTTGCATTGCCGACAATACCCCTGACAATACCAGTTTTACAGCAATAAATTTTTTTGAATCTCGGTGATAATTTTATAGTTTATTGAGGGTATTTAGGTCAACAAAAGCTGGGAAGAAATTATACCATGATCTTGGAGTACATTTCCAGTTATAGCGCTCCTAGTCTGATATGGACAGTTGTATAATGAAATCTATATATTGAACGGTCATAGGTTCGAACACATTTCAGCAACTATTAGGAAAAGAATCACACTATCTGTTGATTTGATCCATTCGATCAATGACAGATAAAATGGACGGCTAAGATCGCTTTTATATAAAAAGGTACAATCAACAACTTATGCCATCTATTTGTTGATTTTAAAGGCGGATCGCATATGATTCAAAGGAATCTTTTTAATCAGGTAATCCGGACCCATATCCATGACAATAGAAACTAGCGGATATAAAACGAATTCCAGATTATGGACACTTAGATCATTCAATCGGTGTGATTTTTGCATGGAGTTCGTAGAAATGTTTTCAGGAGATAATGTACAGTCAGGATCAACCGATTGAACCTTTCAAGTTCACAAACCATGAATTAATGGAACTTAAATAGGAAGTTCCTGTTTTAGCCTACGATTTCCTGAAAAAGACAGCAAACGAGCGTGTAATTTCATGGAACTTGTGTTGCAAACGTAAAAGGTACTCGCGCGTGTGGAAGGGAGTAGGAACCTCGCGGCACATGTGGCGACTCCCACAGTTGTGAGATATCCATACCATTTATCAAAATGGGACCAATCAACCCATAACATATTCTATCCGAAAGCATCCTAGTAACTGATAAAGTGGGCCAACCACTCAGATTAAATATGATCTGTTGATATTTTTTTCAACCGTTCATATTTATCATACAAGTGTCCTCCATCTAATGATAAAAAGACGTTTCAACTAATGAATGTGCCCGATGTTCTTGCACATGTGGGGCGATTTGGCACGTTTCCAGCGACTCCCCTCTTTATCTCACCCACGCATGACGCAACGCAGGTCCTAGACTCCTACCAGTAGTTTTTTCCTTCGCTGCTAAGGTTCACAGAGAGAGACTGACAAGAATCGAACCCGGGATAACGCCCTCACGACAAGTCCAACTCACGTGCCGGAAATTATTACTCTCTACCAGTCCAACTCACGTGCCGCTGCTACATCCTACGGAGGGAAAAGCTTTCGATACTCTGGCAGGTTGTGAAGGACGATACGCAGGCACATTGAAATTACAAACGTGGAATGCTAGTAAATCAAATTGTCTGAAAGTATGGGTTCCATGTTAGTTGTATTATGAATGAAAGCATCAGGTTGGTGTCCATGTATTGGACGGTTAAAAATGAAAATTATCGTGTCCATGAATCAGACGTTAGAATTGTTCAAAAAATCTGAATTTGGGTCTATGACTTTGATACAGTCAGATCGACTTCTATTGTTTTAATGTTTGATACCTGTACAACTTCCAAGGGCCTGCATATCAAGCGCCTAGCCGCTAGAGTATCAAAAGACCATTCAATTATGGATATTATTATCCTCACTAATTCCTGTATTCCTGTGCTGTGGTCCACTTGAACTTTGAATCTTTTATTTTTAAAATCATGCTTTAAAATGAGTCGAAAAAACAGATAGACACTATGCCCTAAAATGAGTTGAAAGAACAGATGGATACTGTAGGCAGAACATACATCACAGGAAGGCTTACTGAGCTTAGTGCTGCAGCTACATCATGCTGTCGCGAGCTGTAGGCAATACGCGTCCGGAATGTAGCGGAGTCATTTCCTGGAAAGTGAGTAAAGTGAAATGGACGGTGACTCTGACATATTGTCGCTGGGTACGACTCACACTCCGTCACAGGAGTCGCTGGGAAGGGTAGAGAATGGTAGGTGTCTTTCGTCCTTTTGTCTTCTTCGGGCTTTTTGAAGGACGCGATTTCGACACGTAATTAATACCTGAATTAACTGTCCGTTGAACTCTTTTAACTGTCCAAAACCTAGTGGGACCCACGTTTCATGGACCATGATACAGAGGGACGCGGATTAGGAATACTACTACCCCACCAAGCTAAGGATGGAGTACTGTCTTCTCAGGGCTTTGATCGCCTTCCTTGCTGTTTATGTTTTATTCCGGATCTTTCTATATTTTGAAAGATGAAAAGAAGCTGATTGGCAGCTTGAGTGGATCACGTAACAAATAGGGTGACAGATACCTTCCTAAGGCTCACCCTAATATTTATTAGCCATTTAAGCTGTTCATAAGGTTTATTATTTTGACAAAAGATTGTTTCAAGGCATGAGCCCAAAAAAACAAAAAAAAGCAGCCAGAAGGCTTGAGTGGACCACATCATATGAAGCAGTGGTGACAATGACCCACGGTTGAAACCTTCCCAGGGGACAGCGTGATGTTGATATGCTATCTGGTCTATCCTTAAGAGGCTTTTAATCGTAAGCATTCTATTCCCAATATTATATAAATATTAGCTCGATTCAAATTTTTTTTTAGACTCAAAATGATTTTTAACCATAAGGGGCCTTTTCGATAGTAAGTTGCTTAAAATAAACTACTTATTTCTCAAATAATATATCTTAATTTTTATTTATTAAAAAAATAAATATGTTTGACAAATAACATAATTATTAGCTCCACTTATAATTCATCTCTCCCGTACATATCTTCAAAAACTTATGAAAAGTAGAAAAGCTAAAGAAGTTGGCCGTTTTGAAAATATACTTTTAAGTTAAAAAGTTACTTATAACTAATTATAGACTAAACCTACTCATTTGAAATAAGTCACTTATTGACTACTATAAGTAGAAAAAGTATAACTTATCTGGTGGAAATCAATCCATCCCCATTATTTCATGCAGTGTAGTCCTCATTTTAGGGCTCATCACCTACCATAATTTGTCAAAATGAATAAACAGTATATATAATAAAAACACACACATCACAGTGGGCCCCACAGAGACCCCTTTTTCTAAACTTAATTTTTCCAACAAATGAGATACAAAGCAAGACCGTAGTGGACACTACCTGATGTGTGGTCCAGATCTCTGAACCACATTCATCCAGCTCATTCTATCAAAACCCAAATATCTGATGCCAATGAAAAAAATACCAAACTAATCATAATCATGAAAGCAAAGGGTGTTAAAAAAGAGTATACCAAAACCAGCCTTTGTAGATATTACAAATGTGGCAAATCAGGCATCTTGTATTTTTGTAGTAAAAGGCTGTTGATGAAAGAAACGTCCACCTGCAAATATGTAGTGCAGAACAAATTCGAAATGTCATCTACTAGTCCTTGATCATCTCGTGACTTAGACAAGGTCGCTCCACATCTCCATTTTCTACTTCATTCATGTACTTGCGGTGAGTAAGTTCCAACCTGCCACGTATGTGCCATGTCTAAACCGTCCAATAGGTAGGCCCCACAATAAGGATCACCTTATGCGAAAATCAACCTGATCTGATCATCAAGAGGCTTACACCATCGAAGTAATGAAAAAACTCACAAGCCAGGAGTTGGGCCCACACAAATTAATTTGTAAGTGTTTTTGAGATTGTCCATTGTTTTCCTTATGCTGCTCACATGATGATTAGTTATGGTATGGTCAATCTATTAGATGATTTGGATGCCTTATACACATGATAAATTGGAACTTATCTACTGATTGGACAGTAAATTCCAATTGGTTTGGAGTAATGCTGTGGCAATTGGTCATCTCGTAGGGACACATGTCTTCTCCTTGGGCAATTTAAATATCCATGTAACCCATCATGGTGTTTATGTGAAGTTCAATCTACCCATATATGGGTGCAGACCAATTTAAGAAGTAGGGTTAAAAATACAAAAAAAAAAATAAAAAGAAAATTAACATAGCAATGATTCAGCTAACACAAATCAAGTCAAAACTCATACGTTGATCATTATCCAATATTAAGTAGTTGTTTCAAGAGATGCATTCTTATAGTCACTCTTAGTGATTGATTGGAAATTTTATTTTTTACATTATCATACTAAAAGTCTTTTCTTTTGAAAGTCAAAGAGTAATCCACTTTTGAAGGAAGAACTCCACCCATTAACGGTTAAGAAACCAATCTTCTCAAATTCTTATAATATACGTTCGCATCTTTATTTTTGAGTTTGGAGTCAAAGTTGAGTAGTTTATTCAAGCCGCCATATTAATTCTAGCACATCTACACACATGACAGTGACAAAAAATAAACTAAAATTGGATTTGTTTTATTTTTTGGTTAACGCCCTAAAATTATTTAGAAAAACGGATTGGCAGAAACGACACAAAATACATACATCAAGGTGGGCCCGTCGGTAAGGACCACACCGTCTTGGGTGAGTCCAGGCTCACCTAACCTGCTACCGGACACATGTGGCTATAATCGTCTCAGTCAAATCGCCGATCCGAGCGAACCGCTATAACATCAATCACTGGTTGGACATCTCCTTAAACAGCAGTTAGCCTCGTGACTCGGCCGAGTTAACTCGACTCAAGATGGATAGAAATTAAATATTTCAAATATATAATAATTACATAAATACAGTACCCTCACGTGAGTATGATCCGTTCATACCTTTACTCGAGATTCTAGGGATATTTTTGGAATTTCAGCCTTATCAGCTCGTGTATATATCTCCTGCCCCCTCATTTTATTCCAATCAAGAATCATATATCAAAATCCTCCAAAACCCTCTCTAATTCTCTTGTAGACATGGCCTCCGATGACACCATCACCACCATACGTTCATCCATGCATGATGATGATGATGATTTGGACGATGATTATGATGATGACCACCACAACCATCGTCACAACATGTCTAGACTATCCATGTGTACCACCAACATCAAACACTCCTTCTATGATGTTGATGATGATGATAATGGAGTCCATGATAACGTAACGGTCCACATGTCACATCTGTCGGTCGACGGCGATGGCTCGGAAGTCGAGGCGGACGGAGAGTTATCGGACGAGAAGGACGGCAAGGATGTGTCGATCGGGTCCGTCGACGACTCCGATAAAGAGACGGGCTGGCTTTCGCTCCCGGCGGCGCCTCATCGGGCAATTCGACGACGTGGGGGGGTCACGAAGATGAACGTGGAGGCGAGTAAGGAGTATGTGAGCGAGAACGAGGAGAGGGCTAGTCGAAGTAGAAGGAAGGAGTCAAGGAGAGTAAGAGAAAGATGGTTGGAGAGAGCTTGGGGATTGAGAGGTAAACAAAAAGAAGTAGTCACTGATGAAATAGATAACAATCAGAGCGGAGAAAGCGAGTGTCTGGTAATTGCAAGGCCTAAAGGAGGAGAGAGATGTTTGTGCATGGACATGGATGAAGTGAAGGCATGTAAGGATCTTGGATTTGAATTGCAGCATGAATGGACATTGGAGATTCCTAGTAGAATCTCTGGCTCGACGATCGATACCGATAGTGGTGGGAATTCTCCTATGGCTAATTGGAGGATCTCTAGCCCTGGTCAGTCTCTCTCTCTCTCACATAACATTTTCGTTATTATTTTAGTTTAAATGTTTTGATATGACTTACATGGAATTTGTCTATAATGAAATGGGGCACTCCAAAAATCAAACCCATCCAACCATACTCATTGATAATAATGATAAAAGTCGCATAAACCACGAATTCGATTGGTGGGTGTCAATGGACAGTTTAAAAAATAGACCATGGGCTAAATTCATTGGGTGAAATCATATGTTATAGTTGTATAATTGGTGTGATTTTTTGGGTGTGACCCAATGTGATTGATTTTCCCTTTTGTATCTATTTATAAAGACATCAAGATTAAAATATGAAAAATATTAGTTTCTAATTGTAATCTTATCCCAATGAACTGAGATCATTATAAATTAAGGAATACTTTAAGATAACTCTAATATCTCAACAACTTAGAATTTGAGGGATATTAAATTAATTTCTCAAACTCTAGAGGTGAGTTTGTGATAGTCCGAAACTGGAAAATACTGGAAAATGGAGAACACGATTCAACAAAAGAAGACCAAAAATTCGGTTGGTTTGATCACCCAATGTGGAGATTTTTGGTGCATGTGTCATCTACAGTAAGTGGGCCCCACTGCATCATATTGATTGGACGGTTAGATCATGAGGTCCGGCTGTAGAAAGCACAAACTGGAAGCCTACTGTATACATATTCGGCCAGAGCATTGTAAGATACCTCATTAAAATAAGCTATAGATATTTTGGTGAAGGATCTAGAAAAACCATTTCCTTTGTGGAGTGGTTGCCACTTTCGATGAGCACATTGCTTTTATTTATTAATTTTTATACATCAATCATTCAGATTTTCAATGTGATAACTGATTAGGGGGCTTTTTATTTATTTATTCATGGAGAGAACTTTGATACTCAGCAGTGTGTGATGGTTGATAGGCAGGCACGTAAAATCACTCAGAAATTGAGTACATGGCATACAACTAATTCAAATCAACCTGTCTAAATTATGGTGCCCAGTCTAGATATATAATCAATCATTAATCACGATTATTTGATTGTGGACAGTTTATCGGACGATAAAAAGTGAAAATTTTGGCATGTTCTTATTTCAACAGGTACATGTCCAACAATCAAAGACTAATCTGAATTTGGGACTGTGATTTAGCAACCATGTGTTTCATAATCTAACTAGTTTAATTTGATTTAGTACATGCCATGTGTGTAATTTTTTTATTGTGAGAGTATAAAGTGCCATACTCTGCCAGAGTATCAAATAACTCCTCTTCTTTAAGCTTACATCTCTTTCTTTTGTGCTCCCAATGAGGGACATTTTGATCATTTCCCAAAGGGAGTGCCAATAAGAGTGGTTTCCCATCAAGATCACACAAGAGGTTTGCTAGAATCTCCTTGGATTTGGATTCTTTTTAATTTCCTAGACCGATTGTGGTAGGGCTCAAAAAAAAAAAAAAAAAAAAGCATTTTAACCTTTGATTATATAAAGGTTATGATGACCATTGACAAACAAAAGAGCCAAATTATTAAGGGTTGAAAGAGTCTAATTTATAGTATTTATTTGACCTCTATCCACCATACAAACTAGGACCCATCATGTAAACAGTTCAGACAATTGAAAGTGACCCCAAATTCAAAGGCTAAAATTTCAAACAACTATATTTTAGATACATTCCAGCAAACCTCATGACACAGTGGTGGGATTCTAAGACCACAATAACAATTTGGATTCTAAACCCATTTGGTGGGACCCATTTGATTAGTCCCACATAGCATCACATTGGAACATTGTGGCAGGTTGGGCTTCCAAGGTAGTTGGGACCCACATTGCAATAAGCACACAACAAGCGAGCGGTATCCCATGCTTACATTGGATTAAGCGCCCGCACCATCAAGCATCATGGCTGGGATAATGCCATGATGATGGTGATTAAGTAGTGATTCAAAGACCAATGAGTGAATCTATTGTGCTGATATATGTCTAGATTTTATGGCGACTGACTCGGTATCATGGTGTAATTAACTCAGGTGATGACCCGAGGGATGTAAAAGCTAGGCTCAAGGTATGGGCGCAAGCAGTGGCACTCGCTTCTGCAACTCGCCTCACCTCTCCGGCTGACTGATGACTTAAATACACTTTCTAAATCCCGCGTTAGATTTTCGTGTGCGGGCTTTTCCTTATTTTCTTCTCCACACTTTTTGAGTGATTTTTGAGATTTGGGTGAATGAGAATTTCCACTGCCATCTTCTCCCTGTAAATAGTACTGATGGAAGATGAACAGGTGGAAAGATGAGCGTCGACTACTACTACCATACTATGAATGAGAATTTCCACTGCCATCTTCTCCCTGTAAATAGTACTGATGGAAGATGAACAGGTGGAAAGATGAGCATCGACTGCTACTACCATACTATGACCATGAAAATTCCACATGCATACTCTTGTATTGTGATTGTTTTTGCAATTTGTTGGATCTCATATTGTCCTGAAATATCATCGAGTAGTTTGGTTATTTTAACAGTAATAACTCATCCATGGTCACGTGGAATGGCGCCACATGCATTTTCAGGGGTCTGCTCTGGTGAACGCTGATTGCTTGAAACACCCATTTAGTGGTCCAATCCATATAATATCATAACTTGTCCTTTTTAAACAAAAACAGAATAAATGCATGGGATGCTACAATTCGGATGTCCATGCATCATTACTTCACTCGTTGCAATTCGGATGTCAGGCATGCAATTGAAATATTCTTAATATCTTCCTTAAACTAAATTCATAAGGTTGTACATCACACAGAGGGGTGTGCAATGTGCACTATATTGCAATAAACTAACAACAACTTGAATTGATTTCTATAGCATTAATGGAACAGAAATTTATATTGGAGAGAAGCTGCAGCATTGGCACGTAGAAATTGCACGCGTGAGGCTTCATCAGCAAGCGAGAAACTTACGGGTTCCACTTCCCCTTCTCTGCAAGCTCTAGTCTTATTGTCTGATCAGCTTCTCCGGATGTAAATATTTCAACTAATGTGAAACAGGAGGAAAATCCAATGGACAATCTATCACTTGAATACCAGATTGTGGCAGGTCTTGTCACAAGGGTATGGACAGTCAATCGCCTTTACTCCAGTTCGATCAAAATACCAGTCACCAACAGATTGCGCAATTCCCTGCATTTGACAGCAGAGTCCCAAATGGGATCGAGATGAGATGAACATCACCTTGTTCCAACAGAAATGAGAAATACAACCAACCTTATGTCACAACCATGCTGATAATGAATCATGATATAAAGATTGAGCAATTTCATATGCTTTTCGAAATTTTCTTTTTGATTAATGACCAAAAGAATTTCAAAAATTACTCGAACCGATAAAAAAAATAAAAAAAAAATCAATAGACCCAAAATGAAACTCGTCACAAGCAAGCTGAGAATGAATCATATGATACAAAGATCAAGCAATTACAAAATTAGTTCTGTAGAGGAGATACGAAACCTTCAAAACAAAAAAAACAAAAAAAAAAAAAGAAAAAAAAAGAAAAAAGAGAGAGTTGAAATTCCATTGTGTGGTAATGAGTTAGTTTCCCTCAAATCTCAGTCATACTTGAAAAAATAACATAAGCCAAGGCGATTTGGTCATTTCCTCTAACGAGTGGGTAAAAAGATTACAAGATTCCATCAGAATGATGGTTTGGGGTTATTTACTAGTTGAGAAAAACTATTGATACTCAGGCAGAGTGTGATGACCGATGCACAGGCACTACAAGATTACTAGGAAATTGCATACGTGGCATATAAGTTAAACTGTCCAAATTATAATTCCAATTTAGATATAACATGAACCATAAAATATGGTTATTTATCTGACTATCGGATTGGCGGACATTTATTGGATGGTTAAAGGTTAAAAATATATCCAATGGTCCTATTTCAACAAAAAGTTCTGAAAGGGGAATTCTTTAATCAAACAAACGAAAGGAATTTATTAAGGGGGATAAAAAAAGGTAACTGGGTCTCATTTTGAGAACGGTAGTTTATTAAAAAGACTATAAAAAAGAAAATACTAGTTCGAACTTTCATGAAGCATACCAAATGCACAAAAGATGTGTAACATGTCTATAAAAGAACAAATATCGTGGATGTTTTATTAATCCTAATGTAATTAGACAAATTAGTCATACCTTGTTTCCAAGAATGGGGGAATCATCTGCAAACCATGTGTCCTGCCTCTCAGTTTGACAGTGAGCGAAACATGAATTTATAAACAAACCATTTTTCTTGGGGACTGAAAACCATTTCAGTGCATTGAGCATTTGATTCCTGAAGCCTGCTTGACAAAGAATAAGTTCGAATCACATTCTGAATCCGGCTGACTCAAAATGAATCCAAATCTCGGAGATAAGAAAATTGAAGAAAAATACCTTGAAGAAATTGGATTTGTGATCCATCGCAACGCGCGTGGTTTAATTTGCATTCACGCCAGACACCCCGGGGATCAGCTGATGTAGGAGCTAAGCTAGCTTGAATCTGAAAAGGCGGAAAGAAGTCCAATTACTAATTAGATTCAACATGGCTTTTCTAACTTTTATCAAATTTTCATATTGCACTGACCAATCATGTGTGGTAGGTCTTTGCCAGCCAAGTTGGTACACTTGGTGTTTGAGGAGTTGGTGAAAACACAACCTGCATTAGGCGAGCTAGGTTTTCCCACTTCCACTCCCAAAACATGGTTTAGAGACCAAGGACTGTTATATCCCAAGCTTGTTTTTTATCATAGGATATCTTGTTGACCTTGGAACCACAAACCCCAGCTAATAATCAATTGTTTTTTATCCTAATATAAGCTTGCTCACAATCAATAATAATAATCTATAACGTGAGGAACAGGGACAATTTTACTCACGCAATTAATATTGGGAGGGGTTTTTAAAGGGCAGTGGAAGGGCATCTATGTAATTTGCATGACTCCGTGTGCTTCTCAACCAATGGTTCAGATTTTGCTTACACCTCATGAGTGGTGTCACTTTTGCCCTTTTTGAATTTTTTTAATACAAGTAGCCCACATCCTTTCTCTCCCTTCTCTGCCTAAGCACGCACCCATGTTCATGCGTGCCACACTCACTAGTAGTAGTGACAATAATAGCAATAAAATTTTACCTGCCATGAGTCATATGCTGTGTTCAAAAGAAAAAGGGGGGTCCTGACATTTGCCACCAAGTTTTGTGGAAAAAAACACTGCAAAAGACCGGGGGGTGGGGGAGAAAAAAAAAAAAGGTAGAACATAATTAAGTTCATTTTCATTTTATTTCTTTATCACGCATATATGCAAGAGGTAAAACTGACAACAGGAAAAGAGTTACCGAAATCGTATCCATGTGGGAGGTACAAGTCCATGGCAAATTCCTTCCAACACCCTGTGACAACCATATTAATTGTCATGAAGAAATGAAAACAGTGGCTGAAGAACAAGCTAAATAAGCATCTTTGAAAATCTAAGGCACGGGAACTACTGAGAAATCAAGAATGGAAACAATATCAATGTTCTTCAAGAACTGAAAGGGATCACAATCATTTTTTATTGTTGTTTTCTAGATATTTTTGTCAGTTAGATTTTACAAAGATATCTGTTATTTCTGGATTGTTTCCCTAGTTACCATTTTTTTTTTAAACACTTCCATTGGTCTCATACATTTATGCTTATTTAGGTACCAAACGAGGCATTTTGCAATGTTTTGATACTTCAGCACTGGCAATCTGGCATACTATGAATCCTAATGCATAGTTGATGTAAGACAAGTCTAGGGCAATCGTATGAAGGGCCAAGTGTTAGTGTTGTGTGCTCTGAAAAACCAATGTGATGATCTTAACCATTGAATTGACTTTGTATGTAGATCATGATGACCATGGGTCCTGTGTGGACATGTTATTAATGCTATAACGAATGTGCGAGTCTCCCTTAAATGTATGTGAACATGGGTTAATTTGCATAGGAATCCGTAGGTTAAATAAGTAAATTTTAGGTTTTGAAAAGTTTCAAATTTCTCTGTGTTTTGAAAGTGTTAAACAAAAATGCCTATTGTTTGATAGGATTTGATATTAAGTAGATTATGAAATCCATTGCAAGGATATGCACCCAAATATGCCATGTCAAGAAGCTTTTATTAATTTGGTAAACAAAATACATTCTAGGTTGTGGTTTCGTATAAGCCCTTAACTACATTACTTAGGCGGGGCGGGGGGGGGGCAGCTTGATTAAAAGGTAAAAACTAGAGAAAACTAATTTGTTACATCATACAGAACAAAGAGATGCAAATGATGCATAAAGTCCTAATCTATAGTACTTCGTGTTCAGAGTATCCAGATCATCGATTAGGCTGAGATATTAGTGATAGGCTTCGGCATTTAGACATCTCGTATGGCCAACTAGGCATCGAAATACTAGCAAAAAATGCATATCGTGTATCCTAGGAGGCATCAGCTTCAAATAGCTATGTAGCCATATGTCTACCCAAGTGTGATTGTTCCAGCATTGGTAGGAGTTTTGATGGGGACAACATGTGCACACGCGCATGCACACCACCCCCCCTACGCATGTACGTAAGCAAAAGGAGGACCCCATCATCGATCTGACTCGATGGAGATGTCCAGGGAGGGCCTCTTAGGTAGAAGACAAGTTTTGGTTCAAAAAAAGTGTGCCCGATAATCAAGAAAAGCCCATCATGAGATCTCATGATCGTGGCCCACTTGTCGGATTGATGTCATATTTTAAGTTTTACTTATTGTTATTATTTAGAATATCGTGAACGCTTTAGATTTCTTTGTTTGGTTTTAATTTTAGTTTACTTCACCGCCAAGTAATAGGTTACGCACGTGGTGCGAGTTTTGGGGTATAGGATTTTTTCTATAAATAGGCACCCCTTGTAGTTTTTTTTCATTGATAGAAGATTAATAAAAATTCTGCGTTTTCCTACTCTCTGAGTTGTGAAGCCTAATTGGGTGCGAAGCCCTCCCTTCATCGAAGGGTTAACTACCGTGGTGCGAAGCCACATCGACTCCGATTCACTCCCATCCTCCATCATCTTCTTTTCCATCTTTCACCACCATCCATACTTCGAATTCGTCCCTTTTGTTGCATCAAATTTCTTCATTACAGCAGATTTTCAGATTTCGACCCGCTGGCGAGCTGAAACTTCGGCGGAGCACCACGCACAAACTGTACATCGGATCGAGCTGATATTTGGGAGTTTTGGAGTCCATCCCTGGCCGACCAGGGCCAAGGTGGCTTTTTTCTAAATAGTGGACCCCACACATGTGCGGCCGTGATCACACGCACGAGCGTTTGGGCCATTGTTGCTGTCTGCGCGTGGGAAGTGTCTTTCGGTTCAGGTTTTCTTCTTATTTTACCCTTTCATACCAGTTTTTCATAAACTCTAACCCTAGATCGCATTATCCTTAATTTATTTGCCTCTTTTCTCACCCTAGGGTTCCCCGAATTGGAATTTCTGAATCCCTTGGATTAAGGGCTGATTACTATACATGTGTGGGTGATTATTTCTTATCTTTGAGTGTCGTTTGGTTTATAATTTTTATTGATCTAGCCCTATCATGTGTAGGCCTGGACCCGCATAGATTCCCCTTAATTGAATGTTTAGACTTTCGTGTGGGATATGGAATTTGTGTAATTGTTTATGAACTAACGTGATCTTAAGCCTGAAATCTTGCATATCACATTTAATTTTCATGTCCTGCATCAAGTTTCACATGCCAAAGATGATGAAGAATGCACCCAACTACATGATAGTGCCTGCCATCTGATGACAAAGTCCGTAGCACCTGGCATTTAGGGGTCTATGCTTTACGTAGGAAGTCAGGCTGAGAAATTCGTGTCATGTCATAGTGCCTATTCTCCTTGAACAATGGATGAGAAGTGGTATTCTGTGCTTGGCACAAATGCTGCAATAGGATTGCGCCGAGGTGCAGAGTCCTATCTTTATGAAGCTTAGTGCCTGGCACTAAGGCTTCTCCTGGGAAGTCTAACGTCTGGCACAAAGCAGTGGAAGTTATCAGACTGGTGAGGCTCACCTGAATAAGCATCAGACATTAGTGTCTGAAGTCCCAAGAGGCCAAGTAAAAAAGATTTTGAAGGTCCAACAAATGATGTGCTAAGGGGTATTTATAGTCCCTGGAGTCATGATTCTCTCTAAAAGCTTGTTAAACATCATGAACACATGTCAGCATCTCATTGGACAAGGAGAATTGCATTCCATAGAATCTTTAGAACCAGGCAGACTGGCATCTGTTATAAAAGGGGCTAAGTGCCTGATGCTTAGCCATTAGCACCTGTACCTTGGGAAACAGGCACTAAGTGCTTTGCGCCTAGCGATTTTCCATCAATTCTGATTGATTGCCTTTTTACGACAATGGATTGGTGGATTCATATTGTATCAGTCCCCAGATCCGTAGTTGGTGGACATGGCTATTCATTCGAGTCTTCGGGTAACACCACCAAGGTAGAAATTCTCGTATTCCGTAAAGGTTTTTCTAGAGGATCTGTCCACAGGATAGGCGAAGAGAGTGATTTTTAGGCAGCAAGCATCTAGAGTCGATCCAGATAGGCGTTAGGGCTCCATTTTAAAGTGTTTGGGCTCATTTTAAAGAGTGACAAACTCCATGTCAACAAAAAGACTCTAACACCAAGATCGAGAGAAATCAGACTAAATGTACTGAGATTAGGTATGGAAGAAAGAAAAAAAAGAGGTTTAGCAGGCATTATAAACTCCAAAGGTCATAACTTTATAACTATTTATTGGAATATCACATATAATATGTAGTTCGAAAACTATATGTCCTGATAAATGCCAAAGACAATTGGACCCTGAACGGCTTCCCAAAATATGGTTGTTTTAGAGGTTAATTTTAAGTTAAAATTTACTATTTTTACTAAGTTGTGAGTTTTACTTGTTTTAGAGTGTCTTAGGGTTTGAAAATCGATTGATGTTTAAAGTCCTTGTTTGAGTCATCTGAATGAGTTTGAGTCAGTATAAAAGTCATTTATTTATTTTAGTAAGTTTACTATCTCGAGAGAGTTATGAATTTAGGGCTTAAGGCTTATATAAGTTGCATAAATTGCTTTGTAAGCAGACATTATCCATGATTTTCAATAATATTTTCTCTTTAGAGATTTTTTATCTTTGTGGATTCAAAGTACGTCATGGATTCAAAGTTTATCATAAAGGAAGAAGACAATGATATCTTCCTCAACCTTTTCACCATGCATCCACTATGCCAATAGTTGACCCAAATTTTAATAATCTAATTGAAGAAAACTACTAGAACAAAAATCCCTTGAAAAAAAAATATTAGTTTGATATAAATACCTGTAAACTTACTACACCTCCAAAGATAGATCTTAGAGTACGCCCGCCAGATACGTCGATCCTACAATTCCATATAGAACCACATAGATTAGATAAAACAATAAGCACCAACTAATACAAGCAGAATGAGAAAATTTATGAAAGAAAATATTATGTGATGAGAAATATTTCAAAGAATGGATCATACGCATCAAGGAATAACCCGGCATCACTAAGGCACTTGACTTTAGTTCTTCCGGGGAATAGTTCCCGAAACTCATCACAGTGTAGTATAGATGCTAAACCCCCAGCAGAGCATCCGGAAAGAAGAGCCTGAAATGTACCAACAGCATACAGTCACTACAAAATCAAAGATGGTCCAAATATCTGTACCTGGCAAAAGACTACCTGGTTGGCATAACGCATTCCCTTTGACATTAGATCTTCCATGGCAGCTGACCAGATCCGCTGCCCTCGAAAATAAAGTTTTGCAGCCTAGATATCAATCCAGTATATGTCAGCATGAATTGGGATATAATCCCCAAATGATGTAAAATGCTCTTTTTAAAGCAGGTCAATGTGCAGATAGGTTTTTGAGATGGGCTATATTTCGATAAAAGAGATGCTATTAATTTATTAGTGATGGACAAAAAGAAACAGGAAAAAATGACTCCTATCTAATCTTCCCCTCTTGTAATCAGCTCGATTTACTCTTGAGGGAAAATGATCTGTGTCTGTATAATCCTAATTGGGAACTTTCAAGCATTGGCGGTGCTAATAAATGAACGTACCCCATTAAACAATAAAAACAATTTATGATTGCATTCCAATTACATCACTAGATATCAACTTGCCCACCTATTATGCAAAACTTGGTGAAAAAAATCATGAATGATGCGCTATAAAGGGTGGAAAAATCAATTGAGTCCATCAATCATGACATTGGTACCAGATATTCCAGGATATTGTTAGGGAGAAATGCTCCAGTGCTGTAAGTTATAGTGCTCCTAGTTGCATCAGTCTGCTTGGACAGTCCACTCAATCTGAACTGTTTATCAAGTCCAGAACACATTTCATGGATCACCATGCAAAAATTACACTGCCAGATGATCTAATCCATCCTTGATTTGGCCTTATTTTCTAAAGCCACTCAATCTGAACTGTTTATCAAGTCCAGAACACATTTCATGGATCCCCATGCAAAAATTACACTGCCGGATGATCTAATCCATCCTTGATTTGGCCTTATTTTCTAAAGCCATCATTTTTTCCAAGTTACGGATAGGATGGCTACAACACCTAACAAAAGTGATTCATAAGGATCATAAGCAATCCATGACGGGCCCAAACAAACAGATGAATCAAATTGTTGATTGGTCGTATTTTTGTGTAAACAATCTTGACTGTTCATAAGGCCATTGATTGATGGCTAATCTCCATTCGAGCTTATGATGTTTGCATAGTAGCCCATGAAATGTGCATTGAACCTAGTGGAAAGTCTGGATCAATGAATTGGACCAATGCAATGAGGAGCACCATAACTTATTTTCAGGAATATGATTTATCTTAAACCTGTTGTGTTAGGTACTTAAGTCCAGTATTTCTGAAATGTTGACAATTATCATAATGCATGTGTCTGTTTGTACTTTTTTTCTCAAGTAAGAAGAAGCGGATGTTTGTACTGTAAAAAAATTTAAATGTTGACAATTTCATTAAATTTTGCATACTAGAAAGATTTAAAACAATGCCTTGTTTAATAAAACTTGATAGAATGGATCCATATATGTATCATGAACACTTGAGAAATGGACAATCATATTCCCATTCTTGCATCTCTATCCAGGTCCAAATCAGAACCTGTATCTGGGTATCATAGCCGTCTTTTGGTAAGTCAATTGATGGTCGTTTCCTCAAACGCAGGATGTGTTTGGATAAACTTTCAAATGAAGTTGTTTATTTTTAATGAAGGCAAATTTTACTTTTTTTTTTAAAGAAAAAAAAGAAGAAGGAAGTCAAATACTAAATACAGGTTGAGCTAAGAAGTGACTCTCATGACTACCTCAAAGAGGAAACCCGGATCCAAGTGGAACAAAGAAAGAAAGGAAAAACAAAAACTTAATTGAAACAGCCAGCATGAGGATGTGATTCGCCAATTTCCAATCCCTCATAAATTCACCATACAAGCAGCCCTTAGAGTTAAGCCCTCGGCATAGCCCAGCCAAATAGCAGATAGCCCCCATACGACACAGATCAAATCTAGTGAGGCCTGCCTATTTACAAAGATTATCTATTCCTCTCCAACCACTAGCCCCACATAATCTCAAAAGGCAACATCCACCACAAAACACTACCTCCCAACCTTAAAGGACTCACAGAGTGCCCACTGATTATTGAAGGAAAACATGCATTTGTAGACCAGCTTATCACAGAAAGACTAAAGAAATGTCTGCTAATGATTGAAACCCTAGGCAAGATAGAGGCATGCCACAAATTAGCAGGCGGCAAAATGATCCCATCACTATGCCAGCCTTGTGTATATCTATATGAACTCAGGTTAAGATGTTCAATCACAACAAGGACCATTTCAACATCAGAAAGATTCATGTAGACATCCATGCATGCATGCATCCAAAAAAAAAAAAAAAAAAAAGAGCTCTCCCAAGTACTTCCTAGCACTCATTTACCTTCTAATCCTCAGAAACCATGAGGGAAAAGAGGCCTGAAATGATTCAGCAAAAGGATCATCACCAAGCCAAATATCCTTACAAAATCGAAACTTCACCCCTTTTCAAATGTCAAAATAAATACCTTTCCCAAACTCAACAGCCACCTTTCTTACCAGGTCTCCATTTGGCTCCCCACCGAGTTGCAATTATTATCCTAATAAAGTTGAAGTAACCAGATCTCACTTTCCTTTCATCACATCTGAGTTCCAAATTGCAATTATGTTACTTTGAATTTGGACTTGAAAGAAGCATCACGGCAACTCAAAGGCTGCTGCTTCGTTTAGTTACAAATGCTAAAAACCATCCATAAGGCCTATCATTCTGCCATATCCTCCTTATTAAACTGGATGTTCACAACATAGTTCAACTGTGCATCTAATTGCAGCACCTCAATGTATCATTGCACTTCAATTAGCGGATAGCAGAATTGAAAACATGGACATGGAAAAACCATATGAATGGTTGCACTTGATTTTCTTTAAGACATAAATTGGCATTAGAAAAACGAAAAATTCAGATATCAAGGGAACAATAAACTTCAGTTGTATTCAAATATGCAAACAGGAGAAATGTATATTGTTGGGGATTTTGACCTGCGGAATCACACAGATCTAGATCTAGGATAGCAATCCAGTGACACCAAGCACACACAAGAGAACACAGATTTAACGTGGAAAACCCTTGCGGGAAAAAAACCACGGAAACGCTGTTAGAGTTCCGCAGATGCGATTGCGGAAACGCAGATTTTGCGGATTTTGAGTCCTTTCGCAATTGGGATGCGGAAGGGAAGTTGCCTAAACTATAAATAGGTGTTCCTAGGGCTTTTCTAGGGATGGGAGATGGTATGCTAAGGCTTTCTAAAGGGGTTCCAAGGGTTTCTAAAGGGTGTAGCAAGGGTGAGATTCAAGGTTGTTCGAATCGGGTAAGTTCTCTCTCTTTGTAATTTCTATTTTCATAGTGGAGATCTGTCGCTTTGTGCCGTGATTTTTTCCCGCAAGGGTTTTCCACGTTAAATCTGTGTTCTCTTGTGTGTGCTTGGTGTCACTGGATTGCTATCCTAGATCTAGATCTGTGTGATTCCGCAGGTCAAAATCCCCAACAAGTTCTATGGGAGGCAATTTCTTTGCCAAGGTTTCCACCTTCCCCAACAGCATCTAAGAAGACAAAGACGGTCTTTCTTGCTTAAATGAATGGTTGCACATGATTTTCTTTAAGACATAAATTGGCATTAGAAAAACGAAAAATTCAGACATCAAGGGAACAATAAACTTCAGTTGTATACAAATATGCAAACAGGAGAAATGTATATTTCTATGGGAGGCAATTTCTTTGCCAAGGTTTCCACCTTCGCCAACAGCCCCTAAGAAGACAAAGACGGTCTTTCTTGCTTAAATGAATGGTTGCACTTGATTTTCTTTAAGGCATAAATTGGCATTAGAAAAATGAAAAATTCAGACATCAAGGGAACAATAAACTTCAGTTGTATTCAAATATGCAAAAGCAGCTGAAGGCATGATTTAATTGCAAGCAGGGGATTTACTGAATTTCAAGTGCATTTTTAATAATGTACTGGACCTAATTTTGGGCAAGTTTATTCAGGAAACAAGAATTAGGAGCTAGAAGAAACATGCCCCTCATTCTATTCGGGTGAGATTTACAGATCTGGTTTCAGCAGTGAATCCTACCTAAGTGAGAAGAATATGCATTTGACAGAATATATAACCAAATACCAACCTCGTTTTGACTATCGCCGGTGAAAGATGCACCATCACAATATCGAACCTTGACTCGATTCCAATTGAAAAAATCTGTGAGAAGAATAAAGTTGAATCCACATCAAAACTAAATTCCACAAATTACAACAAAAACCCACTCCCCAATCCTGCAGGAAGAATAAAAATAGATAGATCCAACCCAGTTCATTAAAAAAGGAGAAAATGCAAGAAAGGTGATTCGGGAAAAACCAGGATTTTCCTCAGCCTTATTGCTCAAAATTCCAGTAAAGGGTATCTGCCTTTCCATGTAATTTGATGAACCACGTCGAGTTTTCTTGCGATAAACACAAGTCCTGATGTCATTGCACCAGCCTCCTCCCTATTGCATCAAGAGTTTTTCAATGAGCTTTTAGACTTCACATGAAGTACAATGCAAACTAACATGCACTAGAACCTATGGTTTCTTTACTTTGAAGCCATCTTACCTCCAATAGGATGAGCCAACTGTTTGCTCCTGATCCATATCCTCTATGCAGGTGGTAAGCAGGTAGTGTTCCATCCAAACAGACTGCATGTATTGGAAAATACAAAACAGAATTGTCATCATAAGCTTTTCTAAAGAAGCTCAAACATATGTTGACACTCAAACAAAAAGAAGATTTTCTTCATCTTCTTCTTCTTCTTTTCAGGGGACATTTAACAGAATCTTACTAAGAATAAAGGGCAAAAGAAATGGCAAAGAGGGGCAAAGAATACCCAACAAGAAAAGAATCTCCACAAAAAACCCTTTTTGAGATGCAATCAGTCACATGATTAGCATTCCTAAGGCGAAAGAAAATCAGCCATACGGAATAGAACAGTACACAGACCAATGCACTATTATTAAAAAATCGAAACCATTGTAAGCCATGTAAGCCCAATCCAATGGCCGGGATATTTGAAAAGTCAAAAAGGCATTTGTGCAGTTAAATGAAATCTATCCAGAACATACTGACAATGCTGATGAGACCATTGGCTTTTGGTCATACTCAGATCACATCCAGCCAGAGTAATATTTGAATGAGAGTGTTGGCTCTGAACATAGGATCACATCCAATCGGGGTAATATTTAGACAATGTCAGAAACTCAAAGAACCATGAATTCCAATTCCAATTCCAATTTAAACCGCCAAAACTTCTGGAACTCCTAACACTACAATTTGTCACTATTTAACATGTTCTAATGAATGCAATATTCAAATTCAACAACTCAGCAGAATCTAGATTCTTTGTTGTTGAAACGCAGATTATTTTTATCCCTTCTTCGAAAGGCCAATGGCATTCATATATTGGCTTGGATGTTTTGGCAACTTGTAGTCCAATCAAGTCGCGGTTCACCCAGCAAACAACCTTGCACAACATATAAAACAAATCAACATGCACTCGGCGGCGGGGGGGGGGAAGACGAACCAAAAGTTAAGCTTATTTGATTATCTATCAGATTGGTGGAAATTTATTGGAATGGCTGAAAAAAATGAAAAATATCCAACGGTTTCAACAAACAAGCATCAACGAATCAGGGGTTAGGACTGCTCAACTAATCTGATTTTCGGACTGTAACTTAGCAACAGTGGTTTCCACAATTTACTTGGTTTAATTTGAATTATGGATGCCACAAGCAATTTCTAAGTGTCTGCATATCAAGCATCCTACTCTGCCAGAGTATAAAATTACCCCCAACAATTAATCATGTTATTCAGAGAAAGAATCCAAATACCAAACCTGACTTGCAACTGAAGACCGAATGAACAAATAAACTAAAAGAAGTTTACATCTAATCAAGTAGATCAACATCATCATCGTAGCCTGGTCACCAATACAAAACAAGAATTCTCATGATTTCTTAGCAAGAGTTCAACAACAGTTGACAACATGACATCAACCTTCACCCGGGACAAAAATAAAGAAGACTGAACTAATCAGAGCAGGAAAAATAATAATAATAATAATAAAGTATTAAGCAGATTAATTGAATAAGGAACTCAAAAGAAAATCTTACACATTACAAAGGATACCCAAATCATGCATTAGTAATTAAAGGGATAGAAAAGGGAATAATCCTGACATGAAGAGGAACAGAAAAAAAAATATACAAAAACAGAGAAAATCGATTAAAACAATCACATCATGACTATGTAAAATCAATGCCATTAGCAAATATCACACTAAAAAACCAATATCAACAATCCATGGGATGGAAAAAGAAAAAAGAAAAAAGTTCACCAAAATACTATTGCTAAAAAAATCTAAATATAGAAATGCACTATACCAGCTCCTTTTGCAGCAGCTCCTTGAATAAGAGTGAGGCCCACCATCAAAGGCCTGATGAAAACACCATAAGCTTCCACATATGAAATCTCAGTCACATTCAACTCTTCAAAACCATCAGCCCATCTCATCGTCACCAGCCCAACGAGAGCCAAAACCCACAAAAGCTTCATGGTTTTTCTTCCTCTGCTACAAAGAAATGGGAAGAATACAAAGGAGATGGGCCTTAAATGATGAATCTTAAAAACCCAAGATCTAAAACATCTCAGGTTTTAAATATATTTTTTCTGCTCAGCCGAGAAAATAAAATAAAATAAAATTAAAAAACTAAAGTAAATGGTTGTTTATAGAAAATATAAGGAATGTGGCTTTTAGACCTCAGAAGCAAACAGTAAGAAAATCTTTACATTGATAAGGAGTGACGGTTGTCTTCTATTTTGAGATTTTTGCTTTCTTTTCTTTTCTTTTCCTTTTCCTCTTCCTCTAATAAAATAAAACGTTTTTGTCCGTTTGAGTGAATTCCGAGGCGTTTCAACACTATTTTTTTTTTTTTTTTTTTTGTATTTTTGAATGGTACCCGTGATTTACAGCTGTTTTCACGAGCACCCATTTGCGGATTTCTCTTATAACTGTTGGGATTTTATAACAGAAGGAACGCTTTCTGCTCTTGTCATTGCTCATTCAAAAGAAAAAAGAAAGCTCCCTCTGGAGTCTGTACTTTCATGCGATTAATGGTGTTTTAATTACGTTGTTTTATTTGCTTTGGAAGTATCTGTTTTTTCTATTTTTTACTACGAATGCAATCTGTTATTTTATTTTATTTACTACGCATGTACACAGCACTCCACACACGTGACAAGTACCTCGAATTAAATCGCACTAGGGTGGGACCCAGTCTAGAAGTAACATGAACCCATATAGGAGATCCTGACCGTTGATTAATAGACATTTTCTTTTTTGAATTTGGACCATTGATTTTTTGCAATAGTCCATTGATTGTCCTCTAATCTTGGAGTTTTGACCATGTGTTCAGTGTAATTTTTGGGTTATGACCCACCTCTAGTAAGGTCCCACAGATTGCACGGTCTAATTTTAGGTGCATGGGAGTGAGAGGTATGATTTCTTGGTGTATGCGTATGGAGAGCTCCCATCTCCTGAGTATCAAAGTTTTATTTTCTATTTTTCTTATTTATTTTAAAGGAATTGATATTTACACCCTCACCTGATTGATTTACATACACCCACCGTGGACAGATGGGAGCATGCAAATCAATCAGGTGGACGCGGATTGCGTGCTATCCCCCCTGTCTCTGGCCCCGAACGGGCAGTTCTGTGGGCGGGCCCACCATGATGTATCTGTACATCCAAGTCGTAAATCCCTTTTCTCAGATCATTTTAAGTCATGATAAAAAAAATGAGTCAGATCCAACGCTCAAGTAGACCACACCAAATAATAAACTGGGTGGCATTAAATGCAAGAATCATATGCGGTGTGGTTCATATGAGCGCTGGGTTTGCCTCGTTTTTATGTTAATGCCTTCAAATGATTTGAAAAAAGAGATGGACGGCTTGGATGTACAGATACATTACGGTCAGCCCTCCCATAGAACTGCCCGTTTGGGGCTAGAGACGGGGTCGGACGCAATCGTCCATCAGGTGGGTAGCTCTCTCTTTTAAATTTTCACAGCAGTAGACAGCAATCGAATTGAATGTAACGGCTTTTTTAGCTCCTTTTCCTGACAGTGAAACAGACTCGACCGAGTTGACTCAGTATTAGCAAAGGCAAATTTCACAACTCAGCATGAATCGTTTCATATCGATTCGACTCAGTACTGTTGCAGTTTGGTACCTTGTTTTGTTGCCACCCATATGATATCTTTCAACTTATTAAGTGCATGTCGCATCCAACCCTTCCCATTAGGTTCACTCAACCATGAGGATTGCCTAATGCAAAAATCAGCTATATCTATTCATCCAAGTAGGCCACACCATACAAAATAAATCTCAGCCATTTATAAATATAAAAACACAGGCATTGTCCATTCAATAAGTGGGTGTTGCTGAGTTTTTCAAATGGTGATCTTTGTGATGGGGCCAACCTATTGAACGGGTTGGATGTGATACATCCATGGAAGGTTGGAAGTTATTAGCTAGTTGGATGACAATTTGTAGTTAAACTAGTTGGACTTGAGACTCTCTCAACATACACATGAAGTTGTACATTCCCTAAATAAGTAGGTAGATTCATGTGTGTTTGCTTTAAATTCAAGTATGTATAAACATAGGCACCCTATCCTCTAATGGAAACCATGAAAAAGTTGGTGTCATTAGCAAGTTCAATACACTTTCTTAAAATATAAGAAATTGATGGAACTCACCGTAATGTGGCCCCATTTTAGACCAGGTCGATCTTGGACTGATTTTCAGGTGACACTTATCATGGTTGGAGGCATGCGACAATGTTTTTATTAAACTATAGCACTAGGGTGCCCTAAGTTCTAACTCAGGGCATGATCATGATATGGTTCTTTCTTTGTAATATAAATTTTATTTTTCTTCATGAAAGAGGATTAATAGTAGGCAAAATGGGTTATATCTATATCGTGGAGTTGATGAATAGTCTATACATCAATCATGGAGAATCTATACTTTTATGCTTTAATCTTAAAAGTGTATTTGATTAGGCAAATATTCTCCATGTTGCGTTATTGGCGAGAAAAGATTCTAGTCTTCCGCACCTAAATACTTAAGAAAACCTTCAATATAACTAGGGTTTTCTCTCTCATATGGGTGAGGGGATTATATATATATATATATATATATATATATATATAGAGAGAGAGAGAGAGAGAGAGAGAGAGAGAGAGAGAGAGAGAGAGAGAGAGAGAGAGAGAGAGAGAGATTGTTAAAGAAGCTTACCTAGCACACTTATCTCTTATGAGATCTTCATATCATAGGTTTTCATATCTATCTTAATAATCACGGTTAAAGCACCCCGCTCTCTATCTATTTGTAATTATCATAACTATAGTGAAGTACACTGAATCACTTAATTTGAATAATTCAACAATCATATTTAAATCAATGATTATGTATAGCCCACCTAATGGAAAATTTAAAAAAAAGCCTATATACTCATATTCAACACCAGCACATAGTAGGACCCTATAAGAGTTGTTTTGATCATCATTAAGAAAGCTGCAGTCAATATACCCCTATGAAAATGGTTTGTGAGAATCTGTTTTTAACATGGCATTAAGACATTAACAAGCGAACCAATTCAAGTTCAATGTACACGTAATATATGATTATTTTTAAATCATAAACTTTATTTTCTTCATGGAAGAGGATTAATAATTTGCACTGTGGCCCACACACATAGTTGCATATTAGAGCAAATGACGTTGGGATTCACGCTAAGAATAGTTCTTGTGACCATCAAGAGCTATCTATCCACACGTCATCCCTTTGCTATTAAATTTTTTGTGGTAGGAATCTAATTTGGATGGTCATCACACTAATATCTTTTCAAATGCTAGAGTAAGGAATCTTGCCGGTAGGCCATCGACTAGGCTACCACGGAGGTTTGAAAATGAGAAATTCCAAAAGTCCATTTTGGATTTGCGTTAAGATTCCTCCCCACCATGATTGAAGAGTGGCTTTTGCGTGAGCACCGACACTTTTGTAGGTCTAGTCATCGACTGAGTTTGACTCGGCACCCCCACACGAGTGGACGCGGACTGCGTCCTACCCCTGCCCGTCTCTATCCACGAACGGGCAGTTCTGTGGGTGGGCCCACCGTTATGTATCTGTTTATCTAATCCGCCCATCCCTTTTCTTAGATCATTTTTAAGGCATGATTAAAAAAACGAGGCAGATCTAACTATCAAGTGGACCACACAAATAATAAGCTTGGTTGCATTAAATGCATAGAGATTGAAACGCCAGTTGCATTAAATGCGAAGTCATCTCTAGTGTGGTTCATTTGAGCGTTGGATCTTCCTTATTTTTTTTGTTCATACCTTAAAATGATATGAAAAAGGGATGGACGGCTTGGATAAACAGATACATCATGGTGGGGCCCGCCCACAGAACTGCCCGTTCAGGGCTAGAGAGGGGCCGGGGTAGGAAGCAATCCGCGTCCCCCACGGGTTTGAAGATTTGCCACGTAATTACAAGAGCTGCGTTTTTCTCTCTTGAAATTTTACTAACAGGGGTGTATTTTAAAAATAACAGCTCATTGGTGGGGAATAGTCCGAGCAAGTAGCTGAAGGTGGGGCCCACCATTGCGTGCGTGTGGAATCCAACTCGTCCAGTGGGTCCCCCATCATGAAATGTGATGCCCCAGAAGCGAATCTAACAATAAAATAGGCCTGACTTGAAGTTTGAGATTTTTTGGTTAGATGGTGTGGCCCACCTCAGAATTGAATGAACCTGATTTTTTTAGGATATTCTTTTCATGATGTTGAGACCCTACTGGACGGGTTGGATGCCATAGAAGGGATACGGTGGGCCCCACACGTCATTACTTGCACGAACACTTCATCTCCAGCTGGTTGCGTGTGAGACGTTCTCATTCTTCAAAAGGTAGTTTACCTCTCATTGTCAAACTCCGGTGATCGTTCACCACCAACCATAAATATGGCCGCGTTTTCTATCAATCTAGACCGTCCAAATAGCTGACCTAATTTTAGTGGACATTGATAAGATGGTAGCAGCCATCCGATCTTGCCCTTGGAATTTGGACCGCTTACTAATTTCCTTTTAATAATCCGTTTGATAGCCATTCCAATGAATGGTTAGTGTGATTTTAAAGACGTAAGTAATGTTCCCTACATTTTGAGTGGTCTGGATAGCCTTACACGAGTGCCACGTGTAAGGAAGATGAATAAAAATATTTATATTTGAAACATGTGCACTGTACATGTGGCATAGATCTATATCAATCAAACCAATCAAACCATCAAAATAGTGGGACCCTATGGGTGGATATTTGTGTACTGAATTTGGACCATTGACTATTTTTCATTTTAATGGCCACTAAACGAATGGTTAGGATCATCTGGTCAGTGAAAATTTTGGGGTATGGCTCACCTGTGGTGGGTTCCACTAATTATACCGTTCGGATTGAGATGAATTTAAGCCACATAGACAGCAACTGCGCGCGTGATTATCATACGTCAGATGATCTGCCTAAGTACGAAGCATATTTCCGCAAGGGGATACGATACGGAATCCAGCTAAAGAAAAACTTCTATACTCTTGCAGAATATGATAATCCATACTCATGCACACGCAGATCACGTGAAAGTACCGAATCGTGTTCCTTAGAACATAAGAATCTAGCTACCGTTGAGTCGGCATCAAACAGATGGTTCAAAATGAAATAAGGAATATCCATTTATCGGATGAAAAGACCATGAAAATCAATAAGATTTTTGGTCCACCATCCATCGACAGTGGGTCCTACTAATTGAACGGTCTGGAATTTGTAAGACAATGGGGCATTGTAAAATGGGTATGCATGTGTATGGTTATCGCATGCTTCCATTTGGGATGAGAGCAGCACTACACTCACAGCGGACAAGCAGGAATGCCTTTCATCACTACTCCCCAGAGAAAGAATCCGTGTGTTTTCTTCTCTTTTGCCGAGTCTAAAACATTTCGAATGTTTGAAATAAACAAAAGCCCTCTCTTTTTTAAACAGTGTTACCATCTTTTGAGCTGGACGCCTTCCAACTTTTTTAAGTGGGGCCCACCAAAACGGTGGTCTTCTACAAAATTTAGAGTACACAAGTAGAGCCCAGTCAAGCTTTGCCCAACTCGTGTTCGGCTCAGACGTGCTCAGCTCGGCTCGGCATTCAAGTTAGGAATAGCAGCTCATACTCGGCTTGGTCAGTAGCTTGGTCCAATTCGAGTCGAGTTCGAGTTGAGTCGGATGGGTTTGAACTTTACTAGATGTTCATCTGGGCAGTAGTCGCTGGTCGGATGTATTCGTCCTACCAATGGTCGTTGGTTGAATGTGTTCTGCTACTCAAATAGACGCTACTCATCGAAAAAGAATGAAGAGAGTGGAGGAGAGAACTCACTCTATAAGAGGACATCGTCCGGACACGCTGGAAGAAGAAATTTCACAAGGCGGTGGAAAATGGTGAAAGTATTGGGTGAACGGAGGGCCGATTTAGGCGAAAGGGAGGGAGAAATAGGTTAAGGTCGGACGATTTGGACGATTTGGATGAAAATGGGGGAGAAATGAGTTAAGGTTGCTAGGTTGGGCGAAATGAGTAGGGTCGGACAAATGAGGGTTTTTTTTTTAAAAAAAAAAACCATTATATATTCACTTAAAACTTGATCCGAATCAAGTTGAGCTCAGTACCGAGTCGAGTTAGGTCCAGCTCAGACTCAACTCGAAATGTTCCGAACTCTTAAAAAATGGCTCGACTCAGTTTGAACAAAGTTTCGATTTGAGTCGAGTAAAACTTTTTTGAGCTGAGTCAAGTGAGTTACCGAGTTAACCCTGCTTGTGTACAACTTTAGTCCGAGTGCCACTAGATTATTGAAGGCTCCAAAACCTTAGTTTTCAGATCATGTTTGCACCTATAAGGAGGATAGCTAGCCTGATTGCTTCTAAGGTAAGCTTTTAAACGATAACTAGTCATTTGGAGTTTGTAATCAATAGCAATTTTTGCATTTGTGAGAATGTATTTGATGTGAATAATTCAATTCACATCAAACAGACGAAAAGCTCCTTTTTTTAAATCACAACAAAAACATATGAATCCATTCATTTATACTTAGTTACACCAATTTCTCTCTTTAATCCTCTCTAATGCATTTTAAATATAAGCTATTAAGCATATTCAAATGGATTATAATGAATTTCATTTACAACCTATCAAATATAATTGTTAATTCTAATTCATATAAATTCTTTGGTAATTGATTTTGAAGAGTCCACCTTGCTTATATGGATTTTGTTTATGGATATCAAATACAATTGAAGATTTTAATTCATATTCACATAGATTTCATGGTAATTATAATATCGATAATTCTGTCTTACTCATAATTTTAACAAGTTACTTGAGTAATGTTATGTCAAGCCAGGTCATGGAGGCTGACCAACCGACATGAACTTTATGAGTTTAGAGCAAGTCAAGATAGGGTCATGGGCCATGTTTGGGTCAGAATTCTTGGCCTATTTAGTAAACCATTTAGGCTTCGACCGGCCCGACCTAATCACAACTCGACTCATCGTCAACTGTACAATACATGAAGCTGCATAGGCAACTTAGCGGACTTGTGGCCCACAAGCTTGGTTGGTCCCACTGTTTTTGGATCCATAAAAATGTGAGCTTGGGGACATTGTTTTCATTTCGCCGAGAGGTTGTTATTTGATGACAAAGAGTTTGATGAATTAGCTGTCAATGGGTTGGGCCTAGTATTCCTTTCGGCGGATTTTTGGACTAGTTTGAATGGTCCTGGTGGCCCACCTCTACTAAAAGTTATAACTTTTCTTTACATGGGCCCAGCCCATTGATAGCCGTAAGTATGGTGTGAAAGATCAACCGATCTACGTCGGGTCGAGTTTGTTTTGGGTGGTTCCAGCTCACTAGCATTGATCTGTAAATATCAATGGTTCCAATCATCTGTCCAGCTTTGCATGTGGGTCCCATGGAGTGACAATATGGTCCATTCAAACTCTATCACATTCATCATAATCGAGTGGGCTTTTTGAACCATTAGTTATGAATTGGACGACCACACACCTAACCACCAAGTGGGTAGGCCAAGCTCGTAAAGAGACTTGCTAACTGCACTTTCTCAGCTTGAAAGTGCACTCGACTCCCATCTGGAAAAGTCACACGTGTGTAAGATCAGCCTGCTCGTCAGGTAATACTTACTGTTGACATTCCAAGCATCTAAAATCTGGAAATCTGGCCGTCGGTTGGGCCCCAAATGTTGACAAATTTCTTCTTTTTAGGGCTATTTTGGATGGCTGTAATTGGAAACCACTGGAATTCAAATTACATGGTAAATAGAATCCATGCGAATTGGAATCCTCAGTTGTGTAATCTAAAAATTATGTTTGGATGTTGGGAATTGAAATGCATTGAATAAATCATTTTTAATACCCGGTACGTGTGACATATGACATAATAGTTGTAATAAGCTGATTGAAATATATGCCTTAATTATAAATATAAAAAAAGAAATTTTGAGTATCTGGTGGGCCATAAAAGTAAGAGCACTTAAAAACATTTGACTATTTCTACCATTTACATCCGAGTCTTTTGAGAGAATTCTAATTTACATGATTTTGTTTCATTCCATTGCTTATGTTGATTCCAATTGCCACTGTTTACCATAAATCAAATGACCTTTTTGCTCATGTCCATTCATTAATAACTGATTGCAACCTTTTACCATCAACCAAATAAACCCTAGGTGGTCCACCTGAATACAATCTTGGCCTGATCTTTAGATCTCAAATCTATTTTTCTTTTATCACCCGATCACACCATGCATTGTTTCCATGGGCAAGGCAAGTAATGTTCCTCTTTCTTTAATCTCTAACATTTATGCCATTATATATATATATATATAAACACCAATGGCCTTGGACATTTTCACCCTTGCAATTAGTATTTATTACATTGGTTGAGGTAGAATAAGGACTTGTGTGGACCATAATAGCCCTGCGGAATCACACAAATCTAGATCTCGGATAGCAATTCAATGGCACCAAGCACACAAGATAACACCCAAATTTAACGTGGAAAATTCTTTTGAAAAAAAATCATGGCACAAAGCGACAGATCTCCACTATGAAAACAGAAATTACAAAGAGAGAGAATTTACCCGATTCGAACAACTTCGAATCTCACCCTTGCTACACTCTTTTAATTTTCCTAAGACCCCTTTAGAAAGCTTTTCTATACCCTAGAAAAGCCCCAGGAACACCTATTTATAGCTTAGGCAACTTCCCTTTCACATCCCGGTTGCGAAAGGACTCAAATCCGCAGTTTCGCGTAAAATCGCAGAACAAATTGCGTAACCTACGACTAGTCCTGAAAATTTCAGGACTGGTCCTAGCCTCCTTCAACTAGTCGAGGCTCACCTATGACTAGTCGAAGCCCACCTACGACTGGTCGAAGCTCATCTACGACTGGTCGAAGACCGTAGAGAAAAAACAGTAAAAACTCGCTGTACTTTGAGTCATGCCAGGGCTTGAACCTACGACCGGTCGAGCACCTCCCACGACCAGTCGTGCCTGTCCCACGACTGGTCGAACGACCCAAAAACTTCAGATTTAAGACTTTTTCCTAACAATCTCCACTAAGTCTTCAATCTTCAACCGTGTAGCACCTTAACCTCTTATCTTATTTTTACATCACATTATAGCTTCTTGTGCACACTCCATCCTTCTTTTCTGCCATCGCCAAGCCCAAAGAAGTTACACAGAACTTGAACTTATCTACAGGAACGACCTAGGGGAGCATGTCTGCCGGATCAAAATCCACGTGCTCAACCACCTTTGCTCCTGTCTTCTCAAAAAGAAAAACGTAGTCTTTTTACCATCTCACCACTACCCAATATTGCTTGCTGGGGTACTTGCTCACAACACTAATAGCCTGTGAAATAACCGGTCTAAACCAGACCATGACATACACTTTCCAGTGCATTCGAATAAGGCTCATGAGATATCCTGTTTTTTCTCATCTGTTTTAGGACAAATCCTGAGGAAAACTTGAGGAGAGATACGTAGGGAACGCTCTCCAGCTTTACCTGGCCCATCATATCCTAGATCAATACCTACACACAAGGTATTCCTCCTTTGATTACTAAAGTCTATTCCTCCTTCAATCTCAAAGCCGAGAACCATCTTTACAGCCCTCCGATCCTTCATTCTCAATGTTCCAATTGACCGAGTCTTCAGTACATTGATTTCAGACATATCACAATTGGCGATCCACACGTCATCAACATACAATACCTGACCCACCATGAAGGAATCAAACCACTGCCTAGGCGACAGGCCGAACAACGACCTCCTGCAAAGTCTTTTCTTAGCCCCTTTCACTTCGAACTGCCCTGGTTGCTTCATGTAGATCTGTTCTTTACTTTCCCTTGCAGAAGTGCAGATTGCATATCCTTCCTTCCAACTCAAGATCACATTGGTCAACCAGCGTTAATCACGGATCTAATAGACACCTACTATATCGTTGGCGCGAATATCTCTGAGAAGTCGATCCCTTCTCCCTGAGCATAACCCATCGCCACCAACCTCGCTCTATATCTATGTTTTATCCTTCTGAAGATCCACCTGCATCCAATCGCTTTTCAGCCCACTAGAAGCTCCACCCGCTCTCATATGTCAATTTGGTACAACGAATTCATCGCATCGCCCATAGTTACCTTTCACTTCTCAGCAACAGGCTCACCTAGAGTCATCTGAATAGAAGATGAATACTCCTGCGATATTGGAGTCATCCATGTACCTCACCGATATCCCGCGATTATGCCGTGTGTTTCTTCTCACAGGTGGCCGCTCCACCTGCTCTGTATCCCTGTCCACGTATATCAGCCTTCCTACCCTGCCCGCTCATATGGTCATGCCCAACATGCCACACACGTGCAGAGGTGGAATCCGCTACATTTACCATAGCTCCACCTTTTAAAGTGCTCCCAATCAACTTGTACAAGTTACCGAGTCGTTACGCTTTCATGATTACCTGTGCTCCCTTGGATACTTTAAGAGCACCATCAATAGCTGTGTACTTGTATCCTTTTGCCTCAAGCACATCAAGAGAAATCAGATTCCACTTCAAATCAGGAACGCGCCTCACATCTGTCAAGGTACGCTCTACCCCATCAAACATCTTGATGCGCACAGAAATACCTGTCCACCATCGCACTCCCTGTAGCTGGTGAACCAACTCTGATGAAGAATCATGTGAAAAGATGTCCCTGTATTTAGCATTCACTCGTCCTTACGATCATCGTATGACCGTCTGAGCGAAAACACAGATAAAACATCACCATCACATCCACTCGATCCATCTGACATGGCAACATTGGCCTCCCTGCATAAAGCCTCAGAATCTTCCTTCTTCGATTTAGAATTTTCACAATCCCTCTTCACATGTCCTTCATTCCTACAATTTCAGCACTTTACCTTTCCTTTGCCCTTGCTTCTAGATTTGGATATAGAACCAGAAGAACCTGTACCTTGTCCAGAATTCCTACCCACTGTAAATAGTGCATCAGAAGATGTTTCCATGTCGTTGTTCAGTTGTCTCATAGCCTTCCCTTGAAGGGCTGAGATAACTGTGTAGATACTTAGGGTTTTATTCATGTTGCACATAGTGTCCTTGAATGCCTCATAAGACGTCGGAAGAGAATTCAGCAACATACATGCTTGTTCTTCATCTTTCATCACTTCCTCCATATCCAACAATTTGCAAACCAATTTATTAAAGTTGCTGATGTGAGCCTCCAGATCTCCACCCTCTGCCATCTTGAAGTTATACTACTGCCGCTTCAAGTGTAGGCGATTTTTCGAGGATTTCTTCACATAGACGTCCTCTAACTTCGCCCACAAACTAGCTGCAGTTTTCTCCCTCATGACGTTGTAGAGAACCTCATCCATGAGATATAAACGGATCGATGATAAAGCTTTCTTATCAAGAGTATTCCAATTAGCATCATTTATAGTAGACTTTCGCTCCTCAAGAGCACCATCTTCGCCTTGCTTGGTTAACAGGCTAATCATCTTAACCTTCCATAACTCAAAATTATTTTTTCTGAGTACTTTTCAATCTCATACTTAGCACTCGCCATTATTACTAATCCCTCAGATTCAAATCTGTGCCCTAAGAATAGCTCTGATACCACTTGTTGGGGATTTTACCCTGCGGAATCACACAGATCTAGATCTAGGATAGCAATTCAATGGCACCAAGCACACAAGAGAACACAGAGAACACCCAAATTTAACGTGAAAAATCCTTTCGAAAAAAAACTACTGCACAAAGTGACAGATCTCCACTATGAAAACAGAAATTATAAAGAAAGAGGACTTACCTGATTCGAACAACCTCGAATCTCACCCTTGCTACATCCTTTTAATTTTTCTAGAACCCCTTTAGAAAGCTTTCTCATACCCTAGAAAAGCTAGGAACACCTATTTATAGTTTAGACAACTTCCCTTTCGCATCCCAGTTGCAAAAGAACTCAAATCCGCAGTTTCGCGCAAAATTGCGGAACAAACTGCGTAACCTACGACTAGTCCTGAAAATTTCAGGACTGGTCCTAGCCTCCTTCGACTAGTCGAGGCTCACCTATGACTGGTCGAAACCTACCTACGACTGGTCGAAGCTCACATACGACTGGTCGAAGACCGCAGAGAAAAAATAGCAAAAACTCGCTAGATTTTGAGTCGTGCCAGGGCTCGAACCTATGACCGGTCGAGCGCCTCCCACGACTAGTCGTGCCTGTCCCACGACCGGTCAAATGACCCAAAAATTTCAGATTTAAGACTTTTTCCTAACAGTTCTTACATGCCACCTTGCTTTTTTTCTTTACCTCTCTTCACTTCAAATAGCTTTTCCTTTTCTCTCTTTATCTCCTTCTTGCTCCAAGCAGCCCCTAGTTTATACACAAGGCAAGAAGCCTTCCCATTTTTACATCCATGGTTAACCTTTTAGGTACAAAAGTTAAATATTCAAAGAATATGAGAAGACATGTTAAATTAAGTTACGGCATTTTCGTAGATAGAAAAGTTAAATATTCAAAGAAAATGTTAAATCATATTAAATGAAGTAATGATATTTTGAAATTTGAAAAATATAATTATTATTTAATATATGGTTTATATTTCACTTGTAAAAAGCCTACAAGACTAATATTTTAGTAACATATTTCCGGATCTCTGAAGCAAGCAATCTATTGGAACCACTGCTCCTCTTTTTTCTCCTACCTTTCATCCCCCCATCTTAATTGAACATGTGGTGCATGATACATTGTGACTCATGTGGTCTAAAGAAAGACAGCTAACTGCACATGCATGTAGGCGTGACTTTAATTAAAATAGATATGAGTCCTCTGTACATGACTAATAATTATTTTTACTAAAAGATCATTTTTTAACCACTCTTAAATCCTTCATTTTTAAGTATGCTTATGCAGGCTGATCTGCTTCAGGCTAAAATTTCACCTTCTACTCCATTTTATCAATGGATGGGGACCACCCGTCTTTGTTTGCTATCAAAATGATTTTTCAATAAATTTATTTTTTAATAGAAAATAAGCATTTGATTCCTTTGGCTGAGAAAAAGGCAAGGCATTTGTTTTCGAAAAAGTTGCCAAGTTGAAAACAACTTTCGGTTATGGACAAGAAAAGTGAATTACAATTATTATTATGTATATCACTTTAGTATGCATGAATGGGACACAAACATAATAGATTTGGATCCACTTGAAGGTACAAAGGGTGAGATTTGATTGGGTCAAGTGTTGCTGTAAGAGATAACATCAACCAGAGTATGTTAAAAGTTGTTTTGTCAAAGTATTTAGATACGGTTTAGCCATTGACCCAACACCAGCTAGCTAGCTCGTATCAAAGTGATGTAGAGTGGGTTGCAGATAATTTCATGTTCTAGATGGACTAGAAAAGGCCCAATCAGAGATGAAAGTGATCTGGACCGTCAGAACTTAAAACAGACGTATTTTGTAAACCTGAATGAGTTATCCAACATGTCATATATGATTTTGGAGTAGGATGAGCTACTTTAGCCACCCAACCCACTTCGCCAGGATTTCCATGCCGAACGGTCAAATTTCTATGTTAATTTCATTTTTATTATTTATAGTACGTTTTAGTTTGAGTATAACTCTTCTTCCGTTGGGCTTTAAGAGTTGCACCCAACAAGAAAAGTGCTTAGAAATGTTAGGAGAACATCATGTTTTGACCAAATAGGACACTTATTATTTTTAGCCGAAAACTATGCACACTAGTAGGAATCACAACCGTTTATAAATAATAAGTTTACTATTTATAGTAAGTCACAATTTCTAGGATTTTTAGTCATGGTTTAATTCTGGAACTTTTTCCTAAAGTTTATATTATTATTTAAGAGGTTGTAAGCTCGTTTTTCATTATCAATAAAATTATTATGAATTTTATTAAAATTATTTTTTATTTTCTATCTCTCCCCAATAAATTTGAGGTATCTCTATGAAGAGTCCAACAAAGTTCTTTATGAGGTAGACCGTGCTCGACCTCTACATGCCCTCCACTACATCACAAAGCTAGCTAGCAGTCAAAGCTCCATGAGCCCTACTATAATATATGTGTTTTATCAATGACATCCATCTAATTTGTTAGTTCGTTTTAAGGCATATAGCCCAAAATATGCGCCCTTTTTGAATTCATGCCTTAAAATAAGCTAACAAAATGAATGAACAACACATACGTCATGATAGCCCCACAAAGCTTTGATATCAGTTGGATGGCAAGTATGGTTGTAATCACTAGACAAATTGTGTCCGAAGCATGGCTAGTGTTATAGTCACCAGCCAAATTGTCAGGTCATCCCCAACACACACTCAATCTTGAAAGCCATCTCTAACAGCAGCACGTGATCCAATCAACTTATACAGCACATGACTAAATCAACTCTATCAATGTCAAAACCATATAAAGTGAGGTGAAATTGTTGTTTTTGGATCCACCGAATCCACGTCATGAATGACAGAATTTTATGGTGAGGTGGCAAATATCTTCTCAGGTGGCATTGCCTTGGCCACTGGTGTCATGGATGCAGTTGGGATAGTGAAGCCTACACCAGCTACAGTGATGGCGAAATGATGCGCTGAGTTTTAATTGACCACGCAGGCCATGCATGTTATGAGGATGTGGACGTGGATTTCCCGTGAAGGCCTTTCCCATAAAGTTTTTGTACAAGGATGTTGGGTGGGGCCCACTGAGACGTTTTTGAGAAATCCACTCCCTTCATCCGTCTTGAGAGCTCATTTTAAGACATATGACCAAAAATGAAGTGGATCCAAAACTCAAGTGGGTCATAAGAGATGAGTAATTGGTGAAAAAAATTCCTTCCTAAGCTCGGACTATATGTTTATATGTCATCCAAACTGTTTATAAGGTCATTACCATTGGATTAAGTTAAAATACCAAAAATATTGCCTGACACAAAAATTTAATGGCCATAAGAATATTTCAACGATTCACACTAAATCCCCACTGTTTTCTCTTATGTTACAAACTTAAGTTTTGAATACGCATCATTTTTTGTGCATGTACCAAAACGAGCTCTCATGACGGATGAGATTTCTCACAAACATCTCGGTGGGGCCCACCCAGCATCCTACGGCAGGAACTTCCTCATAAAGGCTTTGGCTGGAAATCCGCATCCTAAGGATAGTCTTGGACGAAAACTTACAAAAAAATAAGGGCAGGCCCAAAAGGAGTCTGCTAATCAAAACTGGCTACCTCATTTCACCATTACTGAAGGAGGTGTAAGCTTTCCTATTCAATCCGCTTCGCTATGCCATCAGCCATTTGAATGCTTGTTCCGTACACACGCTTGCATAAGTGCAATCCAGGCAGTTCATTAGGTGGTGGTCCCACTCTTACACGCGTATGGCCTAAAAGTCAGGCCAGTCTGGAAAACAAAATGTACCATAGTCAAACATGGACCTTTAATTAATATTTGAAATCATCCATTCTCTTCATTGACAAGCGACCCAAGCTCGATTTTCGGGCCATAACAAGTGCACACTGCAACACTCACTAGATGAACGGTCTGGATCATATCTCAACACGTACGCCATATGGGCAAGTTTGTATGGACAGTTTATGCCCTAAAATAAGCTGTTTAAATGAATGGACGATTTGGATCATATACATAAATCATGGTAGGCCTCGCAGAATTTTAAAATTTTTCTTTGGTATTAGTGTCAAGTCAAATCAAAGGTCACTGTATATGGTGGCTACTGCGATTTTTTTTTCATGAGAAATAATTATTATTTATTTAATTCTATTTCCAGCCGAACACAAGAAAACAAACGCCACTTAAGAAAAATCGCCGAAACCAGCTGTTATCAGATTTTTCTTTAATTTTGGTCTGGGCTTGGGCTCCTTGTAGAACACAACTGACTTCTGAAAGATCTGGGTCGTTCATAAAATGGACCATACGGTGAACGGTGTCCTAGCCATCAAGCTGGACTACTGATCATGTGGGCCACATGGACACGGCTTGCCAGCGACCCCAGCTGCTCCTACAGTCGGAAGTTAGGTAGGGCCCATCGTGATGTTTGTGAGAAATCAACTCTGACCATCCATTTTTGCAGCTCATGTTAATTGCTAAAACTAAAAATAAAATAGATGTAAAACTCAAGTGGGCCATACAATATGAGACACTGGGGATTGAATACCCACCACTAAAACATTAATGGGCTAGAAGTTTCGTATCAGGATAAATTTTTGTGTTTTTACTTCATTGCATTGGAAATGACCTTATAAATAGTTTGGATGGTAGATAAACATCAAGGTGATCCGTAGGTATCAACTGTGGCATTTTCATCTTCACTTTTTCCAGTCGCATAGCTCACCTCAGTGTTGGATCCACTTAATTTTGAACTCAGTCTAATGTCGAACGGGTCATTAACAATTTTCTGACCAAGATGGATCAAAAAAAGCCCAGTCAATGATAGAAGTGATCCGGACCATCATACCTTGAATCAGGCATATCTCATAATTTAGAATGAGTTATTGGAGGTGAAATATATGACTATGGGGTAGAACAAACTACTTTAGCCACCGAACACTGCTATGCCGAGTTGGGCAAGCCGAATCTATGAAATACCATTAGAACCACAATTGTTTCCCTATTTTAATTTCAATTTTTACCATAAATAGTAAGTTTGGGGCTTTAAGAGTTGCGAGAATCACTTAGAATAATTAGGAAAATAGCATGGTGAAGCCAAATAGGACACTTAATATTTTTGGCCAAAAACCTTACGCACTAGCAGACATCACACTTGTCTATAAATAGTAAGTTTACTATTTATAATAAGTTGCGAATTCTAAGAATTTTAATTGTAGTTTGATTCTAAAACATTTGACATTACTTAGTATTCATATTTAAATGGTTATGAGCTCATTTATTTCATTAACCAATCAAATTATAGATTATAAATTTTATATAATTTATTTTTATTTTTCTTATTTTTTTCATGGTTACAAAAAGCTCACATAAGGAGTCCAAAGAAGCTCCATGATTCAAAGTAGTTGTGATCGACCTCAATACCTCCATCCCTATGTAACAGTCATAACTTGATGAGCAGGTAGGGCCACCTAGCTTATCAGGGCAGGGGTGGCAAGCAAAGCGCGTCAGGCGGTGGATGCTGACAGGTGCTGACAGGTGGAAAATTCCCGATATCATCAATCAACGAAATCTATGTCCCACCCATGTTGCGAGCTACATCAGTATGTCTCGATCACGTGCATAACAACATCATTTCTAGTTACCATAAGATAATTATCTGTCTAGAATCTAACTAATAATGGAATAGACGATGTGATAGGTGGGACCCACACCCACATGCATGTACATCACCACTCAATGGGACGTGGATGGCCTGCAGACTTCATCACACCAAGGATGTATATATATATATCCCTGATAACTCGACTCTGTAGGACCCACCCTGGCGTGTCTATTTTATCCACACCGTCCATCTGTTTTACAACAACCCCTTCTCGATCTAGGTAGGGATCTGTGGGGCCCACGATGATGTGTGGGTTTTATCTACTCTGGCCATCCATTTTTCCGATCATTTTATGATACAATCCGAAAAAGAATGCCACTGTAGTTTGATGAAACTGATATTTGTGTTAATTTCCTCTTGTTCAGGTCCACGTGAACTTATGAACGGCTTAGATGACAAATAAACATCACAGTAAGATGTGGAAAGGCTTCAATGGTGCGTGTTATTATCACACCAACTTCTTGTGGTGTGGTCCACTTAAGCCTTGGATCTGCCTCATTTTGGGTTCACACCTAATATGATATAGAAAAATGGTTGGACGGCATGGATTAAACCCATATAATATGATGGCCCCATAGAGCCCATGCCGGACCACTCGGTCTAGATAGTGGCAGGACGCAGTGGACAAGGATTTTCCGGGGCCCTGTTTGATTGGAAGCAATTCCTAGGAAAACATTAAGCAGGAAGCTCCTGCGATGGGATACAAGGTGAAGCTTATTGCGATGTTCGTGAGAAATCTACCGTCATCCATCCATTTTGCAAGTTAGGACATGCCACCGAAAATGAGACAGATCCAAAAGCTAAGTAGATCTCACTATAGAAAATTAGGGAAAGAAATTCCTATAGTTGAAGCCTTTGTAAGCTCTACTTTGCTGCTTACGTGCCATCCAAACAGTTTATATTTCATTTTCAATGGGATAAAGTGACAAAAAAAAAATAAAAAATCTAATACAAAACTTTTAAAGCCGTATGAATGTTTCAATGGTGGTAATTGAATTCCCACTGATTCTTCTTGTGTGGCCCACTTGAGTATTAGGTATGCTTCATTTTTTGTGGAATAACATAAAATATGGCTGAACAAGGTAGATTTCTCACAAACATCACAATGGCTGCACCCTGCATCGTGGCTCTGGAACTTCCCAAAAGAAACTTTTGCGTGAAGCTTATGCCCCAGGATGTTTCAGGATGTGTTACTTAGGGATGTACATGGTGTTGGTAGAACTGGTAAACTAGACTAAAATCGGCCAGACCACACGATTTGATCCTGTTCTAATGTATTCTAGTTTCAGTTCTGAAAATCGAAAAACTGGTTTGTCCAGTTTAGTTCTCAATTTGGGATTAAGTAGAACCAAAGGAAATGTAAACTGGACCGTAGAACCTACTCCTTGGTCAATAAATATTTAATTTTATATTATAAAAACTTAAATAAAAAAAGTACACCATTTATCAAATGGATCACAGCATGAATAGACATTGGCAACAAAATCATTTTGAAAACAAAAAAGGATTAAAAAAACAAACCATGCAATTGGGCTTGATTATAAAGAGACAAAACCATAAAATTGAATCGGAATCAAATCAGTTTTTTAGGATCCATTTCCAATTCGATTCTAGGGTGCAAACGGGTTCTAGTTCTAGTTTTCCTAGAACTGTTGAGAACGATTTGGTTCCGATTTCACCCCATAACTAGACTGATCTGAACCGTATGCATCCCTATGACATGCTACCAAAAATGAGACAAATCTAAAAGTCAAGTAGGCCGTGTAAGAGGGAACATTGAAGTGGGCCCCACCTTGCATCCTAGCAAGAAATTTGCCCACCTTGCATCCTTGCAAGAAATTCCCTAGGAAAGGCTTTCGCAGGTCCCAACGCAATCCACTTACACATGATAAAACATCTATATTTCTTCTACCGATAATGTGGGACCATTGGATAATCAAAGAACATAGCACACATATTAAATGAGGAGCACATTAGGTGCAGCAGGTCCTAACCGCAGGGCGACCTTGATGCATGTATTGGATTTCCGTATCTACTTTGTGAAGTCATTTTAGGACATGAATCCAAAAATGAAGCAGATCCAATTCTCAAGTGGACCGCCGAACATAATGTTTATTTGCCATCTAAAGGGAAAAAACAAATATTAACTTGATCTAAAACTTTTGTAGCCTACAAGAAGTTTTTAATGGTCAATCACCTTTATTTCCTATGGTATAGTCCACCTGAGATTCGGATCTTCCAAGCAAAGGTGACGGACGGTATGAATAAATAATACTTACATCAAGGTAAGCCCCACAGTCGGGCCTTTTAAATCAACTCCTTTTAAATGAAGTACTTCTATGAATTAAAATGTGGACACCGATTTGGTGGTGCGACAGTAGACATTTAAAATGGGGAGTAGATTCGGTTGCATCCGGTTAAAACCGATGTGTTGTATAACCATTCCTTTAAGTCTATTTTGTCACCTCATTTTAAGGCATGCTTAAAATAAAATTTGTCCAAATCATAAGTAGACCACACCACTGAAATAATAGTGTTTGATCATTAAAAACTGCTCATGGACTACAAAAGTTTAGGATCAAGCTGATATTTGTATTTTTTTTTCTTCATCTAAGTAAGTGTGAGCTTATCAATATATAGGTTGAGTATCACTATATATATATATATATATATATATATATATATATATATATATATTCTTTACTAAAATGTTGATCCCAATTGGGCCACCTGCCTTACTTGTGAATTAACAATGTGAGATTTGATTGGTGGGGTTGTATGTGGGCATATGGCCCGGCCCCACCAACCAAATCTTGCCACACATCAGTTCACCGGGAGTGGATTATGTATAGCACCGGTAAAACTTTAATAGGTGTTGCCCTTACCATGTGGGCCTGACCTTGATGAATGTGTTGGTATATCCATGTTGTCCATCCTTTTTTTAGCTCATTTTAAGATGTGATCGTATAATACAAGTAAATTTAAATCTAGACAACCACACTATTGGAAACAATGGTGAATGACCATCTAATACTTTTTGTGGGCTTAAGAAATCTTCAGAGGTGAGAAATCATTTTCAATCTCTTGCCACGGTGGCTGTGGAGATCCGTAGATCTTATAGGACCAGTCTCGGTGGATTCAAATTGTTTTCGAATTCATTGGATCCATCCATTCTTATATTGATCCTATTCTTGAATTTTCATAATTGCGATACAGTTTTACCAAGTATATCTGAATTTGTAATAAGATATTTGTCTCAATAAGTCTTTTATACCATTGTTGAGCACGGTGCCTCGAACACACACGTGCCACATGAATTAGGGCTATTTCTAATTTGCCCTTGTTTTTTTCTTGAAGACTTACATATAATTCTACATTTTATTTTTGGAGTAATGTGTTTCCAAACAAAATTGGACAAAAGGTATCCTCAATTGCAAATAAGATTTCATTATTGTTAGATGCTTATTACCGACACATGGTGACATTGTATTGGTCTACATTAGCATACGAAAGAGTGTAAACAATATCATCTTGACATCAGTGTGCTAAGTAGGGGTGTAGACAATATGGTCTTGTGATTTTTGGCTTATGTTAAATGGAGAATCAATTTAGAGATTTCGACGGTCTGGATTAGAGTACCACTATTGCATGTATTCGGTTGATAAGTGTACCATTTTTAGAAGGTGGGTTGATTTCCCTCTATTGCTTCTTCAGAGTTTGATTCCACACGCGTGATGCTTGGAGCACATGTGCAGAGGGAGCTACTTGTCAGGTGTCAACGCAATAAAGATGCCAATTAAAGGTGTACACCAGTCTAACCGAGTCGAGTTAGGCGCAACCCGACTCGGCTCAGTCACAAGCTGGCCCAAGCTTGAATTGGGCTTGGCTCAATCCTCGAGCCTAACTTGCTAACTTAGATTAGTTCGGTCAAAGCTCAAGCTAGTTTGAGTCAAGTTTAAGCCAAGTTTGTCTATACAACATTTTGACAAACACATAAACTACACTTTCAAATGTTCACTATATGTGAAACAGCAGCAGCAGCAATTTTTTTTATCATCAGTTGACACTTCGATGAGTCATTTCATTGAACACTTGGTGGGCAATCTCAATACCAAAGTAACCAAGGTCACCAAATTAGTTCGATTCAAGTTGGGGTTCGATCCGAGTCGAGTCGAGCTCCGGTAAGCTTGAACTTAGTTAAAAAATTGTTCGATCTCAAAAAATCAGCCTAACTTGGCACGAACTTAGTTTCGTACTGAGCCGAAATGCGCTTTTTCGAGCAAGTCAAGTAGAGTAAGCTAACCGAGTTAACTCGGTTCGTGTAGAGCCCCAGATGCCATATCTATATTTTAAAAAAAAAAAATTTAAAGAAAGATTTAAAAAAAAGAGACCAACTCCATCATCAGGTAGGCCCCACCTGTACTAAGCAAATGAGCGGCTAAGAAAAATAGTCCATATGGCTCAAATGATTGTGCATGTGCCCATCTGTTGATCGTAATTGTCTGCTTTAAGATGTATAGAACCTACACAGCAGGGGCTGCGTGATGACCCAGTCCAGTCTTACACACGTGAAGTGTGAGTGCACACGAGCCAGTCAATTAGCATTTGTAAATTAGGAGAAAGTCTCGTGTCCAACCGGCTGTACCACAAGTTACAGTCCACTCATAGGATAGCTTCTAACCTATTAAGTACATGTAAAATCCAACCCTTCCAACAGGTTTGCACACCATTAGGATCGTCTAATTTAGAAATCAACCCTATCTACTTATCACGCGGACCACACCAGAGAAAAAAAAAAGTCTAATCATTATAACAAGCAATATACAGGTGTGGTACACTAGATAAGTTGATGTGGATGTATTTTTCAGAAAGTGATCCTCATGGTGGGACCAACCTGTTGGAGAGATTGGATGTTGCATGCACATGACACGTTTGATTTTATCCACTCGAGTGTAGCGTAGGAATTGTCAAACTGGTTGGACGTAAGACCTCCTTGCAAATAAACATTCAATGCTCGTTCAAGAACTCGGAGCTGAGTCGGGTCAACTCAAAAACTCAACTCAGTCTTTACTTGACTTAGCACCCAGTTGAACTGGGCATAGGAGGACTTGACTCAGTAAACTCGACTCATCCGAGTCATTCAGATCCGACTCGATTTGAACTGAGTGGGTGAGTCAATCCGAATCGAGTTTACTTCATCCAATCCAAATTAAACCGAGTTGAGTTCGAGTCACCCGATAACTTGACTCGACTCGACCCGACCCAAAAACCAACTCAATACAGACTCGACTTGAATTGAATCTCGACTAGTACATATATATTAAAAAGATAATAAATAATAAAAATAATCTCAACTCTGTACTCTTAATGGGGTTGGATTCGGTCTAGATAAGTACAAGCTAGACCTGGACTCGGATCGGGTCAGGCATGCTGGACTCATTAGCAAGTTCGGGTCAAGCCTATTTCAAAATCGGATCAAGTTGGGTCAGCCCTAAGTCTGTCCAACTAGACTTGATGCCCAGCTCTAGCACCCAGAATGAGGCCACATGTTAGAAAAGACAGCTGACTGGATGAATAACTCAGTTTCATTACCCGAGTCAATTCAAGTCGACCGAGTTTTTGAGCTGGCTCGGTGATTATTTCGAGTCGAGTTGACTCGGATGAGTTTCGAGTCGACAACCGAGTTTTAGAACTATGATATAAAAACAAATACATAATCTGGTCACTCACTTCTCAATCTTTTATCATGAATAAAAAACGACATCGTCATGATGCTACCATGCAAACTCATCATCATGACCGTTCAATGACCACTATCTTCTAATGGGCCATGGCACTCAAATGGAATACACCAAATGTTCTGATCAAGCTTTCTAGTTACCCTTTTCTTCAATCATCCTACCATTTTCTTCTTTACCTTCATCAGCCAAACCCTCCTTGCTTTCAGTCATTGCACCACCTCCCTTCCCTTCTTCTTCTTCTTCTTCTTCTTCTTCCTGTTTCTGATTGGTGGGGCCCACCTTGAGGGCCACCTCCATCTCAGATTCAGAAACTTCTTTCTTGTACTTATACCAAGAAGCCCAATAGAGATAATTAGCAAAATTCAACACACTTAAGATAGCCAAGAACCAGTAGAAGAGCTCAACATGGTTATGGTTCAAATCAATCCCTTCAATCCACCCTTTCTTGCTCTTGGTTATCTTGCTAGTCACCAGATCAGTTAGTTCAACCAACACCGAGCTCAGGAAGTATCCGATGGACAGCGAAACCCACGAGAAGGAAGTGGACAGCGACCGCATGCCTGCCGGTGCCTCACTATAGAAGAATTCCATCAACCCCACAAGTGTAAACATGTCAGCGATGCCGAAGATGGCGTAATGGAACGACAGCCAGAGGAGGCTGATTTTCTCCCCATAATTGTTGAATGCATTCTTCCTCTTCACCTCCACTAGCCCGGCAATGGCCATCGATATAGCCGAGAGGACTAGCCCCACACCGACCCGCTGGAGGTGGGTGATGCCATTGGGGTGGCCTGTGATCTTCCGAATGATAGGCACGAATGCAAATTCATAGACAGGTATGAGGACCGACATGAAGATGAGTGGGATGACTGGGATCGATGCAGGCGGGACGTTGAACTTGCCGATGCGAGTGTTCATGATGGTCCCTTGTTGGATAGAAAGGGTCTGGAGCTGGGCCAGGCATGTATTCATCAAGATGGTGCTGAGGATGATGGGCATCATCCTTGTTAGGATCTTTACTTCCTCAACTTGGGTCACTGTACAGACTCTCCATTTCATTGGTTTGAAGCCTTTTGGAAGGATGCTTGCTTTGTCCAGTGACCTGCTCAAAGAGATACACATATGCAGTGTTTGTATGAAATTTTATCAAGTGTGGTAGAAACTATTAATTCTCTGAATTCGCATACCTAATAAGGCTGGAAGTGCTATGAAAGGGTTTCTATTTTGAAACCCTCCCTAGGGTTCAATATATGCTTATATCATCTGTCATGTGTAAGGATTTGGCCATTCCTGATACATCTAAGGAGGTCTAGAGTCTTGCAATGTATTCTAAAAGATTATGGAGTGGCTTATACTAAGCTAAAGTTGTGTAGAGATTTCTCCTAGGTTTTAGAGTTCTTTAGTAAGGTTGTGTAGTGGAAAAAAGTTTAGAAATTATCTAAAATATTCTTAGCCATTGGATGAACACACATGGCACCAACCTAATTACGCATTGCAAAAAATGATTTAAAAAGTTTTTAGGTAAGGGAATCTCTCTTGTTCAAAACTCAATTCCTCTGTTAGAGTGCCAACTAACAGTTATTGTAAATAAAAAGTGCAATGATTACAATTTTCTTAACCTATATTTCTTCACGTGTGATTTTTTATGTTTGATTTATTGCTAGTAAAATTGTAATAATGGCATTTTTTTCATTAGTTTAATGTCAAATCAACGTATCCCTGCATTGGTGCTGATTATTGGAATCTTGATTTCTAACGTGACACCATGAAAAAGTAAAATGATTACAGATTTCTTTACCTCTATATCATCTAACAATTCTCATGTTTGAATGGATAATAGTAAAATGTTAGTAATTCAAACAGTCCCAGTAATACAAGCTTTTCCATTCACTCTCTTTTATTCTCTTTAGTGGCATTCTCACTATGTTTACTTGGTGGTGAAAGTGAGAGTTAAGCTAACTCAATTAGCAGTGATGTGTTGTACGAGTGCTACGTAAGGGAGAGTGCTAAGTAGTTTTTAAGTCCATGGCACATTGCTAATGTTTAGGCCCCTAGGTCCAAGAACCCAAATTTCTTTTCTATTAAAGCCAAACAAAGCCCAAATCCACAATATTAGCTCAAATTTGTTGTGACATGCTATAGCCTATATTTTAGGCCCTATATATATATATATATATATATATATATATATATATATATATATATATATATATATATAAACTTGGCCTTCACTTTATAGGAGTATGCTTTCTATTACAAGCTCCCTATCCATATAGGGAGTTATGAGCATCGTGCACTCAATTTCTAATAAGAAAAACAAATATAAAACAAGATTCTAATAAGAAAAATAGATTCACAATAACTGTCGCGTTTGGCTGCACTATTTAATTGAATTCCAATAATCGGTTAGAGAGGATAAATGGCCAAGTTGCAGATACTAAGAAAGGTAATCACAATATCATCATTTGCATATGATTAGAATGAATTATTGTAAATCAATTAGATAGTACTGCATCCAAACAATGCCTGAGATGAGCAGTTGATGAGAGAAATCCCACCTGAATTGAGTGGAGCGCGGAATGCATTCTACATGTGAACTAGAATCCTGATCATCAATCTCATAAAGTTCATTAGAGTTTTCCGGTAGTTCTAGCTTCCGGTTCCGAACTGCCACCACAAAAACCTGCAATACAACCTTAACTCTCAATTGACTGTTGTGCATGAGAAATGCAATGGGTGGTCAGCAAGATCTGTCCCTTCATCAGGTGGGCCCCACCATATATGTGCTTAATTGGCCTGAAACCCAGGTTCTAGTTATCAAATCATCAGATTGGCCACATATCTAAGGGGAAAAAAAATTTCTCCAGATTCAACGCGCACATGTAGCGACCCAGATAACTGAATGGACCACACGTTCGGGCTACATTGCAGATGATGTGCTGCCCACCTGATGAACACAAGGGATCTTGCAAAAACATGCTACATTGCACTGTATGGATGATGTAGAGTGGGGTCGCAGACGCTTTCATGTCCAAGATGGACCAGAGAATGCCCGATCAGAGGCAGAAGTGATTATGACTGTCAAAACCCCAAAACAGGCATATCTCGCAAATCAGAATGAGTTATTCGATGTACCATATATGATTTGGGGTTTTGACAGTCATAATCAACAGTCGATTAATCATATATGGTACCATATATAAAGTTATTCGATGTACCATATATAAAGTTATTCAATGAATCTATTTTTGAATTTAATAGAATTTATTTCTATGCTCCTATTTTTTCAAGTGGATTTGAGGAATCTATGTGAAGCTCTGTCGATTCGGAGTAATTATTCCCTTGAGGAAGATAGTGATCGAACTCATCACGTCCATCCCTGCATCAATGGAGGAGGGAGACAGAGAGAGAAGAAGAAGTGACCTGTAGAACTCTCGATAGAGGACTCTCTGCAGGAACTCGAACGCGAAAATATGGCTGTCCAAAGGCCAGAATAATAAGGCCGACAGTGGCGGCCAACATTGAAATGAGGAAACCCATATACCAGCTTGTGTTTGAGCTCACCCACACAATGATTGTCACTCCAATCGACGCTCCGATCGTTATACTAAGCAAGAACCAATTGAAGAAGCTCGCTACATATTTTCGCTCCTTGGAATCCTTCTGGCAAAACTGATCTGCACCTAGAGCTGGAAGTGCACCTCGAATCCCGCCCACACCCAACGCCATCAAGAAGATTGCACTGTAAAATAATAGAGCTTGGCCACCTTTCACACACGACGACTTCCCGCATGGCAATGCCGGCCGCAGGCTCTTTTTTTGTGCTTGGATTATGAGAAGTACATATCCCTGAAAACCCAAAACCAATTATAGCCAGTTTTAAAGAAATAATCGAAAATTACAATTCATTTTGTTTAGAATTCAGTTCAATCCAGATTTCGCCATTTAAGAGTGTGTTTGTATGAATAGCTGCTAATCATTATATAAACATTTCTACTTCGCGTAGGAAAGAAGAAAATCCCAAAAAAATACTATAATGTTTAGCAATTGTTTAATATAGAAGTTCATATTGCATCCCCATTTGAGTCCCATCCGATCAACGATTTTGATAACGTATTTAGAGGTGACCAAGGTTCAAAATATTACAAGAATGGTAGGCTTGGATGGGCCTGGGCGGCTTAGTCATTAGGCCTTTGGGCTACTCGAGGTCTTTTGGCTTGCTCTGTTAGGAATAGACATAACTCAGCCCATGGGTCACGGTCTAGCTAGGGGTTTTACAGAGAATATATAGCAACAACTTTTTCTATTTGTATGTAAAACAGCAACAGCAGCTATTTACAAGTATTTCGTCAAACAACTCGTAGGCAACATCAAAATCAAGAAAAAATGGTATTTGTTTCATATACATACCATTTTAGCCACTAGCCGACACTTCGTTGAATCATTTCATCAAACACTTGGTGAGCAACATCAGTATCAAAGTAACTGAGTCACCGAACTAGTTCGATCCAAATTTGATTCGAGTTGGAGTTCAATCCGAGTTGAGTCGAGCTCAAGCAAGCTCGAACTCAGTTCAAAATTTTTTCAAGCAAAAAAATTCAGCTTGACTCAACTCGAACTCAGCTTCGAACCGAGTTGAATCGAGCTTTTTCAAGCCGAGTTAAGCAGGCTAACCAAGCTAACTCGGTTCGTGTACACCCCTACTCACATATAAACAGTTAGACATCCAACTAGAGAAATGCTCACACACTGACTAGTTAGATGTCCAACTTGTTGGCGTGTGGGGCCATCATAGTATTTGTATGATATCTTGCTCATTCAGTATGGTTGTCCTACCATGAAATCAGGATGCACCAAAAATCAGGTCAATCTAACCATTAGGTGAGGTACATTATAGAGAACTGTGAACAACCACTCAAAAAAACTAAATATTCATATGGGTTGCATTTAATGGTTGGATCGGCCTGATTTTTAAAGCATCATGTTTTCATAGTAGGGCAATCATGCTAGACTAGTAAGATACCATACAAACACCCTGGTGGGCCCCATACATCAATTACTTGCTAGTGCAACTAGATGTGTATGAAGCTCACGTGCAACTACTTATACATGCAACTAGTTGGTGTGTGGAGCCTACCATAAGTCTATTAGGATCATCCCATTATGAAAATAAAATGCCTCCAAAAATCAAATTGATTCAACTGTATCAGGTAGACATCATATAAAACTATAAAACACCACCTAAAAACTCCACATTTGCGTGAAGCAATCTATTTCCAATATTTTTAAGTCATCCTATATTTATATTTTTATGATGGGACAACCTTGTTATGGACTGAATGTCATACAAACACTCTGGTAATGTGGACATATAACTAAGTTGCTTGTGAGCATTAACCTAGCTAGAAGGACAAAATGTCATACAGTGGTAATGTGGACATGTAACTAGGTTGCGTGTGAGCATTACACACACACACGAGCTTATAGGAACTTCTCATGAAGTCTAGCTGTGTGGGCCCCACCATGATGTGTGTCGAACATCAACACCGTGCATTTGATGGGTCCTCTTTAAATTATGAAATATTCAAAATTCAGCCATACATGGAACTCAGGTGGGCTATACCATCTAAATTCATATGAAGACATGGCTAAAACATATAAAAGTACTTGGTGGGGCCCACCTGAAATTTGGATGCATCTGAAACTTGGTCTGACCCCTCATCCAAGTGGGACACACATAATGGATGGCCTCGATTTATGAACGACATCTCTGCGGGCCCAAAAATTGATTATGAATGATTTAATGGGAGGATAACCCCTCTCAACTTGTGTATATGGTGTGACCCAAAAAAGTCATAGATTGACTTGATTTTTAATCCCGAGGCCCACCATGGAATGTGCATCTTACCGATGGAGTAGATGTTTGACATGCATCACAGTGGGGCCCACACAGCTCGACCTCATGGGAAGTTCTCATGAGCTAGACGGACATAGAACTATTTCCCACACACGCGGGCATATATATATATATATATATATATATATGCGCGTGTGTGTGTGCGCGCGCGGCGCAGACCGTTGGATATGTTGGCCCTGTATACAGATCACCTTGTGCAGAGATCAGTCATATAGATCTATTGAACGTACAATATTCTAACTTTCTTTTTTATCAATGATCAGAAATTGTTTTCTATGGTGTGGCCAACATGATAAATAGATATATCTGATTTTTGTACTAGGCAATAATCACAGTAAAACAACCTATTTGAAGGGTTGGATGTTACATGCACTTCACAGATTGGAAGTTATCTTCTTGGTGAACCGTGACATGTGGTCAAACCGGTTGCACTTGAGACTCTCTCTCTCTCTCTTACAGAGAGAGGGGGTGAGAGAGAGAGAGAGGGTCATAAGCTCCAAACATCACTGCCAACCACATAATTCAGAATCATAGTAATAAAGGATTCTTAATAGAAAGGCTGAAGTTATATATTACCAGCAATTCGATCACTCCAAATGCAAGAGTTGTATTGAGCCTATTCACAAACGAATCCGAGATAAACCCTCCCAACAGCGTTAGCATGAATGCCGTTCCCAAGAAATTCGTAAGCGTTGTCGCCGATCCAGATATGTCGAATTTCATCACATTCATGAAGTAGATTACCAGGCTCATCATATTCGCCACAAACCCAATGTTCTCGAGCCCAATCATGACTGCCAAAAATCATCATCTTTCATATTGTCAGTGCTGGAATGTCTAAACCAAATCAACCTTCTGGACAGTCCAGATTCATCTAGTTCCATCCATTCTACTGGGTGTTTTTCAGATTCGTCCAAATTCATTCCGATGCATTGCTTGGCAACTAAAAATGAAAGTCAGAAATAAGTTCATTTAATAATTTTTTTTTATATATAAAATAATTAGATAATTCAATACAAATAGTTTTTAGTATTTCCTTTCTATTTATGGTGTGTTTACCGTTATAAAGCTAGTAAAGCCAATCAACCTTCAGGACAGTCCAGATTCATCTATTTCTATCCATTTTACTTGGTATTTTTCAGATTTGTTCAAATTCATCCCGATGCATTTCTTGGCAGCTAAGAATGAAGTTCATGAATAAATTCATTTAATATTATTTTATTTTATTTTTGTAAAAAATAATTAGACCATTCAATACAAATAGCTTTTAGTATTTCTTTTCTCTTTGTGGTGTGTTTACCATTGTAAATTAGCTTAGTAAAGCCAATCTTCCGAACAACAACTTTTCTACTTCTAGTAATATATATACTTAGATCATAAATCAATTCCCTTTGATTCATTGATTATTAGTATTTGGGTGTGTTTGTGCTTACCGAATATGAATATGGTGGCCTTAAATCCACCTTTTGATCTTCTGTTTTGTACGCTTTGGAGGCTGAAATCATCATTAAGGACTGCATAGTTCTCTCCCTGCACATACAAAGCATATGGATTAAAATGTTGTGACTTTGTAAAAGTGGGGCCCATGGTTGAGTTATTCAAGCCGTTTATATGATGGGCCTGACCATCATAGATGGTTTATGCACCATAAGTCATAACCCTTTAATGGGTGGTCATGGAATGAATGGTTAAGAAAGAAAACACAATTTACATTTAATCAAGAAAAAGCTAAACATTCCTACGGTTAGGATCTTTTGTCTCATGGGCCATTCAAGGTCAGATCACTGAAACGTGGGTCCCACTTGCAGTGTATATGGCGACTCAGGAACACTATCATGTGTCTGGCTAGCAGAGATGATCAGATGATCGGAACCACGGTAACCTTTATGGGCCACACAGAAAGAAAATTTCGCTGATCGGTGGGCAATGGAAAAGAAATTTTCCAATGGCTCAGATTCAGCTCAAGAAATCAATAGGTGAAGATCATCCGTTCAGTACGATTATTGGATCATAGACCATTCGGAGTAGCTCCAAGAGGATGGATGGCTTCGATCATCCGGCGATCTCTGCATGCGAAAGGGGAGACAAGTACTGGTGGCCGTTCGTTCACCACAATGGATAGGGCAAAGGAAATCGACGGATGAGATTACCATGGTTGAGTAGCGAGAGGGCTGCTCGAGAAAGAGAACGATAAGGCCCACAAAAATTGAAAGGATGAAGTGCTTGGAAGGTATATATAGAGAGAAGGAAGGGATTGCGTTGCATACTTTGTATCCATCTCTCAATGCATCAGATACAACGCCCCGTCGCTCTCTTACGTAAAAACAAGAGTTCTTAGGGGTGTACGGGAGGCGGAAAATTCGCTGGGCCGAACCCAGTCTGGTCCACTTAGGATGGACCTCTAGGCCCATGGGCCTTTTCTTACCGGATCGTTAATTGGGCTGGACCCGACTTGTCTGCCTAAAGTACTGATACAAGTGGGCCCCACCCAACCTACACCTGGCGGGAGACCCTTTTTTTAGATGGAGGGCTGGGATTAGCTTGGGTTCAGATCATACCTCATCGGATTGGTTTGGACATGCTTCGGACCAGCCCGGCCCGGCCCGTATGCCTCCCGGTACGTGGGAGGCTCAATTGCTTTCAGCCTTTCACCAAGAAATGCTAATGCACTCGCCTTACACGTGGAAACGAGGAAAATTAGTGCAAGATCTGAGCCGTTCATCAATCCATACTCCCAATTTAAATTTTATATTTCTTAAATCAGGAAAATATGATCATCAGGTGGGGCACGTGGTTTTATAGAATTTGGACCGTTAGTCAACTTCCATCAACTGATAATTTATATTGAGTATGGGGCCCACATGAGACTTTTATCAGCCTGATTTTCTAGACATGGCATTTACCCAATGTGGGTCCCTCTTTGATCATCTCCAATGTCAAACGTGCATTCATACTTTACAGTTTACACTCGTGTGGACCTGGATAGTACACTTCTCCGCATTTATATCAATGTAATTACAACAAGCAGTGCATTGCGGAGCATGATCATCTACATGCATTCACACAAACACTAATCAAATAGAATCCATTTAACTCAATCCAACCCATCCATATTGTGTACCATTATGGATAATGTAAAATTTATAAACATCACATTATCTCAACCACCATTTTGTGACCATCAAATTAAAAATGAAAATAACGAATATCCAAAATTAAATGTACATTAAAAGAACTTGAATAGATATGTTTGACCCATATTAGGTGGATCCCAGAATTTGGACGGTTTGGATTGACCTATCTAATGGAACGTGTACATTGCGTGTGTAAACGGCTAGGTTAGTCATACTCTACCATAGAATCCACTTCTTTCTTTTTCTTCTTCCTTTTTAAGATTTTTCTTTTAAAAATATAGATATATTGCCACGATGGCACCGTAATTTCCACGGTGCTACCGTCTGACTTAAAAAAGACAACGTCTGCATTTTTTTGAAGGGATTGGATGAAAAAGACAACAACCCTTATAGAGAACAAGTGTCAACAAATCAAGGGATAGGAATATTCAGCCAATATGATTTTTGGACAACAACCTATTCCCTGTGGGTCCCAAATTTTGTACTGTTTTTTTTAAAGCTAATATAGAGCATGAGCATGATTTCTGATTGCCTCGTGTATTAACCATCACGCTCTTTCAGAGCATCAAATAATCACCCCAAAGAAAAGTTCTCCCCTTCACATGGGGTGGATGTAGGAGATCCGGACAGTTCATCTAGTGTGGCCTACCTTGAAAAGGGGAAGTGCTGGAATCACACTGTGAGATTCTGCATGAGCTGGAGAAAGAACGTGGGACTCTTGCCGTGTGGATTCCGGAAATTGTAACTTCCAAAGATTATCCGTGGAGAAGGCGTTTAAGACAGATCTCCACCTTTGATGGGCGGATTATTCAATCTTGATTTTGATCTTGATCTTGTAGTGTATGCCGGATCTGGCTTGGGTGTAACGTTACATTGGTGTCATTTTCATCTAGTGGGCCATCCATGTCGGGCCCATTTTCTTTCTATTTCCACTGCACCGGTGGCCTGTTTGACTCTCCGTCTCAACTGTAATTACCATGTAAATGGGTAATAATTATTTATCTAGGTAATTACTACATCTTTTTTTACTAACAACTTATTATTTTAACACTTGAATAGAAAATTTTAAGAAATTATTGTATAACCTATTATGATGTACATGACCTATCCAGACCCAATCATTTGTTATGCCAGCTGAATTTAGGGCATAAGCAAAAGCAATGAGGCAGACCCAAAGTTTAAGTGGAACAAACCACTGAAAATAGCAAAAATCAAATGCATATTATTAAAAACTTCTTAGGGCCCTTAATAGTTTTGGATTAAGTTGATATTTGTGTTTTCCCCTTATCCATGTCTATGTGACCCTATGAATGAATTGGATGATGAAAAAAATCTCAATGTGGGCCCAATGAAGAAAACAACTTTCAACGGTGCACGAATCAAGGCCACAGTTTACTTTTTTGTGGGCCATTTGAGCATGGGATCTATCTCATTTTTCAGCTCATACTCCCAAAATGTTCTAATAAAATAGATGAACGGTGCAGATATATCATACACATTACGGTGAGGTCCATGTATTTAAGCCAGACACTTTTGTATCCATTTTCAAGGTGGAATTACTCTCACATTTTCAAATTAAGCAAAAATATAATAATTACTTATTTATTAGGATTTACATGTATCATGAAAAATCAAACAAACCTGAGTTGGGTTCAATGAAAACCAATTCTTTAAAGGCTCAGATGCCTCAGCATAGATCCATGGATCTTGAAAGAAGGGAAGCCAGAACCTCCTTTTCCAGGGGAAGAGTTCTACATGGAACTCGTGTGCACGGCCTAAATATCTCACACGTGCCACACTGACACGTGTGCTGCGATTAACCTCCTACATCTGTCTCCCAATAGCGAATCTCCAGCTAATCATTTTGCACATCTAGTAGAAGAGTCCAAACAGATGATTTCAAACTTGACTGTAGAAGGAAAGCTTGGTTGGATTATTACCAAACGTAAAATTAAATTAAAAGAGTGCCGAAAGGACTCAAAAATACAAACGTAAGATGTGAAAGATAATCTCTATAAGCGTGTATACAAGGACCTCAGCCGATTTACGCCATGCCAAGCCACATAGTTTATATGGGTCTGTTGTGCACATCAGACAAATATTAGTAATCGCCGTCGATCGTTTTGTGAAGATTGTCCACAGTCGAAAGATTCTTTTTCTTCTTTTATAAACTTACAAAGGCTAAAGTACCAATTTGCATGAGTTTATGGGATAAAAATCTTTTATTGGCATTTGGGCTTTCTTTATGAAGGGAATTGCAATTAAGGAATAATATGTTTACGAATTAAGAAGGGTGGAGATTTGGATATGGAGATGGATGAATGGTAAGATAAGGAAATGATAGAATTAGAAATGAATGCATTCAAAGAAAATTAGGAATATCAATAATAGGTAATAAGAAGAGGAAAAGTAGACTTGGATAATTCATTCGTGTAAAATGGAGAGTAATGATGTGTATGAAGGTAGTAAGAGAAGACTTAATGACCTGAAGTATAATTGAAGGTTGGACTTTGATAAAGTGGAATGACAAAACATGAGTCGTGTAGCCACAAAAGGGACGGTTGAACAGTGAGTTACTTTACATAAGTTATTTGTAGCAACTTATCTCGATCTCCACTTATTTAACAAAATATAAGTAGGTTTGATAAACAAAGTACTTATCAGCTAAGAAGTAAAAAAATATATTTGATTTCAAACATCACATAAGTACTTATCCCTCAAGTTTGTTTAGTCCACCCTTAACACGCATTGTCCATCATGTGGGCCCAAACTTTGATGTGGACCGTTCATTGTGTTGAGCTCACACTAGCCTTGTCTTCAATGTGAACTGTCCATCTTGTGTGGCCTATCTTCAATGTGTACCATATACCTTGTGAGGGCCACCTCCGATGTGGGCTATCCATCATGTGAGGCCCAACTTGGATGTGAGTCGTCCATCATGTGAGCCCACCTTTAATGTTGATTGTCCATCATGAAATGCCCAACTTTGAAATGGGTTGTCTATCAAGCAGGGCTGACCTTTTATGTGAACTATTCACATGTGGGGGCCACCTTGATACAAGCCATCTATCATATGAGGCCCACCATCAATGTTATTATCCATCATGTGGGATCCACCTTTAATATCCACCACTCATCACGTGGAGCCCACCTTTGATGTGGACCATCCATCATGTGGGCCCCACCTTTGTTGTGGGCCGTCCATCATGCAAGGCCCAAGTTGGATGTGGGTCATCCATCATCGGCACCTTTGATGTGGACCGTCTATCATGTGGGACCCGCCTTGATGTGGGTCATCCATCATGTGGGACCTACCTTCAATGCCCGCCTTTGATGTGTACCCTCCATCATGTAGCCCCAGCTTCAATGTGGGTTGTCTATCATGCGGGGCCCACCTTAGGTGTAAGTCGGTCATCATTAGGGGTCAGCCTTTGATGTGGACCATCCACTATGTGGGCCCCCCTTGATGTTTGTCATCCATCATGTGAGGTTCACCTTTATTGGCCATTGTCCATCATGGGCCAACTTCAATACCCACCGCTCCTTATGTGGAGCCCACCTTTGATATGGACCAATGGTGTGGGACCCACTTTCAATGTGGGACGTCCATCATGTGGGGCCCACTTTGGATGTTTGAGCGTCCATCATGTGGGCCCCACCTTTGATGTGGACAGCCCATCATGTGTGGCTTCCTTCAATGCAGACCATCCAATACATGGAGAGAGAGAGAAGTTTAGAAGTTAAAAATCAAAAAATAAAAACTAATTGGATAAGTAGCTTACTCTCAACAGTGGTGCTTACTAAACTAATTTAAGTTTAAAAAATATCTTACATAAGTTAGTTTGATGCTTAGATATAAGTTTTTTTAAAGAAAAAAGTTACTTATTGCATCCAAATAGCCCAAAATGACAAGTGGGAGCTACTCTGGCAAAGGTGGGCCAGTTAAAATTAAGAAATATTTCTATCGGCAAAATCTGTCAAGATGGGTGCCACTGTCAGTTTTTCAGTCAAATATGATAAAGTTGGCTTCTTTCCTAGCATCACATTACAGTAAACATGGCCCACTCTCAGTCAAATTGGATTGGTTTTTGGAAACTCGAGATTTGTTACCTCAAACCTCGGGTTGAGATTAAACCGACATTTGCAGGTTGGCCATCCAAACAAGCTGCAGAGATGAACTGGGTTTTGACATTACATCCAAACAGGCTCCCAATAGACTCTTCCCTTTACATGTAGATCCTCCACCTTAACCACAATTCCAATGTTAGTGTTATTCATCTACCATTGCCTCAATTCATCTCCGGAAATTACCAAAGAAGTTGCTGAGACAAATCGGCACAACTTGAGCTGTGTCACTCAACGAGTGACAACATGTTTACTCTTCTTTCAAATATCTATTGTTAGTCAAAATGCACTTCCTAATTTAGTTATTAGTATGAGTAGTGTCTTTCAGTTGACCTGACTCGACTGGAAATCCTGTCGAGTCAGTTTTTTTTGGGTTTTTAAAATGAAATATCTTACCAGACAGACATTTGCTGATGTAGAGCGGGTCGCGGACAGTTTCATGGCCAAGATGGATCGGAAAAGGCTTGTTCACAAGCAGAAGTCATCCAGACCGTCAAGACCTTAAAACACGGACTCATCTTGTAAACCGGAATGAGTTACCACATATGATTTTGGGGTAGGATGAGTAACTTTAGCCACCCAACCTGCTACGCCAGTTTGTACAAGCAGAATCTGCAAGATTGCGCAGATCGATGATTGAATTCCTGTTTTAATTTCCTTTTTACTATCTATCATAAGTTTTAGTTTTAGTATAACTCTTCATCCGTTGGGCTTTAGGAGATGTGTCCAACATAAAAAGTGCACACTAGTGAAAATCATGATTGTCTATAAATAGTAAATTTACTAGTAAGTCGCAATTTTTAGGAGTTTTAGTTGTAGTTTAATTCTTAAACTTCTTCCATGGAGTTTTAGTTGTAGTTTAATTCTTAAACCTCTTCCATGGCTTAGCATCCCTATCTAAAGGGTTATAAGCTCGTTTATTTCAATCATTAATCAATTTACGGATTCGGGGTAGTTATCCCCTCGAGGAAGACGGTGATTGACCTCATCACGTTTATCCCTTATCAACTGCTAACAATCCACATCTGTCCCATAATATCTTTGGCCAAAATGGCTATGAGAGGAATATTTTCACCAAATAATACTGCTAGACAAAATGAGCCAAATGACTGACTTACTGTCAAAATTTCAAAACTCGGTGAATCGACTCGAATTTTATGTTTTCTAACTTAAAATCATTGTGCTTAATATTTTAATGGTATAGATTCTTAATAAGACACTCCCTGGTAATACAGGACAGAAGAAGGGCCCACGTGATGTATTCGTGACATCCAACTAGTCTGTTGAATGTATGACTTAAAGATGCACGTGGTAGAAAAAACTTAGCCTTATATAAAACTCGGGTGGGCCACACCACAGGGAACAAGTTGAGAGTGGATGAGTCCTGTTGATTTTGAATAGAGGGCACATACATGTGTAGTATATCTGCAATCCAGGCCATTCAGATCGTTCATCAAGTGTGGATGAAGAGTTGAATTCAAAATCAGGGTGTTTTGCAACTCAGGTGGGCTCTACTGCAAATCAAGGGTGGATGTTTCTATAGGGATAGGGTCGTGTAAGTGATTGAGAAGAAAACTACCTTCTCCAAACCTAACTGTGTAGGTTAATTTACATATAGAAAGTACATTTACTGACCTATCTTAACTTTCAAATGAGAGGACCCAGTCGAATTGGACCATTACATTTGTGTTTTACTGACCATTTTTAGGCCAAGGTCCAACAATTAAAATCATCTGATTTGTGTAATTTCCGGGATATGAACCCAGTTGAACAAGGCCCACCTGAAGAATGTCTTGGATCTTGAAAGAAAAAAGAAAAAAGAAATTTTAAAAAAAAAATTTAAAAAAATGTCTTGGATCTCTTCCAGCTATTAATGAAATCAGGTGGAACATTCCTATTTACCCATGGACAATCTACTAAGAAATGTCAGTCATTCAAATGTCATGTAACTTGAAAACATTGCCTATGATGTACCAATTATGTGTAGAGCACTTAAGAATGATATCCTTATCATAATATTCCATAGAAATCATAAAACCAAGTTTACAATATTCAAATTGAAACATGGTCCAGTAGTCATAGTGACATGCGTGAGAATGGAGGGGTATTTGGAGTTTTCCTATTAATGAAATGAGATTTTTTGTCTTTGTGCGGACAGCCGAGTCAATGTAGAAATAGCTCAAACTAGCAAGTCGTTTTTCCTACTCTTTCTTTATGTGAATTCATATTAATAGTGTTGTGAGGTGGGTAATGGTGGTGAGAGCTTGGTCTGCCGATGTGGGTCTTTAGTCTTTTTAATGACCTGAAAAATACAGGAATTCTAATATGGTGCAAGTGAGGATAGATTGGAGGGATGAGTGATGATGGCACACGTGAAGAGTGGCATGCATGTGAAAGATCCAGATTACTCATTAGGGGGAATGGTCGCAGACGCATGGTAATGTAATTATCGTGTGATTGAGCTAGGTGGGCCTCGCTCATGATGTTTGTGTGGAATCCAGCCGTGCGTCTGGTGTGCCTCCTCATCTTCATTGTAATATCCCGGAATCAAAACCGCATATCAAGTTTTGTTGGACAAACCACATAATGTTGAAAACCGCATATCAAGTTTTGTTAGATAAATAATATATCTTTAATGATCAGGCTCCACAAATCCTAACATCATCCATCTACTACAGGATAAGACAGAGCAACGTGCTTGACCACCAAACCATGGCCCCACTTGTCTAAATTGAATACCATGGATATTGCCTAATGTTGAAAACCACATATCAAGTTTTGTTGGACAAACCGCAGTCAGGACAGTAGAATGGCCATCACCACCAAATGTGTCCAGTCAAACCTACTCTAGACAAATTGGGAGATATCTGCATGGGATTTAAATTCTTTTTTAATTGAACCTGGACCATTATCTAATTTTTCTTCTTAGCTGTCTACTTTTAAGCCACAAATCATCTAAATCATCTTTTTTCCTTTTGAGACATAATACGCCCATCACGAGGGACAATGTCTGAATTACAGAACTACGTGATTGATGAGGACAAGTAATTAGGTAGTGCACCATGTAGCATGCCAGAAATAACAATTAGTGCAGTAATCATGTGAGCCACAAGTTATTTTTTTAATCGCCCACTCTTCTCATACAAGTTTGGTTGTCCAGTGTGGTTCTCTATATAAAAATAATAAAATGCCCAGCATTTCAATGTGGCTGCAGGAAAGTCGCAAGTGAGCTCATCCAGCATCCAAAGGGGATAAGCAAAATAGCAACAGAAGAACATGGCCTGTTTAAACTCATTTTGGCTTATTTTCTCTGTAGTAGCAAAATCATTCATTTTTTAGCCTAACTACCATGATATTTGGACTTAAAAATACAACTGGGATGCACATAGAAACCTGCATTTATTAGATAAATAAATTGATCCAATATCATGACATTGAGCCAGACAAAACCTCAATGCCATCATCGCTGAACTGATACTGCTCATAAACCTGCAGCAACAGTTCTCTACATGGTACAACAGCACCGAGTTTGATACAAGCCAAGAATGCACCCGAGAGCTTCCGGTGGAGGCTGTATGCTTCGTCGGGAGGTGGGGTCAGCCTGTGCTTCAGCATTGTCACCCCAAGGTTCGAAATGCTGCGGGTAATGTTGCTTGAGCGGAAATCATACCCACCTGGTTTCGAAAATGGCAACCCAACTATGAAAGCAGCCTGAACATGCGCCTCTAGCATTACTTCCGACTCCATACCTGTGAGGAAGCCGAGCCTTCGGGACATTTCAATCACCACATCTCTATTGCAGTTTGCACATGCAAGCACCTGCTCAGAGAAATAACGGTCCTTAAATGCAACAAAGAAAGAGGAAAAGAGGAAAAAGTGATGATCCTGTTCATCGCAGTATTGATTTTGAATCTAAATGCCCAGGAGGAATCTGGTTTACGTTGTTTTTAAGGACCACACGGGTTTCTTTTCTTAATTTGGGGTCCTTTTTTTTCTTCCTTTTTTTCCTTTCCCATCATGACCCTACAGGACGGGAATTCGGTGATCACTCGAATGGATAATGAGAGTGTGGCAAAGCTGTAGATTGGGATGCAATTAGGATTAGAACATCTTGAAAGAATTGGAGATTGGGATGCAATTAGGATTAGAACATCTTGCTCTTGGGATCACAATGAGGTCATTGGACTGCATGTAGTCTTTTTTCTTTTCTTTTCTTTTCTTTTTTTTTTTCATTCTTGCGATGGCCCATATCTGCGTTGTGTTGCTGCAGAAGCATGAATAATGGGTTTAGAAGGATTTTTTCAGTGGTTAAGGGTCCTAGGTATTCTATGTGGGAGTAGGCTAATGGAAAGCTCAGAAAGTATGCTTGTGTACGCTTGCTGTGGACTCAATATCTGATAGAAAAGCATCCCCCAGGTGTATATTCAATGCGGATATCAAAAAGCACATAAAGTTGCTGCAGTGCAAAGAGAATTTACCATTCTTAGGTAGTCATCCACAAAGCTCTGTGGGTATTCTCGTGCTGCGCCAAAGTCAATGAGATTGATCACTTTTCTGCCCTCGTCAAACAGGAAATTGCTCCAATTAGGATCTGTCTGTCCAATATTTAAGACATCATATGAGCAAAAGAACCAGAGGCTAGAAAAATATAATAAACAGCATGTAAAAGAAGGCATGTCAATGAAATTACAAATAGTCTGGAAACCTAATACGAGCATAAGTGGTAAAATCACAAATAGTGAAGCCCATATGCAACAATAACTTAAATAGATAGAGATTTTATTTTATTTTTATGAAACTTAAAGAAGAAAAATTATCATTTCCAAAAGGGAGGGAGGGAGGGAGAGAGATGTATTTCAATCCCCTCCTTATCATTCAGGTAAATACATACATAAACTTGAGGATAAAAATACACTTTAGCCCTTCTCATGGAAAGGTGTCAAAAACAAAAACAATCTTCTAAATAAGGAACTATAAAAGCAAAAACCTGCCTGCATGAAACGAAAGACAAATAACTCCTTTAGAGTCAGCTCAAGCAATGCTCTCCCAACATGATCCCGAATCTCCTGGTTTAAAACTGCCACCTTATCAATTGGAACTCCTGTAGAAAGCCAAAAGAAAAGGAAAAGAAAAGAAAGAAAACCATTGGTTGTATATTAAAAAAAGGAGTAGGAGAATCAACTGTGCAAAAAAAAAAGCAACGTAGTACACTCTGAATTAAGGAATAATCAACTGTGCAAAAGCAATGTAGTCCACACGGAAGCAAGGGATAACCAATTTTGTGTACAAAAAGCAATGCCATGCACACTGAAGTAAAGGATAAAGCATGTAGCAGAATCGATTGTGCTAAAGTTAGAGTATTCGGCATTGTGTTTGTGCACACATGGGTATACCGATCACTGATGAAATGTTGTATAATCAAAACTATATCAATATGCACTTTCCTACTCTGGGAAAGATAAGCCAGTCAAAAGTGCTATTATTTGGTCACATGAGGAACTATCCATGCTTGTTGAAGAAAGGTAAAACAAATAAACAATAAGCTTCCAGCAGAATGAATTGTGCTGAAGCAGAAACAAGTTGGAGGACCAGAGGATGTCTTCTCTGTAACTATCATTTGGCCCCAGTTTCCAATAATTTTTATAAAATTGAGTAAAAATCCTACTACATTTTCATTGTCAGTAAAAACTGAGCCAGTCAAGCTGTTATTATTTGGGCAAAATAATATAAGCAACTTTCCAATCTTCTTCAAGCAGTGAGCTAGTTCAATAGGAAAACATTAACCTCATTTTATGTAAAATAATATTGGTGTCACAAACATTTCAAAGAATGCCCTCATTTCACATTCCAGAAGCAGAATGGTACAGAATTATAAGCATTATCAATGATAAATAGATAAATAACAAGTTGCATGGCATGTGATCATACTCTCAGACTCTCAACAAGCCTCTATAATCTTTTAGTGCATGGCCAGATTAAAAATTAAAAAATGAACCTTATCATGATTTACGCCCAGAGAATAGTTGTCAAAGAGCAGCAATTACCAGAGATGAGCTCTGTTGTCAAGACTTTTCTGCTTGAAATATCATCGATGACAATAGGAACATAGAATCCTTCAGAGTTGGACAATAGTTCACGGAAACTTTTTTGATTTGTCGCCTCCAACTCATAGTCACATTCCCGAGATAGTTCCTCTTTTGCCACCTGCAATTTCAGTGAAAACATCAATGTGTTTCTGCAATTATAATAAATATTTTCCTTCCTAAATCTTTGTGGGTTAACTCATTGAGAGTAATAAACCTATGTAATAGACTATTAGATAGCGCTTGATTGTAATCAACCTATGTAATAGTGAATTACATTGAGCCTGTGGGAGTTTAGTGCTCTCATTGCCAATCCCCGGTCCAGATAAAGGAGGGTTGCGTCAGGTTAGCAGCCAACCCCTGAATCCAAACAATATGACATTCCAAACTCATGCTAGGGCATAAAATCTGGCCCTTGATAGAGTGGAATGGCAGAACAGGATTCATGCAGCCGACCCCAATTATTTGGGATAAGTCTTACACTTTAGATTATGATGATGATGATCATTGTGACCTCCAATTAGTTTCCCTGTGAATTGTGAAACCGATATTCACTCCAAAGTACCAAGAACTTTGAAGCAGCATTCTCAGAAGCTGAAACTGAAGTGGACAGTAGAATAAATTAAGCAGGATTGGCCCATGTTACATCGGCTTGGAAATTTTATGGGTACATTTTTCTTAATGTGGCAACAAAAATCTAGCAAACGTAATTCTGTCCAAGATTTCTTCGGCAATCCATGATCAGCATTAAAGACTCTTGCAGGAATCAACAAAAATAATTCATTCTAGTAATGTGTCAGCCTTTTACCTTCATAGCTCTATCGAGATAAAGCCCTTTTGGAATAACGTTTGAATAATCTAAAAGCCGCCTCACATTCTCAATGTCACTTTCAATGCTATCTGCAACACCAGGATATTGTATCTTCATTGCAACCTCCAAACCATCTTTTGTGACAGCTCGATGAACCTGAAAATAGTCTCGGAATAGTGAGGCCCAGACAAAATGGCTCATACATATAAACTACAAAAATAATACAAAGATCATTTTATGGATAATAATCATATGTAATAAATATAGATAATTTGTTTAACAAATAGGAGATGCAGCAAAAATGGTAAAACTATTCATGTGAATACATGTCAAGGGATAGTATTGCCAACAAAAAGCACCGTCTTCTGCACTCCAGAAGAGGTGAGCACAGAGGCTTATGATCAACAAGACTAGGGGCAGGAAAACAAGATGTTTAGCTTTGCAGCCAAGTCTCTGATCTCAGCGAGTATAGCAACATCCACAGTTCTCACATGTTTAGTGTGAACCAATTGAACGTGGTTGGAGATCTGTATGACAAGAATAGTGCCAGTGGAATGATCCTGGACCACATTCACACCTTCCATTAAGCAGCCCCGACACATTTTCTTATGATTAAATTTTTGGATAGCAACAAGAAAGTTCAGGCTAGATCTTCAGATTAAATTCTCTCATGCTACCTCAAATCAACAATGATGACAAAAGAACCAGTGGGTGGATGAATCAGTTCAAACTAGAAGGTAGTGAAGGTAAGAGCATGTCCCAAGACTTTGTAGGAGCTTCTCCCCAATGCATGTGAAACTATAGTGGAAAGGCACTGTTGTTGAAATTTTAAGGCTAATGCCCTGTTTGGTAGATGCTTAATAATGAGTACATCTCATTTTAGTTGACAATAATTATGTATCACAGATCTTGATCCCTAATAGATAATTACTGTTAACATGAACTCATTATGTATTGGAGATCAAGATCTCAAATACAAAATTACTGTATGATGCAGTCTGAGGTGCTATGATGTGTCTTGAGGATAATGAAGATTGTGAACATGAACAATAGAACATTGCGTGGTTAATTTAGTCAAAGCTCGTGCTTTTCAAGGCAGACAGGATAATGAAGTACCAAGCACCATATACAGGCAAACAATAAGTTATTGATCAGAGTTACCAAGGACAACATCATAACAGGCTCCAAACAATTCCACGTGCCCACACATGATTTTTAAAGCTAGATTTACTTAATGAAGTTAGAAAGTGGCCAACAGAGAATAAAATGGAGGAAAAATCAGTTATAAATAGTAGAAGATGGATAATATTGCTGATTATGTGCCCTCACCTGGCCAATACTTGCAGCTGCCAATGGTTCATAGTCGAAACTCTTCAGTTTTGATGACCACTCAGGACCTAATTCAGTGTCTAAAACTTGATTGAGCTGACTTCTGGGCATAACATCTGCACCTTGACGAACGATGTCTAAAGCAGACAAAATCTACGTATGTAAAAAGAAGTTGTGAACACATTAGGAAAGACCACAAACATTCGGTGAATTAAAAAAAAAAAATTTAAATTTAAAAAAAAAAAAAAGCATCATAACAACAGGTCAATACTTCTTTACACAAAAACCTACCCCTAACACTCTAAGCAGAAGTCCAGCTTCCCTAGAAAACAAATGATTTTCATCCACAGACCTTTATAAAGTAAAACCTACCTCTAACAATTTAACTACTGAATTTCCATGTTTGGGAGAGCTAATAGTGAATATCAATACAACAAATTTATTTAAAAAAAAAAAACAATTACCGGAGCTGGTACAAGGGATTCATCCTGGATACTCAACATCTGGCCCAATTTGAGTGCCGCACCACGCATTCTACACAATGCAAGGGCCAATCGTTCTGCATTTTGCTCAGATAACAAAGGCGAAAGAGCGGATTGCTTATCTTGTGAATCAGGCGCTCCAAAGACAATCCTCTTTGCAGATTCTTGGATTGTGCCCCATGCAAGCCCAGCTCCCAGACCAGCAAACCTTCAAAATGTATTGCAAAGAAATGAAGGCTGAACTTATAGCAGGTAGAACATGCGAAGAACAACGAAACTGAATAAATAGATCATTCATAGAGGACATGGTGACACCCCTTTTAAGTTGCCCAGTAGATATTGTCCAATTACAGAGTAAGTTTTCATCGTTTTTTATAAACATGTGAATGTGGCTTCAATTGTCTTAAAAACAGTATTAAAGAAAACATTCATTCTTCATTGCGCAAGCTCAAACCAGCATCAACTTAACTATATCAATAAGCAACACTGTAATATCCTGAAAATTTTCGCGCACAAGTAGGTACACGAGTGTTCTCCTACGTGTGTAAACGTGTGTAATTAAGTAGAATATTTTTTAAAAAGATGTTCAGATGAACACGCGTGTGTACACACTCTTATACTTACATACACATACCATTATGAACTTTGAACTCTCGGATATCCTAGTATTCATGTTCGTTCCCCAAATCTACTGTCGAAATAACTCATAATCACTAGGTTAAGATACCTGATCGTCCACTTTGATCTTGGACCACCCGATCATAGTAAACTAATTACGAGATCATCATATCCACTCGTGCACGCATCTGTTCATGGATCTAACCCGTCCATCTTGTTCGTCGCCTAGGTATATGTTTAAACTACTATTGAAGTCACGATGTAAAGACCGGATACGTGTACAAGTTACCTGAGGATCTAACAATTTATGGGCCTACCCATGGATCACTTCAAAAACTTAGCCGTTTACAAAACCGATCGTACAACGATAAGTATACATTATTAGAGTCCTAACCATCGAAATTCCATTACCTACAACACATAATCTGGCCGTCCATTACATTTGAATCCTTTAATTGGGCCATCGAAATATCGAAATAAACCAATCAATGCAAAACCCATGATGTACACTTCAAAACTGCCAGTCAATTTCTACATGGAACGCACACAATGATGCTAGAGAAAAATATGCAAACCGTTAAATGCATCTTGATCACCGTTGAGAGATCAAAGTCCAAATTAAGTCTGTAAAAAGAGCACAAAAAATGGCGGGCCATGGTCAAGTTTCGCCCTGAACTGACAGTATACGCAAGTCTACGCGCAGCGGAAGTTTCGGCAATAAAAGGGTAAATTTGTAATATATGGATGTTGTACACATCTTTATTTGAACTTGTTTTTTAAAAAAAAAGAAAGAAAGAAAGAAAGAAATAGTGGGTTCTTCCCACGGCCAAACAGATTCTGTTTCCATTTTCCTTGGCAAAGCAATCCATTCACAATCAAGAGAAGACTCTCTTCGCTGAATCCAGACTGTCCATGCAACTAGTCTCAACCATCCATTCTCAACTCGAATCCTAACTGGATTGTGAGATGGACTGCATGCGGTTTCCCTTTAGAATTTCAATTTCCCGCCGAGATCTCGCGGCGAGTCGAAGGACTGATCGAATGAATCACAACCGAAAATGAAATCTAGACCATCCACTCGAGTGGTGGATGATTCTGAATCCTAGTTAGACTGTAAGAAAACGGAAAGAAGTGATTTTAACATGGTTTCCTCCGCGTTTCTTGTGGCACAATCGAAAAAACACCTGAAATAGAAACTCCTGAAACATGGCATCGGACCTCAAGAAAGTGGACCCCACAAGCTCTGAAGAAACTATTCGGACCATCCACAAGCAATGTTTTGAAGAAAGAGACATTGGATCAAGATCTGTCACTAAAGGCCAGATCGTCTTCCTCATTCACACAGTCACTGTTTGATCTTCTTAAGACACGGTTCTAAGATCATATACGTCCATCATATGGGCCACGTAAACCCCAATTATTCCTTGAAATCTTGCCAAGATTCTAAGTGTGGGGAGAATCCAAGAATAAACTCAAGAACCGCGTGATATGCACACGTATTCCTACGGTGTTGACTTGACGCTGGGTAGAGTGTGGGAAGCATCTAGAAACCTGTAGAAGATAAGGTAGAGCCTATAAAAGCTCCTTGCTACAGCGAGGAATTCCCACAACATAGCAAAAGAGAAATATAAAGAAAACAGAAGATAAAACAGAGAGAGAGAGAGAGAGAGAGAGAGAGAGAGAGTGTGTGTGTGTGTTCCGGCTTGACTCAGTGCGTTGAACTGAGTTGGGTTAGGCCATTCTAACGTCCAGTAATGGACATGAACTGAGAAGAGGAAGAGAAAGAAAGGAAGAAGAAAGGAGAAAGAAAGAACAAGAGAAGGAGAGAGAGAGAGAAAGAAGAAAATCTGAGTTGACTCGTTGAGTCAACCCGCTAAGTTTATGTTAAGTCCGACCGAACATGATTTAGGTGTGAGTCCAGCCCACTGGAACCCTGGTAAAAACTCGAGAGTCCCACAAGAGGGAATGTGTTCGGAGTTCAGGACAAGTCACCTCAAGTTTAGCCAAGCCGCAACCAAGTCAAACCAAGTCACGCCAAGTCAAGCCTGATTCAGGCTGAATTCAGGTCAGTTTCAGGATTAGGACGATGACAAACAGATGAGTGATTCCTCTCTTTTGAATTTCTTTTCCTTTCGTAGATCAAATCCTAGTTGTGTAATCTTCCTTCTTCTTTTTTAATCTTAGTCTCATCCTACCTAGCCTAATTAGAAACATTAGATGTTTGTAGAATTGTATTCAAATAGGGTGTAATCCATATGGATCCCATCTCTACGTTCCTAGATAGTTTTTCTTTCCTTGAGAAAGGCCCTACTACTTATCCATTTCTACAGCCGTACACGCCAACCTTTGAAGATAGGGAAGATCTTAGATTGCGTAATGTCCTTAGAAGATGATTTAGCTACTACTCTTGTTCAGTGATTATGGTGTACATTTCAGATTGAGTCTTACCATAGTTTCCTTGATGAATTGTCTATACATGAACATTACATATATTGTGCTTAAAATCATGCTATTGACTCACATTGCGATTGCTCGAGGGATGAATGGAATACATGACCATACTATATATGAATAATGAAACGTGAAATTGAATTTATTTTGCTTTTTGGATGACAGATCGGTGAGCATGTCAGGGTTGCTCATCTGCGTGCATGGTGAGATTGTTAAAGGTACCTAATGTCAGAGTCATGCAAGATCCGGGTGCCCTGATCTACGAGCATGTTGATATTGCTTATTTGTGCACATGTCAAGATTGCCACAACATCAAAGCGGTTAGGTGAGCTGCGAGCATGTCGGGATTGCAACCCTAATGTCAATGATGGTGAGATCTTGAATATAAGCACACGCCTCGTCCATACCGGTTAGGTGAGCAAGGCGGGATTGCATTCCTAATGTAAGTGCAATGTGAGTAATGGAAAGTCACTCTGCTTAATTAATCAAAGTGGAATAATCATGCATTCATGTATCATATCCTAGTTAAGTTACTAGTGCATCTCGATTCCATTATTACTCTATTTGGCTGCCGCATTTATCGAACTTTCTGTATCTCTCGTAGAATTCAATTGGAACAAATATGATCTCACTGGGCTTCCAACTTACCCAATCCAACAACATGCAGGTTTTTAGGAAAAAGAACTCGCAGGGGAAGCCGAGTACTTGGACGGATATTTTTACTAAGGTGTCATTCGTAGTTTAGGTTTTATTTTTATTTCATTCCAAGTTAATGTAATAAGACATTAGTAAAAATTCTTTTAGTAGGAAGCTAGTGGGAGTAGATTAGTTAGTTTTAAATCTAAGTTTAAATTAAGTTATAATTTAATGAAATTATTTAAATTTAGTTTAAATATGTGATGTGCGGAATGGAATTGCAAGAAGAAACTGCTCAAACTTTAATTGACACCAGACTTTTGAAATCTCACAATCAGCTGAGAATTACTCAACAGCATCTGCAAAGTCCAGGACCCAGGTGGAGCAAGATTTGCCAAAGATTAAAATAAATGGAACCAGAGACAAAGATGCCAAGAATCAACACAGTCCAAACCAGCCGTATTTCCATTCAGGAGAGCATTCCATATCAGTTGAACTTTCCACCATTCAGTAATCCCAAAAAAAAAGCCATGGAAGTGTCCTTTTTTTGAGGCATATGCGCCACTGGCTTTGTCTTTTCTTTAACCATTCGTTTTCAGGCCAACACCTAGATGGTTAAGGTCAACTGACTGGATTGTTTTTTGCAGCACCACCCATCCACAGGCAGGGTGTAGCAGACAAACAGACTAGATCACTGACAAGAGAGACCACCCACATATATGTAATGCTTGTCTGAAAAAAATGCTGCTGATTGGGTCTAAGCATTGTATATGTCCTGCATCAAAAAATAATAATTCTACAGATTTCTAACTCGTGCCAGAAACAAGAGTATCAAGATTCAACACGGTCCAAACCAGCACCAATTTCATTCACGGGAGCATTCCTTGCTGGTAGAACTTTCCACCATTAAGTGATCCAAACAAAACATTGTTGGCAAACCAAAATGTCCTCCTTAGACAATCACCGCAACCATCAACAGGTGGTCCTTTTTCTGTGGCATATGCGACAGACAAACATACTATTACGCTGACAACTGAGACTGCTGACATGTATGGAATGCTGATTGAACAAAACGCTGTTGATTGGCTCTAAGCATTGCATATTTCCTCGATTTACAAAATTTATAATTTATAAAAATAAAAATAAAAATAAAAAATAAAAAACCTGCATATTTCTAATCTAAAATTCCCGTGAAGATCTTAATCTTCTTGGTACTGAGTTCTGCACACGACCTTCTAATCTGTAATTTTAGTTCTTTCTAAATATTAAATTGCTTTAATCTAAAAAATCAATGGCAAGTGAAACAATGCAAATATGCTCAAATTCATGCAGAGACTCTTTATCAACTAACCCAAGTGCTCGGCTAAGGGGCGTTGATGGAACTCTCCTCTCCCGTGGCTTCCTTCGCTTTGCCGGTGCAACTGCCACATCATCTCTCTTCTCTTGCAGAATCTCCAGCTCCCTTGCACTGTTCCTAGTTACAATTTCCACGTCATCTTTCTTCTCCTCTGCAATCTCCAACTCCCGATCTTTTGCTCCACCGCTTTCTCTCAATTCCTCCAGATTCCTCTCATTTCCAGAATGCGTCGCCCTCAAACTCTCCGAATCGAAAGCCTTTCCTTCAACCTTCTCATTCAAGGCCTCTGAATTCGGCTTCTCGTCGGGATCCGATTTCGGAGCAGCGGCGATCCCAGGGGATTCTTCAGAGAAGTAGACGATCGATTCTTTCGATCTAGGGTTTGAGAATTCGCGGACCTTTCCTTTGGTGAGGCCGGCGAGATCGGTGGCAGAGACGAGGGATTTCTTCAAGGAGGCTGAGATTAGGGTTTGGAAATCTCCGTTCCTTGAGCTGTTGATTGATTGTGAGCTATTTAAGAACTCCTTAGCGACGAGAGAGATGCCATTGAAAAGCCTGCGGAGGTCTTGAAATGCTGACATGAGGGAGAGAATCTTCACGGCGGGTGGTGGTAGTGGTGTTTGTTAAAGTGCGCGGGGTGTGCATTTAGGAAGCACTGGAGAAGAGAGGGTATTGGTTAACCTGCGCATGATGGTTTGGGTGGGTAAGCGAAGAAGGGGAATGGTTGCCTGACCGGAAATGCAAGACGTGTTTGCTGTCTGGCCGCCAATGGAAGAACGTAACGCGATTCGCGACTCAGAGCCATCCGAACCGTCCATCAGGCGGGCAGCGACGTGGACAGGTTCTGGTCCATAACCCAGCTTATGAGGAAGCCGATTGCGCAGTGAGTAAATTCTGTTGAGCTGACCGCGATTTATGTATTTTATCCCCTTCATCCATCCGTTTTATCATATAATTTCAGTGCTTAAGCCCAGAAATGATGCATTTCCAAATCTAAAGTAGACCACATTACAGGAAATAGTGCGAATTGAACATTTACCGTTGAAAATTTTAGTGGTTTATATATTTTATCCACTCCAACCATCTATTTTACCAGATAATTTTAACGCTTGAGCCCATAAATGAAGCATATTCAAATCTAAAGTGGACCATAACTCAGAAACAATATGAATTGGACATTTACAGTTGAAAATTTCTCAGCCCACAGAAGTTTTGGATCAAGCTGATATTTGCTTTTTACCTTCATCGATTTCTGTATGATCTTACGAACAGGACAAATAAACGTCACTATGGACCTTAAGAAGGTTTCAAGGGTAAAAATCGTTATTCCCACTGTTTCCTGTGGTGTCTTCTACTTGTGATTTTGATACGTTCCCAACCATAAAATGATCCGTAAAAAACGAATGGAAGGCATGGATAAAGACATACATTGACGGTGGGCCCAACACACTTTACTCGGTACACAATCGATTTCGCTTATTGATGATGCATGGGTAATACCGCGGCGGCGCCAGGTGGATGGAACTTTCCTGAGATTCACCCCGGCCATCCACTCATTCTCACCCTACACTCCAAGAATCACGATGATCCTGAATCCTGAAGGAAGCGGATTGCCTGTGACCTTGAGCACGAAGATATTTTTGCGGCCGGGGGAGACGTACATGCCACAGTGTACACGAACCGAGCTAGCTCGGTTAGCTCACTCGATTTGACACGGTTCAAAGTTGAGTTCGAGCCGAGCTGTTTTTTTGGCTCGAAAATGAATTCGAGCAAGCTCGACTTGACTCGAATCGAACTCGGATCAAACCAATTCAATAACTCGGTTACTTTGCCATTGATGTTGCTCACCAAGTGTTTGATAAAATAACTCAACGAAGTGTGGCTGATGGCAAGGAAGATATGTATATAAAACAGATACCTTCTTTTTTTTTTCTTGATTTTCATGTTGCTTAGAAGGTGTTTGATAAAATAATTGTAAAACTATTGCGGCTGGTTCCCATACATAGAGATTTTGAATGTACAGTTTTAGTATTTGTGAAAATGCTACAATGACAAACTCGGCTCAATCTTGGCTTGAACTCTACTCGAATTTGTCCGAGTTACTAACCGAACCGAGCCGAGCTAGCCAGTCAGGCTTAAGGACCGAGCCAAGCCAAGTTTGAGCTAAGGTCAGCTAGTGGCCGAGCCAAGTCGAGCTGAGGCCAGTTCGACTTGGTTCAAGTTAATGTACACCCCTACATGACAGACCCACTCCGTTCATCTACTTTGCAAGACTGCAATAGGACAAGAATCTCAAATTCAGGTAGTTCCAAAACTTATGTAGGCCATGCCACATGAAACAGTGATGATTGAACGCCAAGGGATTACAGAAGTTTTGTTGCAAGATGATATTTGTGCCTATGGTTTATCTAAGTGATAATAACCTTAGGAAACAGATTGGATGGCACATAAGTATCATGATCAACTCCGGGAGTGTTTCAACGGTGGACATTTTTGTTTCCACTGACTCATTTGGTGTAGCCCACCTTTTATTTATTTGTTTGTTAGCATGTTAGTACACGCCCACTAGGTGTAGCCTACCTGAGTTTTGGATTCACTTAATTTTAATTACTTATCCTATCATGGTCTTTTAAAGCAGATGGACAGAATGAATGGGTCACAGATACCTCCTTGGGCCCACACATGGGTAAGTATTTCAAAAGCCAGGTGAGCTGCACCATTAGGTTAAAGAGGTTTTTATATAATTTTAAATTGTCAGAGCATTAGATCAGCCAAATTTATTTATTTTTAATTAAAGCTAGACAGGGGACAAAACACTTGCGATGTTGGTGGATTGAAACAAAAAGAGAGAAAGAGAGGTAAACTTGCCGTGATGCCATCGCTATAATGGCAATAGGCCTTTGCTTCCCACTATTATAGTGAAGGAAAGGCCATCAAAGTGCGGGGTGGGAATGAGTAAGGGAGATGAGGGGAGTTGGTTAAAGGAGAAAGAGCTACAAGGAGGTGAGAGTGAGAGTGATGGGAATTTCATATATTTTTAAAAATGCAAATCTAAGGAGGCAAGTTCGGATGAGCTTTTAGGCAATTGTATGTTGAAACAAGCTTGATTTTTAAACCTGAGCTCAACCCAGCCTAATACTGCACCCCAAGTCCAACCGAGGTCGGTTTAGGTCAAGAACCCAACGAGCCGATTCAGCCCACTACATTCCAACTCATAGCCTCGTTACCATCTGTCCAACCGCGAACCAATATAGATCAAAATGCTGGTAGTAGTCTTCGTTTGGTTAATGCATCTGGTCTTCTAAATAAATTTTAAAAATTTAAAGGGCATGTTTGGATGCTTAAATTTAAGGAAATAGAATAAAAAAAAAAACAATTATTCAACAATAATTATCATAAGAACTATTATGTTCTTATTAAAACATAGGTTGATATATTGAAATTAAAGAACTCAAAACTAATAAAGCAAATGCAAACAAAACTTTTATTTTACCTAAAACCAAGGAATTTAAAGCTGGAAAATTAAAAAACCAGCAACACAAACACCCCCAGGAGACTTGCCCTAGATGGTCCATGCACTGAAGATGACCTCTGTGATCATGGCTTTAGGATTCTGGGCTTTTGATTAGTTAAATAGGAAAGTCCGGTGCATCTTTTTCTTATCTATTTTTCTGACCCAACTGTTAATTCGGCTAGCTTGGGATTATGTATGCATCGGTGAAGCTTATGAATCAATGGTCCAAGTGGCTTAATATGATGGACCTCGTCCCAGCCCACTTTCATGTGGGTCACTCTTGCTACACACCAACGGCAACAATCACCTGTTAAGTTGGCTCAGAGTGGACCGTTGGTCGATTGTGTCCCATCGATGATGAACTGTTTTTTTTTTTCTTTACACACGCATGCACACACTCACGCCACACACACACACAGTGGGATTTCACCACCATGGGTACTCGTACCTTCGACCTGGTGTTGAAACTTTAGGGAGTCTACCACCCAGGTAAGAGCAAGGACCCCAATGATGAACTGTTAGCAACAAGAGAATGTCAATCTTCGAATTAGTGGCCTACGGTTGGAGGGCTAAGAAGAGAAATACAACACTCTTCGCATCTACTTGGGGCTGTTTGATTTTCCATATCCCATGTAAATGTCAAGTGAATAAGTAATTATTACTCTTCCATCCGTTAGAAAATGTACTAAGTATTTATATTTGGAAAATTGGATCAAAAGGACTTGTATAAATTCATAGGCCCTGCCATAATATATATATATACACGTATACAGAAATGTTCACCTGTAAACCAGTTCGTATAAGCTACATATAAATATTTTTGAGAACTATCATATCTGATAATATTTGCAAATCTGAATGGTCCACATTAAGGAGAACGTCATCAAACTTTGATCCAAAACTTTAGTGGGCCATGAAAAATGCAAACAGTTTCTTCCTGTGATTTGAATTTCTCTTTTCCATGGCCTACTAGAATCTTAGATTAGGGTCAAAATTTACCCTTTAAGATTTTATGAAATTCCACATCTTATGGACCGTTTGGATTTGACATCCATGATACGTGTGTAAAGGTGCGTACATGCACAGGTGTATAAGTGAACATGTCTCTATATATATATATAAAAAATATCATAATATTTTGAAGCGTGACAAAAAAAAACAGAGGTTAATCCAACACTCAAGTAGCCCACGTAAAAGAAAACTGTGGCACCGATAAGTTTTTAACCATGGACATTCCATTCCTTAAATCCTGTGGTATGGTCCGCTCAAGTTTTGTATCATCCTATTTTATTTTTTTAAGTCTTTGATTCAGTTGGCATAACGGATGTACGGTGTGATAAGCCACCGGCATCACGGTGAGCCCCACGTGTATTTTATGATGAGCGAAAAAAAAAGAGTAAGGGTGGAATCAAGTATAGATAACAATGAATGAAATAAGTTTTATCCTTTTGTAATATATTTAGGGAAGGTTTGGAAAATCAAACGCCAAAGTTCAGAATGTTTTATGGGTAGGGTATTCCAACGTGTGATGTTCATCGGTTTCGGTGGGCCTCAACGGACCAAGGGTCTGGATCAACGCAGCATGGGATCCGGCGGTCAGAAAAGTAGGCGAGCGTACACCATACAGCCGCGGTCTACAGATAATCACATAAATTCCTTTCTGTTATTAGGTGTTTAGTTTGGAAGACTTCAGTGATAATTCGCCGCTCCTTTCAAAATAGTGGTGACTTACAATCCTCACACGTGGCACTAGCATACTGCTATCCAGACCATCCAAATTTCCAGAAACATTCTGCGAGGGTCATTATTGAAACTAACAATAACCCCAACCATCAGATTTACGAATATCTAATGAACGGTTAAAAATAGCTACCTGTTCAAATTCGAAGAGAGAAATCAGATAGCTACTATCATATTCGTTTGATTTTTGTGTCATGCTTCATCCACAATAGCTCAGCGATCTGGATGGTCTGGATTAGCGTAAAAATACCCCATACGCGTACGGTACAATATCTTTAAAGCTGTGATGAACCATCAGGATTCTAACCCTATACCCAGACGAACACCCCACTCAAGAGCGCGGGAAAAGCTTTTCAGGCCTGTAAAAACCCTCCATTTTCCGAAAAGCATCTTCTCTTCTGTTCTTCACTCCAATACACAGCAGCTGCTAGAAATGGGTATCAAGGTAGGGTTTTTCAATCGCCTATTTCATTCCATCGCCATCGCTCTGCATTTTTTTCACTCGTCTCTCTCTATATGCTAGGGTTTGACGAAGCTGCTTGCCGACAATGCTCCAAAGGGCATGAAAGAGCAGAAATTCGAGAGCTATTTCGGCCGTAAGATCGCCATCGACGCTAGCATGAGTATCTATCAGTTCCTCGTTCGTACAATCCCTTTCATTTGTTTTTTTTTTTTCTCATTTTTCACCGGTCATCTTCAAGATTCTATCTATTATTCGTTTATTTCATTTAGAAGAGAAAGAAAAAGAAGAATTCTTTAGAGTGTATGTGTTTGGATTCAAATGCATGGAAATGACTGATAATGTATGAAATTTATACTATACTCACATAGATTTGTAGATGCACCCCCCTTTTTACTTTGGGTAATAACAACAGTACACTTACGTACTATTATTTTGGCATGTACTATTATTTTACCAAATGTACAAAAAGGGTGGATGTAAATAGTGCAACCATTCTGTTGTAATTCACTAGTAAAATGCCAGATGTTGATCATCCAACCACTATGGTTTTTTCCCACCCATGATAGGGATTTGTGTGGGGGTTGTTTGGATGCCTGTAAGTTCTGCAAGTGTTAAGTGACTTAATACAGGTGGTGTTTGGGGGAGGAAATTCACCTCCAAGTCACAAGCAAAACTGCTAGGAGACTTCATGGGGCTGGGGACGAGAAGTCACTTCCCTGTAAGTGACTTCCAGGCCAAGATTCTGTTTTTTTCAAAAAAAGGGGAAAAGAGGGGAAACACATCAATTGAAGTACCTCCAACACCATTAAAGCTGCAGCCATTGAAGAAGCTCCAGTGGAGCACGCAACAGAGCAGCCAATCCAGCTCCAACACACTACAAAGCTATGTTACAACACCATTAAGCAGCTAGCAGTAAGCCCCATTCATCAGACATTACTGGGTGTTGGGTCCCAGCTTCCACAAAGAGGGGAAAGATGGAAAACGGGTTGCCATCTTCCTCTGCGTGTGTGTCTGTAATTGGGGTGTTGTGCTCCTTTCTTCCTCCGTCTCTCCCTCTATACAATTGGAGCTAGGGGTAGGGTAATGCATTTTTTTCTTCTTTTGCACATTTGATTGGGCCACAATCACAGCGCCCTAGGGCCGGGACTTCAGTGAGGCCATGACAATGGAGTCCACTTAATGTATGTTTTGTATATCCACGTTGTCCATCAGTTTTGCCCGCTTATTTTAGGACATGGGCACAAAAATGAAGTAGATCCAAATCTTGGGCAGCCCACATCACAAGCAATAGTAGTGATTGAATGCCTACCATTAAAAACTTCCTAGGGCCCACCGTAATGTTTTTTCGCCATCCAACCTGTTGATATGGTCACTCAGACCTGGATGACGGGAAAACACAAATTTCAGCTTGATTCAAAACTTTTGTCGCCCACAAGAAGTTTTTATTGGTGGGCGTTCAATCCCCACTGTTTCTTGTGGTGTGGCCCACCCGAGATTTGGATCTTCTTCATTTTTGGGCCCATGCCTTAAAATGAGCTGCTAAAAGTGATGAATGGTGTGGATATACAACACATACCCGGTCATGGCCTCACTGAATCCTAAATGATGATCTAAACTGTTCATGGTCTCTCTCTTTCTCAGTGCATTTGCATCATGTGATATGATTAGTGTAAGTTGTTTATTTTTTAGGCAGCTGATTGAGCGGTTAATACCGTTTGATTAGCGTAAGTTGACTGTGGTCCATTGATTGTGGGGTACAGGAGATGAGTGCAAAAATTTGGACTGTGGTTCCATTCTGTTCGATGAACTTTTACCAGTTGAATGTGGACCATTGTTCTTTCTTTCTTTTTTCTTTTTAATGCTTATTTTCTTTACCTATTTGTTTTCTCTAGCATTTGGTTCAAGGTCCTCTATGGTTTCAATGTGTTTTTGGGAATGCCCAATTTGATTGAGACCCTTTTTCGATCTTGGCATGTAGTAAGGATTGGAAAGAGGAAATCACAGCTTTGGAAGTTAGCCCTTCTTGTCGTTCTTTGGGCGATGGACGACATGGAACGAAAGAAATAACTGTTGCTTTTGCAATGTTTTCGGTTCGGTTCGTGGGGTTTTATCTAGGGTTCAGGTGTTCATAAGGGACTGGGATCCCGTAAGGGCTCTGCTGTAATTCTTTTGTTTCTCTTTCCTGCCCTGGTAGCTTTAATAAATTCCATTATCTTAAAAAAGAAGAAGATTGGACCGTTAGGATTGTTTGATTGCTTAACTTGTTTGATCGTGGTACTTTCATGATAGAGTCCAAAGGATGGCATTCACACAAAACGAAACAATGCTTGAATGTAGTAAGTCGTTCACACAAAACGAAACAATGCTTGAATGTAGTAAGTCGTTCACACAAAACAAAACAATGCTTGAATGTAGTAAGTGTTAAAAATTGGTTTAGGTCTACCTTACCGGTCACCCCCGAGATTGATATGTATCAACCATATGGTAGCTGTTGAGGGTGATATTCTTGAGCATTTAGAAGTTGCTTAGAACTTGCATGTGGCATAAAAGTAATTAAAATTTCCAAATTATGGGTTCCAATTTTGATGTACAATGAAAAGAAAATTACTCTTATTTGGTTATCTGACTATCGTATTGATGGGCATTTATTGGATGGCTAAGTGGAAAATATCCAATGGTCCTATTTCAACAAGCAAGTGTCCAAAAATTACAAGTATTTTAAAACCGTGGGCCTACTTTTATGGCCCACCTGATGATTGGTTTAGCCTAAAAATCAACTCAAATATTCATCTAGATAGGCTTCACAAAATGATATATTTTGTGCCAAGCTTACTTAGGTGATTATAATATTTAGGAGCGATTCCCTATTCTAAGCTCTGCTTTGTGCGAACACGCAACTACTTGTAAATGACTGATAGCTTACCCAAATACAAAAAATGACTTACCTGTAAGTGACTTACAACTTACATTTAAAAAGGTAGCATGTAAGTGTCCTTCACCTAAAAATCACTCGCAACTTAAAAACTTATAGGCATCCAAGCGACCCCATGATGTCTGAAATTTATATGACACTCGTATAGATTTATAAATGCACCCTTTCCGTACTTTGGGTAGTAACAGAAGTACAACTATGTTATGGTATTTTACCAAATGTTGAAGAAGGGTCTACATACCAAAGAGGGTGGGTGTAAATAGTAGCTATCATTTTCTGTTGTAAAACATTAGTAAAATGCCAGACGTGGATCATCCAACCACTCTGATTTTTGCCCACCCACGATGGGGATTTGTGTGGTGGTCACCCAAAAGATGAACGGTCCAAATCTCATGGGCAGATATAGAATGCGTGAATTTTGCATGTAGTTCATAAAGCACGGCAAATGCTAATCTGACATGCAGGGAAGAAAAACATAACCAAGCGTCAAGGAAATGTTTTATTTTAATTTTAGAAAGGTCAAGGAAATGTTTTATAGCTGCGTGTATACATTAAATTGTGAATGTGCAGATTGTGGTGGGAAGGATGGGGACTGAAATGCTTACAAATGAGGCCGGAGAAGTAACAAGGTTGGAAATGCTTCATTGAATTTCTTTTTCTTTGGTCGTTTCATTATTGACCTTTGCTAACCTTTACACAGTGCACATATTTTATAACCCACATGCTGCATAAATACAGAACACGTGCCTGCAACCACTCATTGGGTGTGTGCCATCATGGGTGGTCCACTCCCCATAAATTGTATGGATTGGAGATGGGCCTTCAGATCCATATATTGGCTTCCCATTTGGTCCCAACTCTCGCAGTTTTTTTTCAGCCATCAACCTGTAGCTCACAGATTGACCAGTTAAAGATCATCTAATCAGTGAGTTTTATCTACCATGGCACATTCATGATGGGACTCACACAATGAATCATTTGGTTGGTGTTGTAAGTTTTTTCCAATTTGTAGATTGGTATAGAGAATGAAAAAGAGAAGGAAGATAGAGAAAAGAAGAGAGAAGGGAGAAGAAAAGATGAAGGAAGAAAGGAATGGGTTAGGGTAACACGTCCTCACCCTTTTCTCTTTTATTAAAGTAATAAAAAGTAAATATGACAAGAATATCCCTGTACAATAAACTTTATAACGCAAGGGCATTTTCACATCAGGCTCTAGTGGGGTAGCTTGTGGAACGCAAGGGCACACGCGGGGTGGGTGGCCCATGTGAGGCGGGTGGCTCGTGTAAGGCGGAACCCATGTGTTGTGGGGCCCATGAGGGGGGTTCGGCCGATGACGTATGAAAAGGCCGAGCTAAGAGTCCTAGAGAGAGAGAGAGAGAGAGAGAGAGAGAGAGAGAGAGAGAAGGGGGGGGGGGGGTGAATAGGACTATGCCAAATTTTAAAAAAAATTAACTGCGGAATTAAACAAATATAAATAAAGATAGCACTTAAATAATCCACAATGCAGAAATGAATAACAACCTCAAATGTACAAGTATTGAGAGGTTGATACAGATGTTGTTCTAAGGACAACCTTACACCAAAAACCAATGGTTTATGGTCGGACAACCTAATTCTTAGAACGGTCTGTGTATCAAAATCTCAAATTGATACAGATGAATAAAGAATAAAAATAGCAAAGAAAGTAACTAAGCTATTACAACATTCTCACACTTGCATAAAAAAAGATTACAACATTCTCCACAAATGCTTAAAGGAAAATTACAACATCCACACAATGCCACAATCAATTAATCACCACGACTGGTTGAAGGGCCTACTTGACCGGTTGAGTTCTGTCCACAACTGGTCGTGTGGGACCCAATATAGTTGCTGGACTTTGAGTCGAGCAGTCTCTAGGACTGGTTGAGGCTATAACAAAAAAATTCGAAAATTAGTAACAAACCTTGGATTGGTCAAGGAATTTCTTAGATTGGTCGAGCCAGTACTAGGACTAGTCGAACATAGGTTAAGACTAGTCGAGAAACAATCTATACGCCTATAAAGTAACCGAATTAAAGTATGCAATCAATATGACCTAACCTATGGTCAATCTAGGGTCATTCATAACTTATAAGCAATATTTAAACATTGAAACATCTTTTGCTTCAGTTGTTAGTTGATCGTGAAGTACACGAGGCTTGACATCTTGAAGTATGTTAAAGCTTGAACTTGATGTACTTTGAAGTTTGAACTTGAAGTAGTTGACTTGTATTTCATCTTGAGCTTTGAGGTTCAAAGTAAAGTATATTGTCTTGACATAGATGAAGCTTTGAAACCTTTAACTATTGAAGCTTGAAAGCTTGAACTAACACTTGGTGTTGTACTTGAACTTGTATATCTCTTGATCTTGCATTTGAAGTTCTCGAGGGAAAGACCTTTGTTCTTGTACATGAGATGCATGATCTTGAATATGTAGATGAGCTATACAAGACACAGATTCCAAGAGGTTTTGGCACTACTAAATTTGACAATCATAGGAGCTAGAAAACATAGCACTTACAACCTAACACATGAGATGTGGGGCCTGAGTTGTTAATGCAGAGACATTTTCACACCGGGCTCGAGTGCGGTGGCCTTTGGGATGCGGGGACATTTTCACATTGGGCTCAAGCGGGGTGGCCTGTGGGATGCGGGGGCACACTCGGGGTGGGCGGCCCGTAAAACCCATGTGATTTGGGGCCCATGTGAGGCAGAACCCATGGATTTGGGGCCCATGAGGAGGGTTTGGCCGAGGACCTAACCCATGGATGTGGGGCCTGAGCTAATAAGATAAATGGATTAATTCACTATGTTTTATCAGTTCGAGCTTTTGGAGCAAATGGTTAATTGTCCTGCATCAAATTGATATTAGAGCGGGAGGTCTCATGTTCGAGAATCATCATCGAGAGTAATTAATGCGGGGGCATTTTTACACTGAGCTCAAGTGGGGTGACATGTGGGATGCGGAGGCACACTCGGGGTGGGCAGCCCGCGGAACCCATGTGATTTGGGGACCATGCGAGGTGGAATCCATGTGATATGGGGCTCACGAGAAGGTTTCAACGGAGGACCTAGCCCATGGATGTGGGGCCGGGGCTATGAGATAAATGGATTAATTCTCCATGCTCTAATAGTTCGAGCTTTTAGAGCAAGTGGTTAATTATCTCGCATCAGCTATGAGATAAAGAGATTGATTCGTCACGCTCTATTAGTTCGAGCTTTTAGAGCGAGTGGTTAGTTGTCCCGCATCAAAGTGGTATTAAAGTGGGAAGTGTTGTGTTCAAGACTCCTTACTAAGGGTAATTAATGCAGGAGCATTTTCACACCAGGCTCGAGTGAGGTCCCATGTGGGATGCAGGGACACACTCGGGGTGGGCGGCCCGTATGAGGTGTGAGGCGGAACCCATGTGATGTGGGGCCACGAGGGGGGTTTAGCCGAGGACCTAACCCATGGGATGTGAGGCTTGGGCTATTAGATAAAGGGATTTATTCGCCACGCTCTATCAATTCGAGCTTTTAGAGCAAGTGGTTAGTTGTCCTGCATCACTTTATGTCTGGCATATCTCAAGTCTAAAAACACTAAGAAACTTGTGGGCCATAGGCCCATAACCAAAACCAAGAGGGCCATGAGCCCACACACAACCGTTAATGCAATTCATTTGCAGTGGGCAGGCTGATAACATCCTTGTTGCACACATGGGTTTCCCCTTTTTGTGAGAGATACCGATGAGATGACTAGTATGATTGTTTTGTTTCATATTTATTTATTTATTTATTTGCAACTTATTTCAATAGATTATTTATTTTCTTGTGTTGTAGTCATTTGCAAGGGATGTTTTCTCGGACGATAAGACTGCTGGAATCTGGATTGAAGCCAGTGTAATGTGATTCTGTTGGTTTTTGCCACTTCTATTTTGTTTGTAGTTTTTGTTACTTGTATTTATTTTGTCAAATTGGTCGGTGTTTTTATCAGATATGTTTTCGATGGGGCACCACCAGATCTGAAGAAGCAAGAGCTTGCAAAACGGCATGTTCTCAAACAAACGACATCTGCAACAAGCCTTGTTTAGTTTTCGTATAGAGTAAAGATTGATACATTGTATATATGTGCTTGCAGGTACTCTAAAAGGGAAGATGCCACTGCAGATTTGGCAACTGCAATAGAGGTAAATGGGATTTTTTCGCCATAAACAAAAATATCTAGAAAGGTTTTGTCAAGGTGATTATTGCTATTATTTTCGCTTTTTCTGAAACGAGTTCATCAATGTGCCAGACTGGAGATAAGGGAGAGATTGAGAAGTTCAGCAAAAGGACAGTAAAGGTAGGGCTCTTTTCTCTGGTATATTGTTTCTGACATTTTGTTTTCACTGTGTCATGATATGTGATGGCAGATATGATTATCCCATACTAGTTTTCGAAATCTGTTGAAGCTGGACTGCTCGATCTTCTAATTTTTCTGATTGGGCTTGGAATGTTAGTCTATACTGAAAGCAGCCTACTTTGGAATTGATACCTGTGAAAAGTAATGTTCCCATGTATAATAAACAGAGAGATTTGGAACAGTTGACGTGTCATATTCTATTCGTGCCTGATGCTTCTATTTAACTGTGTAATTACCAATATGAATCATTATGTATCCTTATCAATGAGTGTCCACTAGTCAATCCTAATAATTCTGGAGAATCATCAAATCCCTAGGGAATATTGAAGCTTTTGAAACATAATCTGTGTTTTAACTTTGTACTGTAGTTACCAGTCTCTTCCGAGGTCTTGGATACTTGAATAGTGAATACTTGATCAAGCACCTTCACGCCGTCTTAGAATCGTGTTAGATGACCAAAACCATAGAGATTTAGGTCTTCATAGTTTGGGGGAATAGCTTATAAGGGGAGTTTGGTTGTTGTATTTGTTGGCCTGGGATACTTGAATACTTGATCAGGCACCTTCATGCTGTCTTAGAATCATGTTCGATGGCCAAAACCATAGATATCCAGGTCTTCATAGTTTGGGGGAATAACTTACAAGGGGAGTTTGGTTGTTGTATTTATTGGCATTGCCATAGTGGTGGAAGCGGTCTCTATTTTTAGTTTGACTGAGGAGTCCTTAGTATGCATTAGAATGAGTGGTTCATGAGAGGATTCACTCGATATGATCAAATGGGAGGGGAAATGAATGCACTCTCCTTTGGCTTTTGCTTTAGTTTCAGGTCTGATCTTGAGTATTTTGTGAGGGATCTCAATGTGATTTGTTGGGGGAGAAATTGGGATTTTTTGTGTGGCAATTTTCTTTGAGTTTTGATGTGGGATGTGTGGAGAATCATGTCTCAGCTTTGTGGTTCAGGTAATGTCCCAAATACCATGGGAAGTGGACGTTGTTGTAGGCAATGTTTTAAATATCATTAATGCATAATGTATCGCACCCTTGGGATATGGATTCATATCGGTTATCACATGGGATATATCGGTTGTATCTCTTAATGAATCGTTGTTGTTGGGAAACGTGGGAACATGGGAAAATTGGTCAAATTTTTCAATGAAACTTTATGGATTGTTGAAAAAGACATCAATACACACTTAGAAATTAAGAAATTTTGATTTTTCTCAATTTTCCGCAACTTGACCCATCTCCCCTAAATCTCAAAATCGAAGTTCCAAATCCATGATTTTTCATGAAAAATATGAAGAATCATAGATTTGTAACCATTTTACATTGGTTTAATGTGATTTACAATAAAAACATGGATCGAAAATTGAAAATGCTCATTGGATCAAATAGGTGGGATATATTGGCACTACATGTGCGTTTCATATCGCACAGGTGGGATACAAGATATATCCTGGGATATATTAGCCGATATCGTCGATATTTAAAACACTGGTTGTAGGTAGGACTGCAATTCAGAATGTGCCTTTCTCTTCCTTACTTTTTTGGAGTTTATGACCTCTTGTGTTGGTGTGTATAAGCCTTCCCACCATTGGAAGTCTTTTGGTGCTCTACTGTTTATTACTGTTATTGTTTTATCATGTGGCCCAGAGAGGAAAGGAGGTTAAAGTGATTCAAGGCATTCCTTTTGTATATATGCATGTAAAGTTTATATATTTTAAGTGAGTTTTTTTTGATAGGTGACAAAGCAACATAACGAGGACTGCAAACGACTTTTAAGACTCATGGGGGTGCCTGTTATTGAGGTGATGTAATGCATAAATGCATGCAGATGCGCTATGTACATATGTTTTCACTTACATGGACATCAAATATTCATCCCAAATCTGTAATAGAATTGACTTTCTGTGCTTTATAGGCTCCTTCCGAAGCAGAAGCAGAGTGTGCAGCACTTTGCAGAAGTGGCAAGGCATGTAGTTAACATGGGTTTCTTACACTTTTTCCCCCTTTGAGCAGCATTTTCAATGACCATCGATTTTATTTTGTGTTTTAGGTTTATGCTGTAGCTTCTGAAGATATGGATTCACTAACTTTTGGAGCTACAAGATTTCTTCGGCATTTAATGGATCCAAGCTCGAGAAAAGTCCCAGTAATGGAATTTGAAATTGCTAAGGTGCAAAGAATTGTGTAAAAGCTTGCTTTTGATTGTTTAGTTTTGCTTTGGTGTATCCAATATGACCAATACTGTTTTTTTTTTTTTTTTTCCAGATTTTGGAGGAACTGAACTTCACTATGGATCAATTCATCGATTTGTGCATTCTCTGTGGATGTGACTATTGTGATAGCATTCGAGGTAATGTGGTCTTTCAGTTTTCGTATTTTACTATTGTTTATTGTTAATTATGCATTGAATATGTATGTCAGGGACATCATGGTTGAACTAATTTTTAGACAACATGCCCCTATAAAATAGGTATCGGGGGTCAGACAGCGTTGAAGCTCATTCGCCAACATGGTACTATAGAAAATATATTGGAGAACATAAACAGAGAGAGGTGCTCCACAAGTTATATCATTAAGCTTGTTTTCTCATATTTCTTTATTCATGCATTTCCTCTCCTTTTATTTTGATTCTTTTTTTTCCTTTGAGATTATAATGTGATGATTTCATATTGAAATTTAATACTTGTGCAATTCATTGCAAAATAGTAGCACTCTTGTTATGACAAACTTGCAAATAATATTGAAGCTGAAGATTAAGATTGCGAGTCAGTTCTCCTTGAATTGGCTTATTAATAGCATTAGTGTTGAACTGTTTCCTTGGAGTTTAGTTTATGGCATTCTTCTGAAGAAATTGGACATAAATTATACTTGTAGATTTTTAGCAAAGAAGTGCATAGACAATTTAAGGTCATTATTAATCTTTCCAAGATGTCATGGATCAGTAGGTTTGAGGCATTCCAAATCTTCCACATACACACATCACTATTTGAATTCAGAGGAACTTTCATGTTAGTGTTGTTTCTTTGTCATTTCCAAAACTTTGCATGATTCTAGATCTTCGAACTATAGGGGGAACTGTCTTTCAGCATGATTTCTACTTCCTCCATTGTTAAACCAACGGGGAAAGTGGTGTTCTCTATGCTAATGGTCTATCATACTTAACTCCTTCAAAAGAATGGATTACTGATTGGATTACCGATTAAATTACTCAACTTGGATACTTGGATAAAGGATAAAAGCTTCGATATGTCTTGAACTTTTTTCTTTACAGCATGCTCTCCCATCCTTTCCCTCCCAAGACTTGAACTCCAAACCCACCTGGGTGTTGAGTTTCGAGTAGTAGCATGGTGGATTTGGCTTTAAAGCTGATTCTTAGGTGAATGTTTGAGAGGTTAATTTCAGTTTTGCCTGCCGCGGCTTCAAATATTTGGTGATGCTTTCTCCCATGGACTGCAATCCTAAGGCTGATTTTTCCTTTTTGTCTTCGACGAGAAGATATTAGGGATCCTTGCCCCATAAAGGAAGTAACTTTTGGTGGAAACTATTTTGTTGGGGAAAAATGGGTCTTGTCTTGTGCTTTTTTCTTTACTATTAACTTTTCTTTATTGAGAGTGATGGTAAATATGGAGTATGAGGACTTTGAAGTTGTGAGCTGTGTCTCTATTGAAGTTGGCCTTGGGTATCGGTTAATAAAAGAAAACTGACGCCTTCTAGGGGCAGGACACCCTCCTTTTTTTCTTTTTTTTTTGAATGGTGACGAAGTTTATATAATGGTCAAGAATACAATTGAGGTTCACAAATTGAAAACATTTAATAAGAGACAAGTTCTATAAATCATTTGGTTTTAAGAATAATTCACATAGAACTTGGATTTCCATGTCCAATTGTGTCTATAGATCCGGGTGTCCTGTACCGTTACGATACGGCCGTATCGGCCAATATGTAATGGTAATGGCCAACACCGTAACGCGATACGAGGTTGAAACAGGCATCCCCCCGATTCTGTGATTGTAATGGCCATTACGGGCAAAAAAGGAAAAAAAGAAAAAAAAATGTACTTTTTTTTTCTTTCTTTTCTTCTTCTTCTTCTTCTTTTTCTTCTCTCTCTCTCTCTCTCTCTCTCTCTCTCTCTCTCTCTCTCTCTTTCCTTTCAGTTTCCCTCTCTTCTTTTTCATTTCCAGCATCGTCATCGAAAACAAAATGGACTGCGTGGCTATTTCACAGCCACACACTTATTTTATTTTTCTTTTTTTGTGTTTTGTGGTGCACGCTGAACAGTGCACTTGCACTATTTTGTTACATGGTCCGCTGTAATGTTTATTTTCCATCTAACCTGTTAATTGGGTCGCACTGACATGGATGAAGGGAAAACACACTTGTCAGCTTGATCTAAAACTTTTGAAGCCCCTAAGTGGATGTTTAATTATTGTTATTTCTTATGGTGCGGTCCACCTGAGCTTTGGATCTGCCTCATTTTTGGGCTCATGCCCTGAAATTATTTGGCAAAATGGATTGACGGTGTGGATATAACACATTCATCACAGTGGGGCCCAAAAAACTTTGACACTCATGTGCTACACTTCACCATCCGAGTCCCACCTAATTCGGGCTCTTAAAAAATTGTACATGAGTCATGTATTAACTTAAAATTTACCAATTAAATTATGAACTGTAGTTGTTAACTCACAATGCCAAAATCAAATTGTTTGAATAATTTTAATTGTTAATTTGTAGACGCTTATTTTTTAAAATAAGGTCTTTTGATATTTTTCATGATTCACTATCCAATAAATCTCCACCAATTCATAAGTGGGATAATGCCAATAAATTTTATGAATTTGAGGCTGATTTGGGGCATGGATTGGTCCTCCAAGTCAGCCCCAAATTGGCAACGCCATCTACCTGAATTTAATTTTATTTTTTTAAGGAATTATTGAGAGAAATAATATCAAATTGTTAAGTATATAAATTTGATATTTAGAAAATTAAATATATGAATTTTTTAGTCAAATTCAGGTTATCTGGTTCATAAATTCATCAGACAGTTTGATACAACTTCTCACTAAAGAGTAGACCGTTACACCACCATAAACATGTTCCAATTTATAAATGAATGCATATTCAGAATGCTTAGAATATTCCGGATTTAATCCATATTTTTTCATTTTTTTGACAAAAAAAAAAATTTGCATCGTTACGGGCCGTTACGCTCCCGTATCGCCGTTACACTCCTGTATCTGTATTGGTATCGGAGGGCACCATTATGTCAACCGATACCGATACGAGATACCTGTGGATGCAATATTCACTTAAGATGGGGTTGTCCATTTGGAGAGGGCTGTTAAAAAAAAATTCAACATTCCAGAGTCCAAGGTAGAGGTTGGAATGCTGCTATCCCAGACAACCCTATCTTAATTTAAGTTTTCAGTATCAGTATTGGCCCCTCTATTGGCCAGCTTGCTTGATGATACGATATGGGTCCTATGTTGGTCGATAAGGCCCTGTAATGGCCTTTTTTTGGGGGGAGACAAAAAATAAAAATCTCAAGAACTGCTCAAAATTTTCAAAAACTGTGAGGATCCTGAATGCGTTTCTTTTTTGGTTTTTGATAGTGTAACGTCCATCCTGTCAAACAACCATTGACACATCCTTTGGTATGAATGTTTTCTGTCAGGTTGCATGTTTCAAGCTGAACATGAAGTACCTGATTGGCTCTAAATTCTTCCATGTTATATTCTAAATATGTAATATCAATATATAAGATAACCCATCATGGTTTGGGCGAACGGCTTCAGTTGTGGGTTTGCTCCCCACAGACATGAGTTCGATTACCCTCCCCGTGAATTACCCGAGGCACATGGTTGGTAGGTGATTGCATGCATCTGCAGGGAATATTCTCACCTTAAAGGGGCGGGGACACCCCGTCGTTGTGTATATATGTATATGTGTGTGTGTGCATATATATATATATATATATATATATATAGAGAGAGAGAGAGAGAGAGAGAGAGAGAGAGAGAGAGAGAGAGAGAGTATGTGTGTGTGTGCATATATATATATATATATATATATATATATATAGAGAGAGAGAGAGAGAGAGAGAGAGAGAGAGAGAGGCATGCTCACCTGCGCACCTTTGCACACATGTCATGGGCCTCTAATCCGAACGGCCCATATGACGCGGCATCCCATGAAACCCCAAGGGACCAATTTTCACACTAGTCGAAACTCCGATGGGTTATAGCAAAGAGAGATGCAAATCGAGGGAACTGTTTTCTTTTACCATGGCGCACAAAAGTTTTGAATCAAAGTAAAAGTTGGGTGATTGCTTCCCTCCAAGTGCAGAGGTTCGTAAGTAGTATCTCGTGAATATAGAGTCGATCCCACATGGAGATGAATTGTGAGAAGGAAAAAATCAAATGCAAAACAAAGTAATAAAAACTAAATTGATGATTTGATTTTTGGATTTTTGAATGGATGTAATTCAACTGAATAAAATAACACCCAAGCTTCAAAGTTCCACACATAGGTTAATGTTCCAAAATCATGATGACTTGGATAACACAACTAGGATCTGAGCACTATGGTCAGCCTAGTCGGAAAATAAGATAGTTTAAATATTTTAAAAAGTGATATAAAATATTAGAAAATCATGGATTTGCATCATTGACATATATTCTCAAGCGTCAGTGATTTTAAGTATTCAATATCTATAGGATAATGAATATCAAAGAAATATAACAGGTTGAGAACCTCTCCTATCTAGGAAATCTGATTGATCTAGGCTAAGTCTATCCATCAATGTGAATCGCATATGATGGAAACATATGGATCTCGCAAGAGGATAAAAAACAAAACCTAAATAATAGACAACATGTATACACCATTCTTCTCATCATTAAAACAATCAATCATCATAATCTTAAAGAAATATTAAACTCATGTGCTTCCCTTCTAGCTTGGGCTAGAAGGAACTTAGGAAAACACAATTAAATTGCAGTAATAAAAAGCAACAAGAAGAAAAAAAATGCAAATAAAAAAGATCTAAAATAAAAAACAACTTATAAAGCTTTAATAAAATTAAAAACTCTTTAAAAATCCTAAATTTTGCTTTGGGATGCCTTGAATAATGTTTAGGAATGTCTTAGGAAGCCCTATTTATAAGTAGGGAACTCCAATTTTCGTACAAAGTTGAAAACTCTAGAAACCGCCTCAAATATACGTATTTTTTCATAATAGACTTCTCACTGCATAGTTCCTTTAAAACAGACTTCCTGCTGTGTAGTTTTTCAAAATTAACTTCACAGTTTAAAATGCACTTTTTCAGGATGATTTCAGGATTTTTCACTTCAAATCGTCGATTCTCTTCATTCGTCACTTGGTTTTCTTGGATCTTTGGTATGTGAATGTTTCAATCTTGGTCTCATAAGATCCATTTTTTTCTTTGGTAAAATCTTGAGCATCGAATCCATGCTTTTTTAGCACCCTTTTTTAATCTAAGCACTTAAATTCACCTTGCAACACATGTATGAGTAAAATAGAATATTAAGATGATTTATGTTCATAAAACCAAGAGATAAATGGAAAAAATTATACAATATTTGAGTCTCAATACACCCCCCAACCAGCATTTTGCTAGTCCTAAGCAAAATAAGCGAAAAAAAATAAAAATAAAAATAAAAATTAATTATAGAAATAAAATTAAAATGAAAACAAAATTCTAACTACACCACTTTCGCAGGTAATCTCAATTGCATTTAGCATATGCAACAAGCCTTTAAATTCCTAGGTTTCCCCTTGCGGACGAGTTATAGTCTCATAAGGGTTTTCAGAAATGTTACCCACAAACATTAATAACATGAAAAATAGTTCAACACTTATAAATTTATATAATTATGCCTTCATTCATCATATGAATTTCAAAACAAAACAATACTTATCTTAAGTATGAAGTTAGTTAGAATCTCAATTTTTTAATCCGTTACATCCTTGAGTTCAGAGACCTAATCAAAATTTAGAATAGTTATGATCCAATATCCTTAGGTGCTTTGTGACACTAGTCTAACTTTGAGAAATATGCATGTTCTCTATCTTAACTACTTTCAATCATTCCAAGAATATGAAATCTCTAGTTATCTCATTTTCTTCATGTCATTTCTTTTTTTATCATCATATCTTCATTTTTATATACCACCCTTAGATGAAGATTCTCACCGGGTTGCTTCATAACTTAAGGTATAGTACTTGTAATGGTAACAATAATGGATACTTAGGTATTTTTACTCCAGATTACTGACACGATTGTTATGGTCATTACATTCATGCTCTATAATAAAATTTTCTTTTTCCATCATTTTTTTTCCTTCAATATTCTCTCTTTTAAGCATATATCAATGGTATTAGTTCATTCAACCTTGTTTGAATCAAAAGTTGTTATTTTAGTTCACATATCATATTCCTCACTTAGTTAGCTAGGGTGTATTGTGAATTTAGTACATCAAATCATAACTCATTTTAAACTAGTGATTAGATAATTGAACTCAAGTCTATAATTTTCCGTTATCAGATTTCTGACTACTATCAACTTAAACTAAGTATTAACTTTGCCTTTGGAATTCTAGTGATAAAAACAATAAAAATAATAATAAACTGAAACTAAAAAAAACAAAAAACCTCACATGGATGATCTCACATAGATGACTATTTATCCACACTCCCCAACCTAAAATCTACATTGTCTCCAATGTAATAATAATGTAATGCAGAGAACAATAAAAATAAAAGAAAGGGTGGATATTATCTACCATGAAAAACTCACCTGCTATGTGACACTAAAAAGAATTGAATATGATACAAATTCAGAAATGCTCCGTCAAACTAGGAGTATCATTCTGAATATTCTGGCTCATGAAGAGGGACGGACTCTTCTCCCAAATGAAAGTTTTTCACATAAGGTTTCAATCGCTGACCGTTAACCTTGTACACATTGCTATTATGTGGATTCTCAATTTCAATAGCCCCATGAGTATAAACATTCTTTAAAATGAAGAGGCCTGTTCATCTTGATCTTAATTTTTTCGAAAAGAACTGGAGACGAGAATTGGACAATAGGACCTTTTGCTGAGGTTCAAAATTCTTCCTCGGGATATTTTTGTCATGAAAAGCTTTGGTCCTCTCTTTGTAGATTTTAGAATTTTCATAGGAGTCTCTCCTCAGCTCTTCTAATTCATTCAACTCTAATTTTCTTTGTCCACTTGCTTGGTCCATATCAAAGTTTAATTTTTTTATTGCCTAGTAAGTTCTATGTTCCAATTCCACGGGTAAGTGGCAAGCCTTTCCATATACCAATTTGTATGGAGACATTCCAATCGGGGTCTTATAAGCCCATAAAGCGTCAGATAGTTTGAGGGACCAATCCTTCCTATTTGGCCTTAAAGTTTTCTCTAAAATGTGTTTGATTTTCCGATTAGAAATCTCTGCTTACCCACTCGTTTGTGGGTGGTATGGGGTGCTCACTTTATGCTTGATGCAATATTTCTTCATCAAAGCCTCAAATGTCCTATTGCAAAAGTGAGACCCGCCATTACTAATGATGGCCTTTGGAGTTCCAAATCTAGAAAAAATATTTTTCTTTAGGAATCATATGACCACTTTGTTGTCATTGGTCCTACTTGGAACTGCCTCAATCTACTTTGAAACATAGTCTACACCAACCAATATATAAAGAAATTCAAAAGAAGATGGAAATGAGCCCATAAAATCAATACCCCAATAATAAAAAATCTCTAATGGTAAAATTGGGGATAAAGGCATCATGTTGCGTCGGGACACTCTTCCCAATCTTTGACATCTTTCGTAAGCAACACAGAAAGCATGAGTGTCTTTAAACATGGTAGGCCAGTAAAAACCACACTGCAGGATTTTTGCAGTGGTTTTCTTAGCAAAAAAATGGCCACCACATGCTTCCATGTGACAAAAAGAAATAACACTATGAACTTCATCCTCTGGGACAACGTCTAAAAATTTGATCAGTCCCATATTTATATAAATACGGGTCATCCCAGAAGAAGTTTCTAACCTCGGTTTCAAAATGCTTCCTATCTTGCGACTTTTAATGATATGACATTTTTCCCGTTACAAGATAGTTTATTATATCCGCATACCAAGGTAATTTGGAGATAACAAATAATTGTTCATCAGAAAAAGTGTCCTGAATATGCATCTCCTCAGTGGAATCATCTAACACCAATCTGGAAAGGTGACCGGCTACTACGTTTTCTACTCCCTTCTCATCTTTTATCTCTAAGTTAAATTCTTGGAGTAGGAGGATCCATTTCAAAAGTCTTAGCTTTACATCTTTCTTAGATAACAAATATTTCAAAGTCGAGTGGTCTGTGAAAATGACTACTTTAGATCCCAACAAGTAGGACCTAAACTTATCCAAAGCAAAAACTACTGCAAATAACTCTTTTTAGTTGTTGAATAGTTCACTTAGGCCGAGTTTAGAGTTCTACTCGCATAGTGAATAACGTGGGGACGTTTATCTTTCCTTTTGCCCAAAACAGCCCCTATGACATAATCACTTGCATCGCACATTAGTTCAAAAGGAAGTGTCCAATCTGGTGGATGCATGATAGGTGCATTGGTAAGGAATGATTTAATTTTATTAAAAGCACTTGCACACTCATTTGTCCACTTAAATGGAACATCCTTTTGAAGAAAATTAGCCAAGAGTTTAGTAATGGTACTAAAGTCCTTGATGAATCTTCTATAAAAGCCAGCGTACCCTAGAAGTGATCTAATATCTCTAACAGTTCGGGAGATAGGTAGATTAGCTATAATGTCGAGTTTTAAGCTATCTACCTCGATTCCATTTTTGGAGATAACATGACTCAAAACAATTCCCTTTTGAAGCATGAAATGACATTTCTTCCAATTTAAGACAAGGTGTTTCTCTTCACACCTAGACAAGACAAGAGATAAATTTTTGTGGCATTCCTTAAAACTACTCTCAAATGCAGAGAAGTCGTCCATGAAAACCTCAAGAAACATTCCAACCATATTTGAAAAAATACTTAATATACACCGTTGGAAAGTTGCTTGAGCGTTACACAATCCAAATGACATCCATTTGAAAGTAAACGTGCCAAATGGACAAGTGAACGTGGTTTTCTCTTGGTCTTCTAGGGCTATCTCTATTTGGTTATATCCGGAATATCCATCAAGAAAACTATAGAAGGAGTGACCTGCTACCCTCTCTAAAACTTGATCAATGAATAGTAGAGGGAAATGGTCCTTCTTTGTGACCTGGTTTAATTTTCTATAATCAATGCAAACACGCCAACCTGTGGTAACACGTGTTGGTATGAGTTCATTATTAGGATTCTGCACAATAGTTATTCCGGATTTCTTTGGAACTACTTGAGTTGAACTCACCCAAACACTATCGGATATTGGGTAAATGATTCTCACATCTAAATATTTGATCACCTCACTTTTTACAACTTCCATCATGTTTGGATTGAGACGCCTTTGAGGTTGTCTAATTGGTTTGGCGTCCTCATCGAGGTGGATCCGATGAGTGCATATGAAAGGGCTTATACCTTTGATGTCAGAAATGGTCCAGCCCAAGGCTCATTTGTGGTCCCTTAGAACATTCAACAATTTAATCGCTTGATCCCTGTTTAAAAATGAAGAGATCACCACAAGATAAGTTTTATTTTCACTTAAGTATACATATTTAAGCTCATTTGGTAGTGGTTTTAAATTAAGCTTTGGAAAATTGGTTGGTGATAGAAGAGGTCGCAAGTCCTTGATAGATAGGATTTGGGGGCGCGGTCTCCATTGGTACATACCAATGTCTTGGGTGGTAGTGCCCTCATTATCATTAGAAATTTCAGTAAGCACTTTTTTTAAATCAGAATTTTTCAAGTCCCCAATGACTTGAATCAATTCCTCAGTCAAACTAGGTTCCAATTCCTCTTCTTCTATCAAGCAGTGCATGAAATTCAGCTCATGGATTTCATTATTATCAATGGGCTGTTTACATAGATTGAAAATATTTAGCTCGAGAGTTATGTTACCGAAAGACAAGTTCATCATTCCATTCTTGCAATTTATGATTGCATTTGAATTTGCTAGGAATGGGCGACTTAAAATGATGGGAACTTGATAGCATTTACACATGGTTCAGTGTCTAGTACAATAAAATCTACGGGGAAGTAGAATTTCTCCACTTGGACTAGTACGTCCTCTAAAATTCCCCTTGGTACCTTAATGGAGTAGTCAGCGAGTTGGAATGTAATCGTGGTTGGTTTAAGCTCGCCTAACCCCATTTGTTTTTAAACCGAATAAGGTACGAAGTTGACACTTGCACCCAAATCTAGCAAAGCATGCTCAATTTGGAAATTCCTAATAATACAAGGAATAATGGGACTTCCCGGGTCTTTGTATTTGGGTACAGCGCTTTGTTGAATGATAGCACTCACTTTCTCGGTAAGGAAGGCCTTTTTGTGCACATTTAATTTCCTCTTTACAGTGCACAAGTCCTTGAGATATTTAGCATATGATGGAATTTGTCTAATGGCATCAAGCAAAGGAATATTGACAGTAATCTTTTGGAGCACATCCAACACCTCTTGATATTTCATGGGGACAATCAGATTTCGAAGTTTAGGTGAGAATGGAACTGGAGGCTCATATGACTTAGTCTCTTTATACTTTTGCTGTTGCGGCTCTTGAACCATAGTCGGTTCATCATTTTCTTGAGACAGTGGCTCATTCTCCGGTATGTCTACCGGTTGCATTATCTTGTTATCAACCTCTTTTTCACTTCTCAAGGTAATGATGGCCTTAGCTTGTTCATGATGTAACTCATTTGGATTTGAGTCTCCAATGAAATGTATATTTCTAGGGTTTGGCACAGGTTGAGAAGGAAGGGTGCCTTTTTCTCTAGTATTTAGTTGAGTCTCAATCCTAGGCACAACTGTCTTTAATTCCTGATTTGATTGGATTAGAGACTGATTCATTTGAGCTTGAGAGTTCATAAATGCGGTCAATGCATCCTCCACAGATGATCGCTTTGGCGGGGGCACTTATGGTGCATTGTTAGGTGCCCCAAAGAAGTTATTTTGTGGAGGCATTTGAGGTGTATTGGGCGCATTAATTTGTGGTTCATTCCTCCAACTAAGATTAGGATGGTTACGCCAATTTGGATTATACATGTTTCCCATTGGTTGCATAACTGACCTTTGGTAGTTATTTATAGCATTTGCTTGATCATGCTCATGCATGATATTTTGTACAACTGAGATTATTGGACAATCCTTTGTGTCATGGTCTGTACCACCACAAATGATATAAAAATTACCTAAGGAAGTGTTTGCTTTAACCATATCAACCTTCCTAATTTCCAATGCTTCGACCTTTCTAGCCAATGCAACGAATTTTGCATTAAGGTCGTCTTCCTCTCTTAGGACATACATCCCCGCTTTCTCTCTAGGAATGGGTCTAGTTTGGTTTGATTTAGCAGAAACATCCCATGTCTGCGTATTCTCTGCTAACATATCTAGAAAATCCCAAGCCTCATTATAATTTTTGTCAAGAAAGATTTCACCACACATCATCTCTATGAACTGACGGGTATCCATGGTGAGCCCCTTTCGGAAAGCATCAATCACGTGCCATGGTTCATAACCATGATGTGCACAAGTAATTAGAAGGTCTTTGAAGTGTTCTCAAGCTTGAAAAAATAGTTCATTCCTCTTTTGGGAGAATGACATGATTTCTTGTTTTAATGCATTTGTTTTGTGCTCGGGAAAGAACTTTTTAAAAAACTCTCTACTTAAGGCTTGCCATGAAGTGATGGTATTAGGTCTTAGAGAGTTAAGCCATGCATTGGCCCAATCCTTTAGAGAAAATGAAAATAACCTAAGCTTAAGTACATCCCTATTGCCATTATTTACTTGTAACATTGCAATTACTTCTTCAAAATCCTTGAGGTGCAAGTAGGGACTTTCAGAATCCAAGCTATGAAATTTAAGAATTAATTAAATCACACCTAGTTTAAAATCAATGTTCCCTGTGTGAGCAGGGAACACTATGTAAGATGGTAAAGTTGATCTCTCAAGGTGTAAATGTTCACGTAAAGTTCGTGGTTGGTTTAACACATTTCTATGAACTTCATTTTCATCCTCAAGAGGAGGATTAGGTTGATTTTCTCTGTTTTGATTTATAGTTGGATCTGACAGATTTGGATTTGGATTATCAACTGGGTCTGCCATGAAATCCAAGTGATGTTGAGTGCCTCTTCTAAGTGAATGATCAGGGCCTGGAACTAGTCCGCCCATAGAGGAGAGTCGATTGTTTTGATCCCTACTCCAACGGGACATAAACCATCCACACCACACAATAAATACCATTAATTTAAATAACATGTATGATTCTTAAAATAAAAACAAAAACTTAACCAACAACCCAGGCGGTAGGGCTGACCATGAGGGTTCAGTCTACAAAGCAAAAATAAATCAACAACCCAAGCAGCAGGGCCGACCATGAGGGTTCAGTCCACAAAGCAAAAATAAATCAACAACTCAGGTGGCAGGACTGACCATGAGGGTTCAATCCACAAAGCAAAAATAAATCAACAACTCAGGCGGCAGGGCCGACCGTGAGTGATCAGTCCACAAAGCAAAAAAAATTAACAACTCAGGCGGCAGGGCCGACCATGAGGGTTCAATCCATAAAGTAAAAATAAATCAACAACCTAGGCGGCAGGGCCGACCATGAGGGTTCAGTCCAAAAAAGAAAACTACTGCAGAAATTAAACTATGCTAATCTAGAAAATAGATTCAGCGGATGATCTTTGTGATCAAACAGCAACTATAGGACAACCGTAGCACTTGAGTGATAAAATCCCAAGCAGGGCAACCTTATGTCATAGTTAGTGCTTGAAAGACCCAATTGAATTTATTTTCGAAGAAAAAGAAAAAAAAAATCTACAAAAAATTTGGAGGGTTTAGAAGAGAACTTACCTTAAAAAAAACTTACCTTAGCTATCTTGCATAAATCTGCTCTATCTCAGTCTCTCCCCGGCAACGGTGCCAAAAACTTGATTGCTTCCCTCCAAGTGCAGATGTTCGTAAGTAGTATCTCGTGAATACAGAGTCGATCCCACATGGAGATGAATTGTGAGAAGGAAAAAATCAAATGCAAAACAAAGTAATAAAAACTAAACTGATGATTTGATTTTTGAATTTTTGAATGGATGTAATTCAACTGAATAAAATAACACCCAAGCTTCAAAGTTCCACACATAGGTTAACGTTCCAAAATCATGATGACTTGGATAACACAACTAGGATCTGAGCACTATGGTCAACCTAGTCGGAAAATAAGATAGTTTAAATATTTTAAAAAGTGATATAAAATATTAGAAAATCAGGGATTTGCATCATTGACATATATTCTCAAGCGTCAGTGATTTTAAGTATTCAATATCTATAGGATAATGAATATCAAAGAAATATAACAGGTTGAGAACCTCTCCTATCTAGGAAATCTGTTGATCTAGGCTAAGCCTATCCATCAATGTGAATCTCATATGATGGAAACATATGGATCTCACAAGAGGATAAAAAACAAAACCTAAATAATAGACAACATGCATACATCATTCGTCTTATCATTAAAACAATAAATCATCATAATCTTAAAGAAATATTAAACCCACGTGCTTCCCTTCTAGCTTGGGCTAGAAGGAACTTAGAAAAACGTAATTAAATTGTAGAAATAACAAGCAACAAGAAAGTTAAAAAAATGCAAATAAAAAAATCTAAAATAAAAAACAACTTATAAAGCTTTAATAAAACTAAAAACTCTTTAAAAATTCTAAATTTTGCTTTGGGATGCCTTAAATGATGTTTAGAAATGTCTTAGGAGGCCCTATTTATAAGTAGGGAACTCCAATTTTCGTACAAAGTTGAAAACCCTAGAAATCACCTCAAATATTCGTATTTTTCCAAAATAGACTTCTCGCTGCATAGTTCGTTTAAAACAGACTTCCTGCTTTGCAGTTTTTCAAAATAAACTTCACAGTTTCAAAATACACTTTTTTAGGACGATTTCAGGATTCTTCACTTCAAATTGTCGATTCTCTTCATTTGTCACTTGGTTTTCTTAGATCTTTAGTATGTGAATGCTTCAATCTTGGTTTCCTAAGATCCATCATTTTCCTTGGTAAATCTTGAGCATCAAATCAATGCTTTTTAGCACCCTTTTTTTCAATCTAAGCACTTAAATTCACCTTGCAACATATGCATGAGTAAAATAGAATATTAAGATAATTTATGTTCATAAAACCAAGAGATAAATGGGGAAAATTATACAGTATTTGAGTCTCAACATTGGGTCACGGGGGTTTCATAGGGTGTTGCATCAGGTGGACCGTTCAGATTTTGGACTTACATCACATATGATGAGTTCTCAAGACGTTCTCAAGAGAACTAGTGTGCAGCTGAGCATTTGGCTATATATATATATATATAAGTTCATTATTTATTTATGGACTGATGATCTCATATAGTTATTTTTTTTCTTTAAGATAATAAGTCCAGAAATGAGTAATGATGACAAAAAAGAGATGAATAGTGCCAGCCTGATTGGCCACTCTTAAATGACTCAAAATGGCCCAAAAGTTCTGGAATCCATCCTAATAATGCTCGTCTCTAATTTATATACACCATTTCCCTCAAGAATTTATCTATTTTTTGGTTAGTAATTTGGATGAATAGTGTCAATCTAATTTGGGTAAAACTTGAATGGCAAGAAAATGCCCAAAATTTGTGCAATCCGTGGGATTCATCCTGCCAATGCATATTTCTATCCTATATGCCCCATTTCCCTTGAGAAGAGGAAAAAACAAAAATTGATGAACGGTACACAATTTTATTTATTAGCACAATAATATCTATAAAAGAAAGAGCATAAAACTAGTAGGTGGCGACCCCAATGGATAATTACTATTCAGCTTCTCAGGAGCCTTTATTTGTGAAAGAAATAGGCCCCAATCGAACACAAATCACTAATGATTTGGTAGACTAGGGTTTATTATGTTTGAATCTAACAAAATAAGAAGGAAAATCAAACAACTGGTAGCTTACCATTTTTATTTTATTTTATTTGAAAATAGAGCAAAATCACTTTGGACTTTCGATGACACTTAAATCCCCTCTTTTGATCTTCTATTTAGGCAATAATACGGTCAAATCTAAGACATAAATACTCTTGCATTTTTTGGAGAAAGGAGGTGAAAAAATGGGGAAAAAATTGAATTGGTCTTATATGCATAGTTTTGATACGCTGTTATGCCTGGTGTGTAAATGTGCCAATATATGCCTTGTATCAGCCGACCCATTTTTTCCAAGTCCTACTGTTTCACTCCCATATAGCGGGAGTGACTCCTGTGGTTAATTAATTATCGATACAGCTCTAATGCAACCAATTCTCAAAACTGTGGTCCTAAGCGAGTGCTCTCTTAGCATTCCTAAGGGCCTAAATCTTGCACGTGTGCCATGTTGGTGCCCATGATGATCACCTCTTCAACATGCTCCTGCAGCACACTCTTTAGCAAAGCAAAATCCAGTAGGTGTTATCCAAATGCAAAACAACACCACCTGTAGGTGCTCCTATACATTTACCCAAGCAAAATAAATGGATTGTCTAGGTAGACATGAATATCTTTATCTTATGCAAGTTTCCACACATCCGAATCACCCCCAGGGTTATTGTAGAGTTGATATCTTTTGTGAACGATAAGAAAAATCCTAGGTTGGAAAGAAGTCCCCCTCAAGGACTCAGGAGCTTGTGGTGGATATCTTGTTAGGAATCAGTAGTGAGAATCACTTTGTAGATCGATTGGGGTTTTAACATCCACGAGGTGTAGAATCTGTAGATTGATTATTATGGATTTGTTTTCTTCTAGCCAACCAAATGTCTTGTAGCTTTGGGAGGTAAAAATGGAGCTTGTTGTTTGTTTGTTTTTCCAACCTTTCATTACATGGTTTTAGATAGCAATTTGGAATATGACTCATCCAAAGACTTGTTCCAACTCAGTCGGAATCTGTCTTGTTTCATGATGTGATTTGCCTAATGACTCGTTTTGTTTTCCACCACACCGAGTTGACTCAGTTGGACAATGTTTAAAACCATGTTCCTTTCAGCCAGGACTCGAGACTAGTGAAATACAGAGTCAAGGGTAAATTTTGGTTTTGTGTGCATTTGTTCTAGTTTTGTCATGAGACATGCCTAAGATCAAATTGTGGGTGACTGGTGGTGTTGAACCAGATTGGGTCCAACTGAGTTTGAATCTACTTGGATGAGTAAGGACTCATCCAAGTCTTAAAACCATGATTGTTTTTCTATTTTGCCGAGTGCTAATTACGCTTCGACAATGGCTGTCAACTAAATGGTTGGCAAAAGTGAAATTAGTGAGCGATAGTGTGATTTTAACATGGTAGGATCAAGGTGTCCTATATCGGTTACGTATCGGCCGTTACGTAATGGTAACAGTGGAGTCCGTTACGCGATACGGGATCGAAACGGGCACCCCCCCGATTTTGTGCCCTGTAACGGCCGTTACAGGGCCATTACGCTCGTTACGGACTCGTAACGGCTGTTACGGGCCAAAAAAAAAAAAAGAAGAAAAAAATAGGAAAAAATAGGGAAAAAAAAAAGCATACCTTTTTTTAAAATTTCTTTCTTTTTTTTTTTTTTTTTAACACACGCACCCCACACACACGCACACACTGTGGGATTTCACCACTGGTGGGTACTCGAACCCTTGACCTTGTGTTGAAACTTTTGGGAGTCTACCACCCGGGTAAGAGTAAGGACCCTTCTTTTCTTCTTCTCCTCCTCCTCCTTCCTCTTCTTCTTCTTCTCGCCCTGCTGTGGTTGCGGGCCTCCTCTTCCTTCTTCTTCTTCTCCTTCATCTTCTTCTTCTTCTTCTTCTTCTTCTTCTTCGTCTCTCTCTCTCTCTTCTTTCCCTTTTTAGATTTTCAGTTTCCCTCTCTCTGTCGTCTTTTTCGTCGGAAATCGGAAAGCCTCTCTCCCGTCTTTTTCGTTTGAAATTGGAAGTCGATTGACTGGTGTACCACACACTAGCTATAGCTATCTAGCTACTGTAGGTACGTGTCATGCTAAAACGAGCACTGACACTCCTCGAGCTCTGAGTTGTACGAACGGTTCAAAGGAGATCAAAGTTACGTGGGCTCCACAGTGATGTATTTGTTATATCTACACCGTTCATCTATTTTTAGATATTATTTTAGAGCATTGCCCAAAAAATGAATCATATCCAAAGATCTTCTGGACCACACCAAAAATAGCAGCGGAGATAATGATTTTCACCGTTAAACAATTCGTAGGCCCACCATAACATTTATTTTCCATCCAATCTATTCATTAGGCAAAAAGACCTGAATGAAGAGGAAAAACAAATTTCATATTGATCCAAAACTTCTGTGATCCCAAAATGGGTTTCAATGGTAGACGTTCAATCCCCCACTGCTTTTTGCAGTGTGGTCCACTTGATAATTAGATTTGTATTATTTTTAGTGTCAAGCCTTAAGTCGAGCTCTTCAAATGAATGGATGGTATAGATATAGTACATACGTCATGATCAAACCCACAGGACTTATTGACGTTAATACAGGTATGTCATTGAGGTACGCAGCATAACCGCTTTCAAAGAAATGTGTGTGGTAGGCTTTTGTACACGTGTTGTGTGGCCCCACTATGATGTATATATTTTATCCATGCTGTCCATCCATTTTGCCTCATCATTTTAGGTCATGATCCAAAAATTTAGTGAGATCCAAATCTCAGGTGGACCACACTATAGGAAATAGTGGTTATAGAATGCTCACCATTAAAAATTTCTTAGGGTCTACTGTAATGTTTACTTTTCATCTAACCTATTAATTGGGTCACATTGACGTGGATGAAAGGAAAACACACATGTCAGCTTGATTTAAAACTTCTGTAGCCCCCAATAAATTTTTAATGGCGGACATTTAATTATTGTTGTTTCTTATGATGCAGTCCACCTGAGTTTTGGATCTGCCTCATTTTTTGGCCCATGCCCTAAAATTATTTGGCAAAATGGATGGACGATGTGGATATAACACATTCATCACGGGTGGGGCCCAAAAAATTTTGACACTCGTGTGCTACACTTCACAATTCGGGTCCCGCCTAATTCAGTCCCTTAAAAAATTGTACACGAGACATGTTTTAACTTAAAATTTACCAATTAAATTATGGACTGTAATTGTTAATTCACCATGCCAAAATCAAATTGTTTGAATAGTTTTAATTGTTAATTTGTAGACGCTTATTTTTTTAAATAGGGCCTTTTTATTTTTTTCATGATTCACTATCCAATAAATGTCCACCAATTCATAAGTGGGATAATGCCAATAAATTGCATGAATTTGAGACTAATTTGGCGCATGTATTGGTCCTCCAAGTCAGCCACAAATTGGCAACACCATCTACCTAAATTTAATTTCATTTTTTTAAAGAACTATTGGGAGAAATGATATCAAATTGTTAAGTATATAAATTAGATATTTATAAAATTAAATATATGAATTTTGTAGTCAAATTCAAGTTATGTGGTTCATAAATTCATCAGACAGTCTGATACAACTTCTCACCAAAGAGTAGACCGTTACACCACCATAAACATGTTCCAATTTATAAATGAATGCATATTTGGAATGCTTAGAATATTCTGGATTTAATCCATATTTTTTCATATTTTTTTGGCAAAAAAAAATAAATTGCACCGTTACGGGCCGTTACGCCCCCGCATCCATATCGGTATCGGAGAACACCGTTACGTCAACCGATACCGATACAGGATACCTTGGGTAGGATGGCTGAAGGAGCAAACTAGTTCAAAAAGCTTATGGGGGTGCAGAAGAGGATTTAGGTGCTGGCGTGGGTAAGTGTTTGTTTCAAAATTTTAGGGCCTGTTTAGCGTTTCTTATAGCAACTGGTGAATTAATTCTCAACAAACAATTCTAGAGGTTTTTTTTTTGTTTATTTTATTTTTTATTTTTTATTTTTTTTGAGAATTGCTTATGTGAAAAATTGTATGTTTGGTAAACGTGCATAAGAAAAACAATTTCCTCACTAAGGTTTCAATGGTGAGCATTGAATCACCAGTGTTTCCTATGATGTGGCCCACTGATGTCTTGAATCTACCTCATTTTTGGAGTCGTAACCTAACATGATACAACAAAACAGATGGATGGAGTGGATATTGCGAGGTCATCGCAATAGCCCCCATATCACATTGCAGGCAAGGGTCATCGCATTTGTCGGGCTTCTTTAGAGATGAGATTTGCTAAGCCCATATGTGCATGCAATACAACTCATGTACATGCTACACATTTGACATCATCGCATGATGATATGAGATCCATTCCATCCATTAGAAAGGCACCACTACATCCACTGGTAAGGTGGGCGATAGTTTGCAAAACAAATGCACGACTCTAAAACACTTAGTCGAAGTTTTCTAACCCATCCACCTGTTTCCAATATTGGGGCCCACCTTCTGAATTGAACAAATTAATTTTAGGAAAAACATGTTCAGGCCAACCGATGGATGGATTTATCTCGGACCTACGTGCCATGATGGTACATGTGTGGATGTATACGGCTCTACACTCGTGTGCAATTCACAAACCTTCCAATAAGATCTTCTGCTTTATGAGTGCTTTTCACAAGTATGTAGAAGTGGAAATGACTGTAGGAAATGGAAGGCTAAGCGTTGCAGAAAAAAGTACAGATTTGGAAATTTGTTTTGATTAATTAAGTGGCTAACCAAACACACTTAAAGCTTAAAAAAGTTATTTTCATAAAAAAAAAAACAAAAAAAAAAAAAAAAAACAGACTTTTATTAGTAAAGCCAAACAGGCCCTTAACAAGTATGAAGCCTAGGAAGTGGGAGCACGAAGCCAAAATGTCAATTGGAAGTGGGAGTGTGGGAGTGCCAACTTGGTAGAATATCTTGCAATGAAGGACTTAAAATGGAATTATTCTCTTGGTCTACCTTAAAGACCAAATTGCTAGATCTCTTGAAGGTCCACATGGTTAATCATGGCTTTAAATGGAATTATTCTCTTGGTCTAACTTAAAGACCAAATAGGTAGATCTCCTGAAGGTCCACATGGTCAATCGTCAAGAATATCAACTGCAAAAATATGGTATTTCTTCTTCATTGTGTAAGCCTAGCAACCCAAACTTGTCATGGGTATGAATCTATTAGACTTTGTGGGAACTACTGCTAATGAGGTTATCAATGAGGAAAATTGGTTGGATTTTGCTGGGTTGCTAGCCACTAAGACTGAATTCTTGCAACCACATGGTCTAAATGGAATGGTTTTTCTACTTATTAAGGTTCGAGAGGAAATTTGGTTTTGACTTAGGTGGAGGAAGTGGATGGTGGTTTGCCTGCTCTGTCATCATCACTGTTGCCGTCATCTAAGCCTTGTTCCAACTAATTGGGGTCAACTGCATGAATCTTTTTCCATAATTCTAAGCCTTGTCCCAACCAGTGTTCGAAGTATCGGTATCGCTACAAGTTTCGCTGGCTGGGGATACGGAAACAATATCGATATCGTCGATAATATCGCTAATAACCAGAAATGCGGGAAAACATGAGAAAATGGTAGAATTTTAAGCGAAACTTCAAGAGATGCTAAAATACACATATTTGCATATTTAGAAATAAAAAAATTACAGAAGGAATACATACACAATAAGTTTCAATTTAATGGGGGCTTAAAAGCATGTGTCGTCGTAAGAAACATCTAACCATCCCATCGATCCCATCTAACCATCCAATCATCCATCCAAACATCCTTTGATATTGTAGAATATCAACAACTGGAAAGAAAATGAAAGATTGTAGTCTTGATATCAAGCATGTTGCTATAATGATAATATTGAGATATTATCGATATTAGCAATGATAAATTGAAAATTGTATACAACAATATGCTCATAAAAAAATTTTGAAATAGATTTTTTTTTTCTTAAATAAACAAACTTTCTGTGATGTCTCTACATTGGTTATATTATTGAAATATCATCGATACATTTGTGACACAAGCGACATTACACAGTAAAAAAATATTGGCGATACATTGGTGATATCGATACATTGGCAATACAAGTGACACTTGGAATTTACACAATTGACAATATTGGCAATATCGTTATGTTGGCGATACTAAGCGATTGTTGGTGATGTCTGGAATTTCTAATACTACTAGTGTTATTGGTATCACTACCAGTGTTATCAGTATCGCCAAGCTGGAGATAACGATAATATCGGAGATAATTCAAACAATGGTCCCAACTAATTGGGGTCAACTACATGAATCTTTTTTTCGTAATTCCACTATATTAAGTGTCATAACTTCAGTTACAAACCATATGTCATTAGGTCTTTTCTTATTACCTCCAATCACGTCCTTTTGGGCCTTCCCCTCACCCTTTAAGAGCCTTCGGCTTGTATCAACTCACTCTTAACAGGTGCAATTCGTGGCCTCCGTTGCACAGGGCCAAATCATCCAAGTCTACATTCGCTCATCTGTCTACATGTTGTTGCCAATCCTAAATTTCCTCGAATGCATTCATTTCTAATTCTATCATTGTCTTGCCACTCATCCATCTCAACATTTTCATTTTAGCTACACATCCTATGGACATGTTGTTCCGTAATTGCCCAAGATTTTGTCCTATAAAGTGTGGCTGTTCTTATGGCCGTCCTATAAAATTTCCCTTTTAGTTTGAATGGTACACAATGGTTACATGAAACTCCAGAGGGACATCTCCATTTCTTCCATGCAGCTTGAATTCCTTGGGCAACATCCTTCCCAATCTCTCCACTCATGAATCATCAACCCAAGATATCGAAAGTGGTCATTTAGGGAAACTTCTTGGTCAGCAATCATTACTAATTCCTCCCACTCCTATTGTTACTAAAAGTGCAATCCATGTACTTTGCTTGGCTGACTAATTTTAGATCCTTTAGGTTCTAAAGCACTTTCCATAAATCGTTCTCTGTGCTTATGCCCTCCCTCATCTTGTCAATCAAAACTGTCATCTACAAACAGCATACACTATGGGATCGTTTCCTTCAAATGCCTCATAACTCGTCCATAACCAATGAGAGAAGGTGCAGGCTCAATGCCAGCTCCTAGTGCAAGTCTACAGTAATTGGGAACTCACTTCTCTCCACTAGTGGTATTCACATTGTTACTACTCCCTCATACATATCCTTAATCATATCAATATATTTTTCTTGAAACTCCTTTCTCTCCTAACACCCATCAGATTCACTCTCTAAGGACCCTATCGTAAGCTTTCTCTAAGTTAATAAAGACCATGTGGAGATCCTCATTTCTCCATCGTCTAAGTTGGGGTGTGCCTACTTTGTGTTTCACAGTAATGATAAACGGTGGGAAGTGGATCTGGTGGTGCTCAAATACGGTCCATGCATATATGATCTATGCTATAGTTGCTGCGGCTTATGCATTTTATTGGTAATAGCGAACAAAATCTTTTATGACGTTTATCCAATTTAGTAATTCTCCATCCTTATTTCCACACTTCCAGATGTGATAAGCATGTATGGCCTTCTCTTATTGTAAAGGTTTGATGCTCTAGACTACAGCAGTTTCCTTTGTCTCCCAATGCAGGTATCAAATACCTGAGAACTGGCCATATCAAGAAGCTAGACGTCTATTTAAAGAGCCTTTAGTCTCTGACATTGAAGCACAGCCTGAGCTTAAGTGGACTGCTCCAGACGAAGCAGTGAGCTATTTCATTTTAGGCTCTTGTTTCACACTTAATCATTTTTATCTGTTTGACATCTTTACAGACATTTTTATTATATCTTTAGGGACTCATAACCTTCCTTGTGAATGAAAATGGATTCAACCATGACCGAGTGATAAAGGCATGTTCCCTGTCCTTCATAAAAGCTTCCTAAAGTAGTCTTTCAGGTCCTCTTGCTTTCACAAAACAACATTTATTGTTTCTTGTATATTGACATCTATGTTTTCAATAGTCAGTAGAAAAGATTAAAGCGGCCAAGAACAAGTCATCCCAAGGCCGGTAAGCGTTATGACTTATGAGGCAGAATGGTAAATTATGCACGAAGTTCCTATTTTGTGGATCTATGATGCCAAATTGGTTTTATGTACAGATTGGAATCCTTCTTTAAGCCAGTCGCAAGTGTAACAGCACCAATTAAGCGGAAGGTTTGTGCTTCTACCAAGTGATTTGAGTGTTTCTTTTATTGGGTTTCCTTATTGGAATTACTTTCAAACGGTCTTTATGTATACTGGGATTTTATAGCTAATTTGTTTTTAATTTTTCTTTCATTGTGACCGGACGGGTTTGGACGAGTGGCTAGTACCGTGGGTTTGCTCCCTACAGACGTGGGTTCAACTCCCCTCCCCGGCATTATCAAATGCATGTGGTTGCGGGTGATTGCATGCATCCGGAGGGAATAGTCTCGCCTCAAAATGGAGCGGGGACACCCCGTGTTATCCAAAAAAAAAAAACTTTCATTGTGGATTTGTCACCCGGTCCCCTTTAAGGATTTGGAGTGTTTCCCAGTGGTTTGACCAAGAATCTTGTGTTATCTGCTGGGAATCAGAAGATCTAATTAGTGTTGTCTTTCAATCATTCTACTAATCGTTCACTTAAACCTGAATGTCTTCATTAAAGGCTCTATTTGCTATCTGAGAAATATCCATGCAACTTTCCATGTCTATAGGATTTCAAAATGATCTTGTGAATTTTATCACTTGCTTGAGTAAGGTGCTTAAAGATTTAATTTTCTTTCCTTCTCGTAGCACAACATGGTTTTTAAAATTAGCGCCCCCCCCCCCCCCCCCCGAAAATAAATAAATAAAAGAAAGAGAGAGAATGAAGGAAAAGAATAAGAAAGACAACTTCAGTTACAGTTTGTTTAGATATTCAGGAATGCTTAATCTGATCTGTTATCATGCGCTGTGGTCCCCTGGAGCAGGAAAACAGATTTATGCTTGGATCCCCTGGACCAACACTCAAGCCTAAGATGCTTACTCTTCAAGTTTGTATGCGCTCAAGACAAAAGGTCATTGGCAGCTTAAACCTGCCAATCCTGAAGCTGAGTTCTGGAAACTCGGGAGTGCTTTTCAACAGTGTCCATTTCAGAGCATGAAATCTGAGACACTGCAGAAAGCTTTCAAAGAGCAAACTGATACTCATTGACGACTCTATTTCATGTATCAGTACATATTTCTAAATAGTTTGCAGTGGGTTTTATGGGACACTTGTAATCATTATTCTTATTGACCAAGCATGTGGTTGGTTATATTTTCTCATGCCTCAGCAGAAAAAGGCCTAATCCATATATTGCAGTATAACAACAAAATCCATTCAAAGGAAGAAGTTCATGACATATGCTCCTTGCGATTGTGGTTAATATCGCCGAGGTCTTAGAATTGAGACCATCCTGGAGCATGGAGTCTACTATTGCTGTATGGAGGAAAATATAGTAGATTGAAATTTAGCTTGTGCATGGTGGGTTCTTGGGGAACTCATCCACATAGAAATAAGAATTTTTTTTGGTTTTGAATCTACTCAGTTACTTTAGATGTGATTGTGGCGAAACCACCTATGATCACTGGTTTGCAGATCAATGCCTTGCCATATGAACTTCACATCAAACGTCTTCCTCTGTTTTTCTCCTACTTTAGCATCATGATTTTTGAAGTCCTTCACAAGTTTTCCAACCTGTCTATTGTGTTTTCTGTGACAATGGTACTTTAATTGTGTGGTTTATAGCTGCAAACCTGCAATTTTTAAATTTCTGCCTGCTACTTGCAACATTTTAAAGTACTTTCTGAGGTATAGTTTTCACTATTTTTGCAAACCAGGAAACATCGGAGAAGACCACAAAGGAAACTACGAACAAGAAATCAAAGCCTAGTGGTGGGAAGAAAAAGTAGATGAAATCAAATTAAAGTCTGAATGTAGACGGTCATACTATGTGCAGGTTGATTATTTAATGTTGATTTACAATCATCAGCTTTCTTTTACCAGCATCCAGGTTTTTTCGTCTGTCTTTCAGTCTTTGATATTTCCTTAGCATGATCAATTCCTCTCCCTCCCTCCCTCCCTATCGGTCATGGAATGCATGGCCCCCAAGAAGTTTTCAAAGGTAGGCATTCAATCCCCACTGTTACCTGTGGTGAGGTCCGCTTGAGCTTTGAATATGCTTCAATTTTGGGCTTGAGGCCAAAAATGAGCTGGCAAAATGGATGGACAGTGTGGATAAAACATAAACATCATGGTGGGGCCCCTACTGAGCCCTGCCACGATGGAGGTTGGTGGCGGCAAGGTCACCATACAATCCGAGGTCGGTGGTGGCAGTGTCACCGTGTAATCCACGTCCCTCTCTCTCTGTGGAAATGTTGTCCACAAGTTTGGGTACCTCTCTCTCTCTCTCCCCTTTTTTTCTTTTTTCATTTAGTTTTTCTTTTTGTTTATTTCCTTTGTGGAAATGTTGTCAATAAGTTTTGGTTGTGGGAAGCAAAACCATTCCGGTTTGCTGGGTCTGGGTCTGGGTCTGGGTTGGATGTTCTTTTGTAGATCTGGGTGAATTGATGGATTTCTTTGTTGGGCCAAGTCTGTGGAGTGGTGGGAGGTAAAACAGAAAGTGCATATTGAAAGACATGGGTTCCTGTTGATTTCAGCGAGCATTTCTTCAAGGAAAGGCGGTAAATAAACAAATGCCTAATCCGTTTGTTTTATCAGGCTAGTATAACCATGAACACATTCTAGTCTAAGCAGGCCATTATAACCATGAACACATTGCTGTCTAAGAGCTTCAAGCTGATGATTGGGTGGTTTTATAGTTTGATTTTATCAGGCTAGTATAACCATGAACAGAGTCCAGTGTAAGAGCGGGGTGGTTTTATAGTTTGCATTGCGTATAAGCCTCCATTTAGTGAGTTGAGAGAGCTGCTTTAAGGAGAAGAACTGTGTTTTATGAATCACAGCAGCAAGTAATGCCTATGAGTAGAGAGTAAATGAACCTACTGAATTGTCCTCAAGGGATTGCTTATTATTATTTCTTTTTTTTTAATCCATTGACGCATCAGGGTATATGCATGCAAGAAAAGTAAAGTAAAAGAAAATTAGAGCTTCGTATTTGAAACGGGTGAGGATGTCCCTCAAAAAACGATTGGAGAGACTGGCAGCAGGGAATTCAATGCTACTTGCTATACTGGAGTGGGATTTATTGTGAAGTGTTGAAGGCTTATGACCTAATGGGGATTTTAGAATTGGGTCTTGATGTAATCACCATTGTTGGTTGCTTTGGCCTTATGCATGTGGAGAAAATTAATTTGGCATTTGGGTGCCTACTTTCACCAATGAAGATGGGTTGGATAAATGTATTTAGTTATGAGTTATGTATATAGTTATGAGTTATGTATACCATAGTTTAATAATCAAGCCAGAGTGTCATCAAGGCAAGCTAAATGTGAGAAGAGTAAACAGGTCAACTATACATCATACTAAACTTTCAACATTTTCCATGGATTTTTTTTTGCTTCTCGATTCTGAATTAATCCATCCGATTTTGGACTGTCCCCATTCGAATGGCCCACTCTTGTTTGCCCTGTTGATTCTACATAAGCCAAGAGGTCCACTTGGTATAAAAAAAATAAATGTGAGTAGAGAATTATAGGTGATGTTTGCTTGGCACAGTTTGAAATGGCAAACAGGCTTAGCATGCATTGCATGGTATTACACAACTCTATTTTGGAATTTTTGTTATAAAACAGGGCTGGGAGAGGTATTTCCATAAGCTCATGATTAGCTTGAAGATAACAATTTTGACATATTCCTGGCAGTAGCTAATCAATTATTCTTAAAATGGGAATCATATGAGGCAATCAATTTCAAGGTGTAAATATGGCAGTGGGTTTGGGTGGGCATGTTATAAGACTCAGATTTCAATGGCTACTGTTTACCGAAGATCAGTGTCTGACCCTCTGAATTTCAGGGTAAATGGATACCACAAGATGTTGTGAGGTTGGATTGATATCAAAGGGGCTGGGCCTGCTTAGCACTCCAAATTTGTGTAATTGGTGTGGCTGATCAGTTCAAATCTGAGCTCAAAACAAAACAGGCTGGGCCCGTTAGCTACCTCTATTTGTGGAGTGAGTGAGAGTTGTAAATTTCTATATTTTTTATGGTCTGAGAGGTGATTGGTTTTATGAACTTTTGTTTAATTTAAAATGCGATTGTTGTGATGAAAGCGTTGGTATCAATTGTTTAGTTAGGGGACAATTGACCCACTCCGACTTTTTGAAATATATATAATTCAAATATCTTACCCACAGTTTCTATAGTTCTTATCATGGCTCCCACCTAATCTTATCTTTTATTTTTACCTCAGTTCTATAGTTCTTATCAAATCTCCCACCTAATCTCATCTTTTATTTTTAATTATTTTTTCTTAAACTAGTTCAACAATGACAAACTTAAATCATATCCCACATCAGTAATAGTACTCTTAGTACTTGATCATTCAACCCACTACGCATTGCATGACGTAATCCCAATATTAAAGTTTTGCAACTGTGGCAGATTCTGCCATGTCAGCCTAAAGTTTTGCCGCGTTCAAAATTTTGTTGTTCAATAAGATATGAGGCCACACATATGATGAACGGCCATATTTGGTCAAACATGTGTGTTTAGAAATAGTACTGGGCATACTACAGTTATACTCAATTTAAATTGATTGAACGCGTGTGAGTTGTGATACTAAGTCAGATTACGATAAAACCTGTGAATGTTAATCTAACTGTCCAGTCTAAATTGATTGAACGCTTGTGAGTTGTGATACTAAGTCAGATTACCATAAAACCTGTGAATGTTAATCTAACTGTCCAGTCGTTGATGTTATAACAATCTTGCGATTTAGGAGGGAGGGTTAGTCCTTTAATGAGATTTTTTGCCTTCTATTAAGAACTTTCCTTTCAACAGTGATCGTGATTTTAGGTTTCTCAATAATACAATGATGGACAATTAAGATTAAAACATAAGGTTGATCTTTGATTTTATTAATTTCCATGTAAGCCAGTGAATAAAATAAAACTAAGAAAAGAAAATTAAAGAAAATTATCTATAATTGCCCGTGTGGATAGAACAATTGGGGTGTGCAGTTTGCAAGGCACGACTAGTGTGATCTACCAATTAAGACCTAGTGATCGGTGGGGCTCAACAACAAAGGTTGTGGATATTTATTTACTCATATGGCTATTACAATGATGGTGCTGAACAATAATGTATCTAAGCTAACCTTAGGATTTCAGACATGCTATAGTTTTGTGTTATAGAGATAATTCAATTTTGTGTGGCGATGTCGCTACACTCTTTCATCGAATGTTGTGTTTATAGACTTGGAAGGGTTGTGGCCAAGTTGAGATTTCTTTGTCAATTCTCAAATGTGATTCAACCATGTCCTACCATAATTCAAATTCTTTACGTTATCGTGATATGATCTTCTAGTTTCAAAAGATCCCGTCTTTTATCCTCATGTAGTTCCCAAAAATGTATTCATCGTCTCTAGAAAATTTTCTTTTTCAACATGATTATGTGAGATGGCCTTGCCATCCCTGTCCTAAATTGTGAGATATCCTACATTGGCCGGGCTTTTATGTAGCTTGCTACGTAGACGCTGCGCATGGTCACATGTGTTACTTGTGTGAAGATCATGTATCCTTCCGGCAAGATTTATCAAGAAATATGTAAGATTTGCCTCCTTTCATTCTTACGATAGTATTGACACATGGTTACATTTTATCGGGTAATGTGGATTACGGCAAGCTAGGTGTAAACACAGATACCGTGACACTGATAAAGCAGTTGAACATGATTGTTTTGAACATGCAGTGAAATTACATGCCTCAGGCAAATGCATGGGCTCCACCAACCATTTGTTTACTATGACCATACTGACCCAAAATTTGTCATTAGTAGATAATATCTATGTGCTATTAGTCAATGAACCGAGGGAGTCTAAGGGCATCCACAGTAAGATAAGAGTTTCTTCTGCACTTCCTTAGCTGTAGCTCAACTGCCATGAAACTGCATTTGGACGCCCAATCATCTCAATCTTGTAGCAGATTTGGAGCCGAATGTAGACTTTTTATTTTGGTTAGGTAAGATGGGTTTGAATTTGGGACCGTAAAGTAGAAGGGAGCCTTCCATTAAGCCACGGGCTTGAACCATATCACATGGTCATTTTCCAAGTTTGAATGGCTGGAAATGTGAATTTTCTAGGGACCCATCAAGGATTCATGAGTCAACACACGCGGTGTGTAATGCATGCATTGATGTAGACATATCTTATTTTATTGCAAGGTGAGGCTTAATCATCATGTGTTTGATTTGAGCCTATTTTAAAAATATTGTCATCTTCTCATCTCTACTGTAGATAATGTAACTAGTGTTAAATAATTTTAAAAAGGTCATAAGCGTTGATATTTAAAAGGGCATTAGAAGAGATATGGAACATGTCTACCATTGAAATCTTTTTGGGACCCACTTTGAAAAAACATATATTATCTTGAATTAAAATTTCTGTGGGCACCAAAAATCTTTCAATGGCTAGCTTGTGTGGCCCACTTGAATTTTGTATTAGGCTTACATCCTAAAGAAAGCAAAACCAAATAATGGATGGGGTGGATTTCACACATACATAACGATGGGTCCCACACATTGATAAACTCTAGTTTGATTTTGAGGAACATGACATATGTATAGTAACAAACATGCATATCCTAGTTACAAACTTATAGGGAGCTAGATAATAAATAAAAATAAAAATGCAAATTACCTCTCCTGTCCAAGTTTCACTAGGGAAGGAAAAAAAACCATCAGGAGCATTTTGGTCTAGAAAATGACAACTATTATTGTTTTTTTATTTTTCAAGATTTTCTCATTTTTACAGCCTGTTTAGTACAAAGATGCCACTTTAGTGCATGGAATTAAGTAGTATTGAATTGCATTATGTGGGTTATAAATTTCACATCCAATGTTTGAAAAAATATATAAAAAAGTCAGATTTTGAAATTCACTACATTTGTGGGGCCCACACTGACTGACGCATGTGTTTCATCATGCGGTCCATCCATATGCACCCTTTATGTGTGACAATGAAGTTACATATGTAAAAAGGTGACCAGCATTGATTGTGAAATCTGGGCTGTTGATTATAATTCTATAGTCCATCAAACTTAGGTATCACTTGATACTGTGTTCTTTTTCAAGAAAGAATTTGATCGCATGCATAAAATTAGACAGTCAAAATACCATCATATTTTAAAACATATAATCATTATTCTGTATAATTTGAGTTAATTCCCCCAACTGCAATGGTATATAAAAGGTAACATTTGCATTGTACCACTACATTTTAACCTTGTATAGGAGTTATTTGATACTCGAACATGATGTGATGGTTGATATGCGGGCTTGTAGAATTTCTGTAAGTGGCATAAAGTACTTAAACTGAACCGTCCATATTGCAGGACCAGCCAAAATAACCATGATGGAATAATCCTAACATCTAGCTGAAGTTATTTTTATAATTCATTGCATTGACTATTCCAACTTGGACGTTTAATAAATGTTCACCAATAATCTTTTTTGAAAATTTGAGAAGCAATCTAAGTGGGACCCACTATTGGATGATTTATTAATTTTAAGTTGACTATTATACCTCCGTATCAACCATCATGTTCTGCCAGAGCATTAAATCTCTCTCAATGTGTGTACGCACGGGATTTCGTGCATGCACGTGTTTCCTAGGCTGGTTTCTCCGGGAGGGACGCGTGTAGAAAAGTAGAAAAAGACAAGATCTGTGGGCAGACTCTGATGTAACGTCGATCTGCAAAGGTCAAAACCCATGACCCATGTCACCCATGAGTATTTATGCTCCAGGAAGGAGTATGTAACCATCCATACACATGAACAGAGCCATCGTTCACTTGGCATGTGTGTACCTCAATCAAAACCGTTCATTCTAATGGGAATTCTTTAGATGGGCCATTTTCCAAAAATTCTTAGTGATGGATATTCCAACGGTACTTTGGATGAACTGTTGAGATGAAAACTATTCATGTCCATATTCCGAAAAACGTTATCCGAAGATTGGAGGTTATTATGGTTGAATCTATCGTTGGATGTGGTTATCTGGACGGGTTGGATTGAAGTAAATGCCGGCCATATGCATATTGCCGTCCTCTGAAAGTGTATGGATTGTCATGCTATGCCAAAGCACTGAAGAACTCCAGGAACAATAATCGACGACATGAATTGAATTTAAAATAAATAGTTTTAATATCACTTTTTGTTTCCATTCTCAGTCACATATCCATGTAAATCAATTTACTTCTCTTTCAAAACCTAAAAAAAAATGTCTTTTCTTTTTCAGGAAAAAAGAACTTGGTACTCCGCGGAGCATTAGCAAGGGAAACAACACCCTGACACATTTAACATTGACAACACAAAATTAAAAATTAAAAAAACCAAGAACAACACAAAATCAAAAATGCGAAAGAAAAAAAAAACACTACGGTTTCAACATAGGGTCACAGGTTCAATCACCAATTGTGATATGAGAGTGTATGTTAAAAAAAAAAAAAGATGAAGAAGAAGAAAATTCAAAATAAAAACCTAAAAATCAAAGGAAATATATATATATATAAATTTAAGCACAAAAATTTATATAGTTCAATAACAGAGAACTTTCTTCTTTATTAATATAAGATGAAAAAAAAAAAAAAAAAATGTTTACCTCTCACTCCTTTTCAAATGTATTAGAAACTTATCACCTAAAAACTTTCTTCTTATTTTATTTTTTAATTTTAATTTTTTAATTTTTTTAGGTTAGCTTGTTAGTACACACCCATGTTAGTACACGCCTCCATGTTAGCCACCCCCGCTAGGGATCAATACCAAAATCTCAAGTGTTTTTTGGATATGTAAGACTTGTCTACATGTTACTGTATTATCATTCTTCCACTTGAAAACTATTTTTTATAATAATATGAAAAATATTGCTCTTAATAATAATTACCCAAAATCACTGATAACTAGTTAACATCAAGCCCAAGAGAAGTCTTATATCAAATAACTTATTCCTTCCAATAGAATTCATTAGCATATTCACCATATTGCCATTAGTGTCAATTTTCATTAAGAAAACCATATTTATAGAGACAATCTCGTTAATAAAACGATCTTATTATGTGCTTAGACCCCACATAGTAGACTTTTTTTATTAACCAAATGGAAAGCACTTTGGTTATTGCAATAAACATAATTATTTCTTATTCCAAACCAAGTTTACTAACTAGGCTTTTTAATAATAAAGCTTCTTCAATAGCATTTGTAGAAACCATGTATTATGCTCGATGTTTGATGTAGAGCGGGTCGCGGACAATTTCATGGTCAAGATGGATCAGAAAAGGCACGGTCGACAATAGAAATAATCCGAACCATCAGACCTTAAATCGGGCGTATCTCGCAATCCGGAATGAGTTATCTGACGTAAAATATATGATTTTGACGTAGAATGAGCTACTTTAGCCAACCAACCCGGCCATGTCGGGTTGCGCAACCCCGATTTACGAGAAACCTCCTAATCGATGGTCGTTTCTCCATTTTTTCATTTTTACTACAAATAGTAAGTTTTAGTTTGCTTATAGCTCTTCATTCGTTGGGCTTTAGGAGTTGTGTCCAACATGAAAAGTGCTTAGGATAATTAGGAGAATGGTTTGGTGAAGCCAAATAGAAAACTTACTATTTTTGGCTAAAAACCTTGCCCACTAGTAGACATCACGACCATCTATAAATAATAAGTTTACTATTTATAGTAAGTCGCGAATTCTAGGAGTTTTAGTTATAGTTTGATTCTGATTTCTTTCTTATTGCTTAGTACCCTTATTTAAAGGGTTGTGAATACGTTTTTATTCATTCATCAATTAATTTCGAATTTATTAGAAATTCTTTTTATTTTCTACTTTCTTTCCTCGTGGATTCGAGGAGTCTCTGTGAGGAGTCCAGAGAAGTTTCGTAGATTCGGAATAGTTATCATCTTGAGGAAGAGGATGCTCGACCTCACGTCCTTCCCTACGTTAATGTTAAACATAGTAATTATCAATTGTAACATTGATTTCCAACTAATTACCTATCTACAACGTTAAACATGTATTGTAGTAGACCTTTTCTTATCCAAATCATTTGCAAAATCAATGTCCATATATTCAATGCCATTATCCTTTTCTTTTGTTCGTGTCAAACATTGATTTAACATTTCAAGTATTCTTCAAGTAACACATAAACCATTTCACAACTTGCTATTGTACTTTTCTTAAATTCTTCGTATACTTGCTCAATACGTTAATTGTCTCCTAAATGGACATGTCTTCATGCATGAAGATGTGCAGATGTATATGGTTCGCTGTTAAAATTGTGACACCAAAATCATTATTAGGTCTATTCACTTCTTTGAGCTCATATGACTTGTGTTTCACATACTAACAAGGCTCAAATGCTAGTGGACCAGTGGAGTGGTAATTTTGGCATTTTTCTTATGAAATGGTAACTTTTAGGGTTAATTATGTTGGGGTTAAGAGAGAGTTACGATATTTGGTTTTTTTATTTTTTATTTGTTAGAGCCTCCAAGAGATAGAGAGAGAGAGAGCTAGGGTTTTGGCTGTAAGTTCTCTCTGTCCCTATAATCTTCTCTAAATAGTACATAAATCGTTGTTTTGTGCTCTATTTTTTTTTTTTTTCCGCAAGAGTTGCTATGTAAAAAACATATATTTTCTTTATGTTTGTTTGGAATTTTGTTTTCTCTTATTTATTTCAATCTAGATTAATGTACTTCTATAAGGCTAGATCTCCAACAATCGCCTCAATAGCAAGACCATTGATAAGTAGGCACAGCCAATGTGAACATGGCTAACAATTACCCTCCAAAATGATCAAATGGTGGAGCCCACTACAAATGGTCAAACTGAAAATTTTGCATTAAAGCTTTATCATTATGATTGTCTGGTTGACAACTAATAACAGGACAGTTATAAATACAATGAAAGAAAATTACAATAAATATTGATTCATAAGTGGTACAATAATCAAATCAATATGAATATTGGACATGTTTAGGGTTGGCAATAGTTAAAGTCCAGACAGTTCAACCCATTTTTGATGGGCCACTTGTCTAAGATTTAACACCATGGCTCAACTAGTAAATACATTTTTAGACCAAGGTTTTAAGACTCAGTTACTTAGACTTGACTAGACCCAATTTAGCTCAACACTGTGAGTCAGAATGAGAGAGAAGGGTTGACTCTGCCCAACTTGACCGAGTCACCCCAATGAGTAAGTCCAAGCCGTGAGTCTTAGAACCTTGTTTCAGACTCAAGCCCCAATCAACTGGGTCCAATTTAAAGAGTCTCCTTTCTAGAGCCATTAATACTGCTGAAGAGGAAGGCTCTATCCACTACAAAGCTTTCTATGTTAAACTCAATGGACAAGTGCATATAACTGCATCTAAGTGTGGTCTAAGTCCAACTAAATATAGTAGCAGTTAGATGAAAATAGACACATTTAGAGACATTTAAGTGTCATTATATGAACATAAATACACTTAGATGTACTTCTATATGTTAAGCTTAACATACAAAACATTGTATTGGGATCTTGGCTCTTATGTTAATGTTTATAAGCTTCTTATAAGACTATATGAGCCAAGATGGGTCAAGACCAACCCTCAAATTAACCCATTAATTAGCTGGTCAGGTCAGGTTGGCTTAGTGCTAACTCATCACACCTGTTTATCTAACCTGTCTCCCTAACAATTTGGACGGTTTGGATTGTGGTGCAAGTATGCTGGGTGTACACTGCTAATAGGCCAGCATATGAAATGTCTACTCTACCAGAGCATCAAATAACCCTTTCCTTTGTTTTTGTTTTTTTTTATTTTTTGAAATGGTAAGTGGTGTAGAAGGGTGTGGGAATCAAATTAGACTTTAATGGGGTCTTTTTTAATGGGCAATCCTGACTTAGGGTTTTGTTGTATTGGGTTGAAAGAAATGGAGTTTTAGGGTCAGGGTTTGGACTTGTGTTGGTGGGCCCCACTTCAACCACTTTTCCAATGTTAAAATACTCTTTATGCTGTGGTTTTGTCCACAACCATAACCCCCTTTGGAAATTGCTTCTCTTGAAAGAAATATCAGAAAATGATATTGTTTTTTGTGTGTTTCATAAAAAAGGATAAAAACAGAACATGGCCACTCTTTGGGTCGTCCTCTACTGGATCTAGTTAGTCAACATTTCATGGCGTTGGTGCTCGCAGAGTAGGCCTTCTGTGGGGCCCACCTGGTTTTTTTGGGATGATTACATCATATGGGTCATTTTTTTTTAAATGATAGGCCATGCATGTGCATGGGATGGTAGGATGCCCTATGCATGCATGCTATGCCCCTTTTCAAAGGGGCCCAAGTGCTTTTATTTTTTTGGGTTGCTTTCATGATTTTGGGATGTCACAGGATGAATTGATGGATGTATGAGGTATTGGCAAATGGCACATGGATGGCTTTTTCTTGCTTGCATGCATACAAACCATGTATGTGACATCTGTCATGGGATGTATGTTTGTTCACATGCATTCTGGCTATGTAGCCCATGGTTGTGGTGGCCCCATGGTCACATGGATGGGGCATGGGCTGTGGAGTTGCTCATCCTCCGCCTTTGGAATGCATGGATACACGCGCTCATCGTAAGTAGAGAGTACACGCCTGTTACTGCACCGTAGGTATTGTTATCATGTTATAGGTGGGACCCACCTTCAAATAATCTAATCCGTTGATTCGGTGGGACCCATCATGGATGGGGCATGTGGTAATTATCCCCTATCAATAATTTCACCAGTGGTCCAATGGGGCAAAAATGGATGGTTGGCATCATCTGATGGTGGAGACTTCATGGGTGTCTTCGATCCACCATGGCTGCCTTCCCTGACAGCGTGTCACGTTAAGTAGGACATCTGAGCCATGCAAAAGGTATCCTACCATCAGGATCACCTGCCACGAAAACCAGGTGGGCCACACATGCACTTTCAGTCAGCTTGTCAGCTGTCCATTGATTTCAACGGTACGGAACGGTAGATGACGGGGCCGCTTTAATTCCGGTGTTGGGCGGTTTTCATGGAGGGCCCACCATTTATAGGGCTCGGATGTCCTACACAAGTGATGCGTTGGCGGGAAAAAATGGGTGTGTGGCCAGATCTCTTTTATTTGTGTGCACATGTGCCACTCACCTAAACACGTGTCTGGAAGCGTAGGACGCCAATTTCCTACAACACGAGCTAGGCGTGCACTCCCGGCAGTTCGGTTTGGTGTGGTTTTGGGGTGAAATCGGAACCAAATAGTTCTTCATGGTTTTAGGATTTTCAAAACCCGAACAGGCTCCTAGCATCCTATAAGGTATTAGGTTTGGTGTGGTTTTGGGGTGAAATCGGAACCAACTGAACTGGGACAGGACCATTAAAATCGGTTCAGCTCTGGATCGGTTCCACCCAATTGCAAAAGACAAAGGAGCTTAGAGAGACAGAGAGAGAGAGAGAGAGAGATGGGTAGCTACAGGGACATAGGGTATTAGGTTTTTTTTTTATTTAATTAGTTTGGTTCTTGGTTTGGTTATAGGTTCAGTTCCACGGTTCGGAGTTACAGTTCAGTTTTATAGATTAGTTCACGGTTTGGTTCGGTTTTACATACTTTCAAATCGAGAACTAAATTAATGGAATCGATTCTTTGATATTTGGAACTAGAACGGAACAGGAACCGGTGCACTTTAGAACCGGACCATTTGGTCAGCTTCATTCTAGTTCTACGGTTCTACCGGTTCAATGTGTAACTCTATAGGAAGCTTTGCAACAAAAAGGCTCCGTGGAGCCCACCGTAACATCTATGTGACATCCATCCGTCCATCAGTTTCGCCGAACTATGTTAGGAAGTTAGCTCAGAAACCAACCAGATGCAAGACTAAATTGGGCCACACCACATTAAACAGTGTTGAAAACGGATTTTCACCATTGAAACCTTCAGGGTTCCAGCGTCATGTTCATATGCCATCTTATCCGTTAACAATGTGAATCCAACTGAATGCGGATTCGGTGAGGTTGGAAACTAGGTCTTCCGTGAGCCTGTGACTGCAGGGCCCACCTTGATGTATGTGTTGTATATCCATGCCATCCATCCTTTTTTTCCACTCATTTTAATGCATGGCCAAAAATAAAGCCCATCCAAATCTCATCTGGACCATATAAGGGAAAAAAAGTGGTGATTGAACGGTCACCATTTAAAATTTCTTTCGGCCCATCCAGCCTGTTGTTTGGATAACACAAACCTAGACAAAGAAGATTTAAGATTCAAGTCAGCTACGTCATAGGAAAAAATAAGTGCTGACGGGTAACCATTGAAAATTAGGTAAGGGTCATAGACGCTTTGGATGGGGATGATATTTAGTTTTTCCCTTAATCCATGAGGAAATGACTCAGTAGAAAGCAAATTAGTGCCGCCCTAATTGCGGGGCTCACCTTAATGTATGTGCAGTATATCTATGTTATCCATTCATTTTTTTTTGCTGATCATTATCGCGTAGGAGTCTTTAATTAATTAATTAATTTAAAATTTTTATTTTATTAAAAAAAAGAAAAGAAGAAGAAGAAGAAGTGAATACAAACATCCACCATTAAAACCTTCTCAAGGCCTATTGCAATGCCTATCTACCATCCAATTTGTTGATAAAGTCACACAAACTTAAATGAAGAGAAACACAAATCAACTCCATCCAAAACATTCTTTGAAAGATGGCCATTTGATCACTACTACTACTTTTGGTGTAGTTCACCTAAGATTAAATTGGCAAACGACATGGACATACAATACATACATCAAGGTAGGCCCCACAGTCAAGGCCTAATAAAAGTAAATGTTTCTACAGTGTCACGTATCTACTCCCAATCCAACTATCAGGAATCCACTCCCAATCCCACTAGAGTGAACTAAAAATTTTAATTTTAATTTTTTTTAAAAAATGTCATAACTTAAGTGGTCCCCAAGAAGGTTCGAAAGGTTGTCATCCTTGTTCACATTCTTTCATGGCCTTGTGGCCCACTTGAGTTTTGGATTTTTATTTCTGTCTTAACATCATCCAGCTCAATTGATAAATGCAGTCAATATCGATCACAGAGACATTACTATGGGTCCCATTAGCTTCTTCTTTCTAAGTCTCCCTAATACAACTGTGTTAAGAAATTGGTGTCCTTGGGCATGGACACACCCGTCCTGCAATCTGACTTAGTAACATGAATCCACAACTTTGATGGCCCCACCCTGACACTTGAGTTATATTTACTCACTCTATTCATTTGGCCAGTTGAACTCAAAGGAGATCTAACATTCAAGTGGGCCACACCATAAGAAAAATAAGTATTGAAAATTTTATCGAAGTAGCTGAAGTTTTGGATTACTTGTTTTTTAACAAGTGGAACTTACACTAAAACTGCCTTGATCAGTGGCACTAGGAAGATTAGGGTGCTTTCATCTCCAGCGTCTCTTATGGTGTTCCTAACTTGAATTTTGAATCTCCCTCCTGTTTGACTCGATGCACTTGGATTGGATGCCACCTCATACTGATGCGGATTGCCTAACACCTTGCCATACTACTCCCTACGCCCCACCATGATATATGTATTTTATCTATATTTTTCATCCAGTTTAAGTAAAAAATAATGCATATCAAAATCTCAAGTAAACCATACTAAAGAAAAGAAAACAAAATGACCATTGCTTATCGGAGCCACAAAAGTTCCGGATTAAGTGGATATTTGTGTTTTCCCTTCGTCAAGGTCCGTGTGACCTAATCAATAAGTTGGATGGATTGGATCCTCACTCTTGATCTGGTGGTAGACTCCTGACCCGATCAATAGGTTGGATGGATTAGATCCTTACTCTTGTTCTGGTGGTAGACTCTTAGGAGTTGGGCTGTACACAAGTCAAGCTAGCTCAAAAAGCTTGCTTGACTCGGCTGGACTCAATTCGAATTGACTCAGCTTGAAAGATTGACTCAAGGTGAGTCAAGCTTGTTTACTAAAGCTCGAGTTGAGTTCAAGCCAAGTTCAATCATGGTGTATTTCAACCCGACTTGACTTGAACTCAACTTGACTAGAAGCTCGAGCTCGAGTAATATATTTTAATAATATTATATATATATATATATATATATATATATATATATATATATATATATATATATATATAATATCTTTAAGTTTTTTTTTTTAAAAAAAAGTTAAAACTTAAAAATTTTTATTAAAAAATTCTATTCAACCCTACCGGTCCTCATTTTCTATTTTTCTTTCCCTTACCCTATTGAGGTAAACTCTACTCGACTCGACTCGACCCGAACCACTAGCTCGATCCGAACTCAGCTCAAAAGCTGTGGCAAATAAGCTAAGTTTCAATGTTGAGCGAGGGCAAGGGCAAGCTCGAGCTCAAATTCGAGTACAATATGGACGAGTCAAGCTGAGCTTGGCCCACCTCGACTCGGCTCAGCTCAGCTCGATGTACAGCCCTACTCGGGAGTTTCAGTCCGTGTCAAGAGGAAATCTCCCTACAGCATGAGTGTGTGGGGGTGTGTGTAGGATGGCAAATAAGTATTATGGTGAACTCTATGGAACTTTTTAATGGTGAGCCTTGAATTACCACTATTTTCCTATAGTGTGGTCCACCTGAGATTTTTAACTCATTTTTGGGATCATGCCCTCCTAAAATGGATGGCCGGGATAAACACACACATCATGCCAGTAACCACGTCGTCATTGGCATGGTCAGTATAAGCATTTCGCGTCCGCCTCACACGTGGGCGTGAGCACACGTGTTTATTCACACTTGGGCGGTGACAAATGCATGCAGTGGCGCTTGTGTGCATGGATCGGTGCCTGAGATTGCATGAATCAAGTAAAGCTTGGTTTGTCGTCTTACAGCAACGAGAACCGGTCCCATTCATGAACCATGCACTGTATGATAGAGGACTGGAATCCTCTACACAACCTGTTTTACATAAAACACCCAAGCTTGTGGAGCCCACTATATTGTATATGTAAAATCACCACTCTTCCCATCATGTTTCATCTTCAATTCTACGACCTAGGGCAAAAATCAGAGAGATCAACAACTCAGGTGGGCCACACCATAGGGAACAATTGGGATGGGATGTCAGCCGTAGGTTGTCTTTGGAGTCACCATAGTGTGTTTCTTTCATCAAATCCAATAATCAGCTGTATTCATCAGGATGAAGTGAATATTTAAAAAAAAAGCCTGATTCGAATATCAGTAGGGCCACACTGGGTTAAGTTAGAGGTTTTAGGAACAGGTTTACATTGTTCCAAAGGTGGCTCATTTGAGTCTTTTATTGGCCTATATTCTGTATGTACGGTTCAAATACGTTTTCTCACCTAACGGATGGAGTAGATTTACATATAAACATGGTAAGCCCCACACAGATTGGCTGACGTTGCAGGCGATTCCAGTCCTGTGATGGATTTCTTCAAAACCAGCAGCATTTATGAATGTCAATGGAAATCTTGACTTATCTCGTGTGAAGACAAATTATAATAAAAATGATATAATAAAAATAAAAACATCTGTTTGTCTTCTTAGAAGAGAAAAATGATTCAGTGCTCTAAGAGCACCATAGATTATAGTGCTCCTAGTTGTATTGGAGCACCTTGACTGTCCAATCACCCGATCCAGACCATCCATTATGTCCATCATATATTTCATGCGTTAACATAGAAAAAGTACGTTGTTCAGATTATCGGATCAACCACAAGTTGGTGTTTTTATTTAAAAGTTTTCATTTTTATTTTTTATTTTTCCAATCCTTGGATAGGATGGTTAGAATTGACTGATAGAAGTAAAAACTGAGTTATAAGCAATTCCATAATGGGCCTCTGTAAATGGGTGGTCGGAATTGTTGACTGGTACTACTTTTATTAAAGGACGTTGGCTGTCATTTTAAAGGATACTAATCGGATGGTCACACCTTTTACAGGCTTCGGTGAAGGAGTTTCAACACCACCAGATATTGGGTCCGAGCATTCCTTTTTTACTAATGTCTTAAATTTGTCAAGTAATAGGGTATACCGATGCCATCAATAAACCACTCAATGTCATCAACCAAATGTTCAATGCCCATGAACATGTGATCGATCTCATCAGAAAAATTCAGAAAATTCATATTAGTTGCAGGAATGTTTTAGTGTTGTTATTCAATGACATCAATGAAACTCGATGCCATCGACAGATACTCAATGTGGTATCGATGTCATTGAAGGTCTCATCGAAGATGTGAGCAGAATTTTGTAAGTGCGTATAAGTTGTTTCCTATCCCAATTGTGATAGTATATATCAGGTGTAATTGGAATTAGGGTATGAGGGGGGTGTATCAAGGCTTTCTAATTTGTTCTTAAGGGTTCAAGGGCATAGCTAGGGTTTGTGAAGTAGTTTTGAGGCTTGTTCGAATCCGTAAAACTCCATCTCTTGAAATTTCTTCTTTCATAATACATTACTCGTCACTTTGTGCCGTGGTTTTTTCTCGAAAAGTTTTTCCACGTAAAATTTGGATTGTTCTTGTTTGAGTTTAATTGTATGATTTTGAGTACTTTGCTTGATTTATCTCCATGTACTTTCTCGATTCCCCAACAAGTGATATCAAAACTAACATTAGGAAGCATATCAAATCTAAAAGCAATGTATAAATGTCATCTAATCCGAATTTCGATATAAAAAAACATTTTAGTAAAAACAATTTTGAACTATGGAAAGTTAAAATGAATAATATCTTAGTTCAACAACAATTAGACAAAGCTCTCATTGAAAAGCGACCAGAATATATGACAAAAGATGAATGGAATAAGATGAATAAGAAAGTTAAAACCTCTATCTAATTGTGTTTAACAGGATAAGGTTTTATATACTGTTATGTGAGAGAAAATTGCAGCAAGTACGCATATGAAATTAGAGAATATTTATATGAATAAATCTCTTAAAAACTATTTGTACTTGAAGTTATAGTTGTTTAATATGAAAATAGCAGAGGGGGGCTAACGTTGAGATCCACATCAATAACTTCAATGAGTTGATTTGCAACTTGTTGGATGTGCAAGAGATGATGAAATATGAGAATCATGCATGTATACTGTTGAATTTTCTCTCAGTTTTGTATAAATCATTCAAGGACTCTTTGTACACCTATAGAACAACCATTAACATTGAGACCGTTATCTCATCCATTCAGTTGAAGGCAATGAGAATGAAAAATGGTGGCATGAATACTTTTACAGATGCACTGGTTACGAGGGGAAAAATTTTGAGCGGGACGGTAGATCTTCGCGGTCGAGGTCTAAATCCAAGGGAAAGTGTAAGACCCATATCTTAGTCCGTACCGTTTTATAGGCCTCCGCGATCTGTAACCGGCGTTTGCACCCCATCCTAAGTCATTTTCCATATTTTCAAGCCGACTCAACCCGAGACTTGTGCCCTAGCGACCGTGCCGTCGCCGCAATTCCGATGCCGCGTTTCGCGTGCCGAGGCGATACCCAGGCTAGGAGATGTGGGACCATGTTCAGTTCAAGGAAAACGCCGTGCATTGCAAAACTTAAGAGAATTTCTACCCAAATGTTACATTAATCCCATCAAGGGTCAAGTACTCACATCACTCAATCCATCACAACCCATACCTCTCTTACACAAGCTACCCCAAAAGTCAACAAAACTCTTACACAACCCATCTCTCTCTCCCATTCATCACTCCATCACTCATCCCTCTCTCTCCTTACAACCCACTCTCTCATTTTTCAAATCCATCTCACAAGCAACCCAAAAAAATCTCACGTTCAAGCTCTTCAAGCTCCATTAGAGAGCATTATGTGGCCCACTTTCTATCTCTCATCTCCACCATCCAAGTTTCATCTCAACCGTTGGAATTGTTCCTTTAGAGTTCTAGCATGCATTAACAAAAGAAGGAAGAAGAGATCTAAGGTGGGTGATCTAGGATCTGCATTTTTTGTTATTTTTATTTATTTATTTATGTATTTATTTGTGATTTAAGGGCCCACATATGGTAGGACCCACCTTGATATATGTTTTGTACCAATGAGGGGCCCATAGTGGCGGGGCCCCTCCACCACCGATCTCTCTCTCTCTCTCTCTCTCTCTCTCTCTCTCTCTTGGGTTGACATGTGGCCCACTTAATCTAGACCGTCCATTTGTTGGGGCCCCGACCCGCTGGATTAAGGAAAAATACAAATATAAGCTTGATCAATGGAGTGGCCCACTGGTGTGGACCCCACCATGTATACGTGTTGCACGTGTACTGTCTAGGGAAAACAACAACATTTATCAAAATTTCTGGTGGGCCACACCACGTGGACCCACCTTGCTGACCATGGGACCCAACTATCTAGCATCTAGACTTTTTGGACATGGGAATGACCTTTATTATATACTATAAAATGTAAATAATATTATATATATATATATATATATATATATATATATATATATTATATTATATTATAGCATATTTGGGTGGGCCACCTCCACGTGGGGCCTACCTTTAATACATATATAACATCACCGTCCAGATGGGTCTGGACAGTGGTTTGGGTAGCCTCCTACCATTTTACATATATATTATATAATATTATATATTATAATATATCATATTAAAGGCTATATATGGGTGGGATACTACGTGGACCACATCATGATTTATGATCATATCTGCACCGTCCAGTTGCTGGATGGTGCTGCAAATATGATATCCTGACCGTCCATCCATTGGACACGGTCCTGGACCCCGCCATGATGCATGTGTTGGGTCCCTGCCGTCCAAGGGCCACTGTGATGGATGGGTTTTGGCCACACCATCCAGCATGCTGAACGGGTGGGGCCCACCTAATGGATGTATTTCATCCAAACCGTCTATCAATTTGGTGAGCCGTTCAGGGTGGGCCACGTTCGTGGACCCCACTCCGATGTATTGATTCATCCAAACCATCTATCCATTTGGTGAGCCAGTCCTAGGCTTGGGAAGAAAGATGAGACAGATCTAATATTGAGTGAACTACATTGTAAAAAACATTAGGATGAACGTCCACCATTGAAAACCCTTGGGTTACAGGGTTTTGGACCAATATGATAGTTGTTTTTCCTCTATATCTAGGCCTTTGTGACCTTATGAACAAACTGGATGGGAATTAATACTATAGTGGGGTCCACTGGAATTTAATAGTGAAAATCATCATTATCACTGTTAGGTGTGGTATGGTCCAGATGATCCTTTAGATATGATTCATTTTTGTGATAATGCTCTAGAATGATCTCTAGCAATAGATGAATGGTGTGTTGGTTTGGGCCCATTTGATTTGGCCCGTTTGAATCAGGATTTTTGGTGTGGTCCAAGCCCACTTGAGGCTCATTGGTGCGGCCCATCCATAGGGCCCACCTGCCTTGTATTTAAGGCTCATATGATGGAGCCCATTGCTTGAATTTGAGGCCCATGGGCAAGGCCCATTGTGATGTATTTGAGGCCTATGGGCAAGGCCATTGTGATGTATTTGTGGCCTATGGGCAAGGCCCATTATGATATGTATTAGGCCCATGATGCATGACCCATTTGATGTATTTAAGGCCCATAGGCGAGGCCCATTGTGATGTATTCGTGGCGGATGGGCAAGGCCCATTGTGATATGTATTAGCCCCATGATGCATGGCCCATTTGACAAGGTCCAATGTGATGTAATGAGGCTCATTGTAGTGTGTATTATTCTGTGGGATGTGGCCCATTGTGATATATTTTCGGCCCATATGATGAGGCCCATTGTGATGTATATTCAACCCATTTGGTAAGGCACATTGTGATGTATTTCCAGCCCTGCTGTGTGGCTCATTGTGATGTATATGTGTCTCACTTGATGTATATGAGGCACGACTTGATGTACACGAGGCCCATTGTGATCTGTATTAGGCCCATTTCATGCGGCCCATTGTGATATTTATTGGGCCCAGATACGTGGCCCATTTGATGCATATGAGACCCATGTGTAGGGCCCACATGTTATGTATTTGAGGCCCATGAGCAGGGCCCACCTGTTGTGTATATGAGGCCCATAAGTGAGGCCTATCATGACGTGTATTAGGACAATGTGATGCGGCCCATAGTGATGTGTATGTAGCCCTTGTATGAGGCTTATTGCGATGTATATTAGGCCTTCATGTGAGGCCATGCGCCCACTATATATTTGGTCCTATGAGGACCACACCTTGGGAGCAATGTTGATTAAACATCCACATTAATGGGCAATGGTGGTTAAATATCCGCATTATGACCTTCCCTTTGGCCCTTTATTAGGCCGATTCTGATTGTCGAGGCCAATTTCAATTCTGATTGTTGAGGTCGATTGTTGAGGCCGATTCTGATTCTGATTGTCGAGAACGATTGTTGAGGCCGATTCCGATTGTTGAGGTCGATTCTGATTGTCGATATCGATTTCAATTTATCAAGGCCGATTGTTTAAGCCGATTCCAATTTCAATTATCGAGGCTAATTCTGATTGTCGAGGTCGATTATTAAGGCCAATTCCGATTCTATTTGTCGAGACCGATTGTTAAGGTCGATTCCGATTGTTGAAGCTGATTATCGAGGTCAATTCTGATTGTTGATTCTGATTCTGATTGCCAAGGCCGATTGTTAAGACCGATTTCAATTCTGATTGTCGAGGCCTATTCCGATTGTTGAGGTCGATTCTGATTCCGATTGTCGATGCCAATTATTAAGGCCGATTTCGATTTTGATTGTCGAGGTTGATTCTGATTCCAATTGTCGATGCCAATTGTTGATGCCAATTTTGATTCCGATTGTTGAGGCCGATTATCGAGGTCGATTTCGATTCTGATTATCGAGGCCGATTCCGATTGTTGAGGCCGATTTCAATTGTCGAGGCCTAATGCGATGCATATGCGACCCGTATTTGAGGCCCATCGTGATGTGCATTCGGCCCGTGTTTGAGGCCTAATATGATATATATAAGGCCTATGTGATGAGGCCCATTGTACTGCATTTGAGGGTCAGGCGATGGAGCGCATCATGATGTATATTAGACCCATGTGAAAGGCCCATCGTGATGTGTATTAAGCTCTTAAGTGAGGCTCATGGTGTTGTATATTTGACCCTTATATGAAGTCATAGGTCCACTATATGTTAGGCTCTACGTGGGTCATTCCTTGGGGGTAATGTTCGTTAAATGTCCATATTGTCGAAGTTAATTGTCGATGCCGGTTATTAATACCGATTATGAGTATGTGATAGCATAGAATCATAATACATGCCCATACGCATCATCTGCATATTTGTTATGAGATATGATTGAACATTGCATATGTCATGGTGCCGGTTGTTATGAGATTCCCTGATAGGCGAAGATTGTCTCACATGAGTGCACGGTATGCGTAGGATTGATGCATAACTGGATTATATGACTCATACATCTTGTATTGTGTGTTGTGATTATTGTACGCCCTAGCAACATCAAGGTCGTAGCCTTCACAGACATATCGTGGATGGCCAAATGGGACACCAAAAATTTATTCTACATGGGGTGCTATAAATATTCCTGAGTGAAAGTCTCAGAACCCTCTTGGTTATAGAGGTTGCTCCAACGTTTAGATCGAGTGGATGCATGAGCGTATGATGGTCATATACCGTTAGGCTGCGTCTCCCACTGTGTCGTGGTCAGTTGAAAGGGGGTACGACCTTACCTGCCCGAGAGGAGAGGATAATGCTAGGCTGAGTTTGACCAGCTCGAGTAATGGGTCTGCTATCGACGAGCCGAGCCTGATATTGACAGGTGGATAGTGAGATCTCTTTCACCCACCTTGTTACGCGCGATGGGACAACAATTTGATTTAAAGTATAATAGAACTCGGTGATTCTCAAGAGAGGAACCGTACTGATATGTGGATTTATTAAGCAGGAATTGCATACTCATTCATTCATTTATTCACTATCCACTCAGGTTGGTGGTATGCAACTATTTGTTATGTAACCTTCGCATGGCCAGGATTTCGATTGGGCATGCGACTAACCTTAGATCAGGAGTTTACCACATTGAGTCTGACTATACAAATTTAGGTATGAGACTAGTTTGGATAGAAGTCTCTTATGATGGATCCCGTACCTTGCGATACTACATACTATCATCCCGACCTTACACTTCTGCTTGGTCATTTCATTCGCATCGCATATTGCATCCGTAGGCATATGACATTTTGAGTTATTATGTTTTCTCTACTTATATATCCTAGACGAACATAGCAGGATTTACATATTGCATTGTATCCTCGGCATATGATATTTGGCTCTCTATAACTCCTCATTTGTATAGATGATCTATATTGCGTACTCTGATATTGTATGACTCATAGACTTGTCAATATTTTTACTTACTCTTATCGTATGATTCATGATCTTGCTAATATTTTTTACATTGTATGATTATGACATTACATTGAATACTTGATACTTATCTTGTGCACACACTTTCACCACCCTCTAAGCTTTTTATAAGCTTATGCACAATAGCTGTGTGCAGGTGGCGTTAGGTTGCAGCAGCATTGAGCTTGGAGTGTGTAACTGTCTTTTGAAGATTTGATTTTTAATATATGTATTTCCCTTTCAGCACTGTATTCAACTGTTTATATTGGTAGATATGTGATGTTGATGTTGCCTTTGTAATTTGGGTAAACTTGTGGTTATACTTATTATGAGTTAAATGTACATTGAAAAATCCTCCTTGTAGGATCCGAAGATCGGAATCTGGCATATGGACACTAGGAGCCGAGAATGGTGTACTACGGAAGCTGTTGGCACCGGATTCGACGATCGAGAATTTAATAAGCCCGGTTTCTGAGTTTTGGGCATGACAAGAAGGATAAAGGTAAGTTGAAGTGATGAAAATTTGGGATGATCGTGCACATAAAAAAGGATTGTCAGACTCCTAAGTCGAGAAAGGAGAATCTAGAAGGTTCATCCAGGGAAGCCAACACCGTGGAATTTAGTGAGGAGTTGAATGGTAGTGACATGTTAACCGCATCAAAATCTGAGTACTTATACGAAGAATGAATTTTGAATACAGAGGCTTCATACCGTATGACCCCTCACCGGAGTTGGTTCACTAATTATAGTGAGTGCGATGATGGCTAGGTGTTTATAGATAATGATAATGTATATAAAGTGGTAGGTGTTGGATTGGTGTGCATCAAGATGTTTAATAACATAGAGTGTATCTTGAAAGAGGTGAGACACGTTCATGATTTGAGGGAGAGTTTGATATCTCTATGAGTACTCAAGACACTAGGGTATAAATTCACCGGTTTTGATCATGTCTTTAAAGTTTCAAATGAGACACTCATAGTCATGAAGGCATAGATGAATGAAAACCTTTACAGGTTGATCGAGAATACTTCATTGGGTGGAGTCGCAATGTCTGTGACAAATTTCACGTCTGCACGTATGTGACATACATACTTAGGCTACACGAACAAGCGAGGTGTGCAAGTACTTTCTGACCATTGTTTAATTACAGATTTTAAAAATATTAATTTGTCATGGTTTCTGGTGGAGGGTCTTCATGGTGTGTCATGTTCATGCCTCGCTCACTCATGTGGCCCAAGCATACATGCCACATAAGTGCAAACACGGAATCCGCTACAAACGTTGTAACTTCACCTGATGAAGTACTCCCAATCAACTTGTAAAGGTTTTCATTCCTCTACGCCTTCATGACTATGAGTGCCCCCATTTGAAATTATAAGGACACAATCAAACTCAAAAAATTTGCATAATAGTGCCTCGAGTGCTCCTAAAGATATCATACTCTTCCTCAAATTAGAAACGCATCTCACCACGACGAAGATACACTATATGCCATCAAACATCTTAATGCTCACTGATCCAACACCTACCACGTTATATGCATTATTATTGCTCATAAATACTTGGCCACCATCACACTCACTATCACTGATGAAACCAACTTTGATGAGGGGTCATGTGGTATGAAGCCCCTGTATTCAAAATCTATTCTTCGTGGAACTACCTAGATTTTAATGCAGTCAGCACGTCACTACTATTCATTTCCCCACTAGATTCCGCAATATTGGCTTCCCTAGATAAACCTTCTGAATTCTTTTTTCTCGACTTAGGATTATGACAATCCTTCATTATATGCCTAGTCATCCCACAATTTTAGCACTTTAATTTGTCATTGTCATTCACCTTAGATTTTGACCTTGATCGTGAAGATCCATTGTTCCACTAAGAATTTCTCCCCCTCGTAACCAATACATTTGTAGAAATATGCCATGTCATCACTTTTCTTTCTTATCGCCTTCGACTGAAGGGCTAAGATAACGGTCTTAACACTAATGGTCAACGTACTGTGCACAATGAGTCATTAAATGACTCATATGAAGCTGGGAGAGAATTCAACAGAATGCGCGCTGATATTCATATTTCATCGTTTCCTCCATATTCAACAATTTGCAAAATCAATTTATTGAAGTTACTATTGTGGGGCTCAATATCATCGCCCTCCGATATCTTCAGATTGAGCAATTGAAACTTCATGTTCAAATGATTTTCAAAGGACTTCTTCACACACATGTTCTTTAATTTTGCGCATGTACTTGCTATAGTTTTCTTTATAGTAACATTATAGAGGAACTCATCTGTTAAGCACAATTGGATAAATGTTTTATCTTTCTTATCCATCTTATTCCATTCATCTTTTGTCATAGATTTCGGTCGTTTTTCAGGGAGAACATTGTCTAATTCTTGCTAAATTAAGATACCATTCATCTTAACTTTGTATAGTTCAAATTTATTTTTGCCGAAATATTTTTCTACATCAAACTTCGGATTAAATGTCGTAGATACCTTACTTTTTAGATTTGATCTGCTTTCTAGTGTTAGCTCTAATACTACTTGTCGAGGAACCGGAAAAGCCCACATAGATGAATCAAGCAAAGTACACCCACTCGCACAACTAAGTCCAAACACAAATAATTCAAAATTTATGTGAAAAACCTTTTTGAGAGAAAATTATGGCACAAAGCGATAAATATGCACTATAAAAGTAAAAATTACAAGAGATAAAAGTATTACTGATTCAAACAAGCCTCAAATGTTCCTCATAAACAATATATATGCCCTTGAAACCCTTATGAATGAATTATAAAGCCATAGAGCTCCTCAATTCTAAAATCCCATTTACACCCGATATATAAAGAAGCACAACTAGAATAGGAAATAAATCCCACACTTACTCAACTCTACGTGCACGCTTGATGGGACCTTTGATGGCATAAACCATCCATCGAAGGCCTCGACTACCTTTGATGACATTGAGTAGCAACATCAAAATGTTCTGGCAACCAATATGGATTTTTTAGATTTTTTCAATAGCATCGAGCACATGTCGATGGTATCGACATTTTCTTGATGGAATCAAGTGACCTATTGATGACATCGATAGACCCTATTGCTTATAAATTTAAGACATCAACAACAATTTCCAACCCACGAATAGTTTTTGTTCTACACACCAAGAAAGCGCTCTTAAAATGTGAAATTATGCAAGGTTTTTAACTACTAATCTAGTTGTAAATTCACAGTCTATTGTTGCCTAACAATCTTTATCATGGAGAGTTATGTGGATCCCTACTCGTATGAATTATAACATTGAAGTCATGGGTTCAAGCACTCATTATGGTGTATATGGGTGTGTGGTGAGTATAAGTGTATGTATTACAAAAAAAAAAACCGACAAATGAAGACCAAGCAAATTTATCAAAGTTATGTATTTTTATGCATTAATTTAAGTATAGATATTTCCTTACATATGCATCGTAGAAATCTATGCAAGCCATGTTTCATGTTATTATACACACACCCTTCCTTCAACTTATAGTCTTAAAGCCCACTTTTTTAGGACTCACTGTATCTAACAATAATGAGTAATCATTAAAAAATAAAACAAAACTTTGCATTTACAAAATGATACATATAATTATTTTAAAATAATTTGTTCAATCAAAATGATTCATAAAAAGTAAGTTTGACATGCTATATTAATCAATCATTTCAATTCCTAATATAACACATAAATCTATGAAGACAATAAATCCTTTTCAACGAGAATCCTAATTCTTGTAGGAAACATGATTAATTATCCAACTCATTATGATCCACTTAAAAAGCTGATATATTAATAACCCTATGATAAACACAACTACAATAAGTACAAGCTAATACATTTTTTTTACACCCACTCACACCACATGGGCACTCAATCCGTATCTCAATGTTGAAACTCTTGTGTAAGTCCACCATCAGGCCATAAATCAAGACCCAATACGATCTAATACCTAAAGTCAAGCTAACTTACTAGATATAATTAATGCCTACATGTGCACACAACTACACGTGTATGGACAATGTCTCATGATAAAGACTCACCATATATCCAATAGTCACATCATACATAATGGCCTGGGAGTTAGGCTACCCCGATTATCCGCTAGCTATGACTATTCTAAATCTATCAAAAATTAAATAAGTTGGGTATGGCAATGTATTTCACTCTAAGGGTCCGTTTGGCATGTAGGATCCCATGGGATTAGGAAGGATGGGATGGATTTTAAGGTAATGGTGGTGGTGTCAATGGATTGGTTTAAGATCCATGAGATTGCTATATCTGGGACGAGTTCACCGTGTCTGTTCGGTACGTCCGGCATATCTCAGGATTTTACCTTTCAATCCCTTTCAATCCTTCCAACCAAACACACCTCAAGCACGATTGAATGAGATTAGGAGGGATGAGATCAATTTTAAGGTAACGATGGTGATGTCACTAGATTGGTTTAAGATTCATGGGTTTGCTGTATCCCAGGACAAGTTCATTGGGTCTGTTTGGCTAGTCTGACATATCCCGGAATTTTACTATCCCATCCCTCCTAATCCCTCTTAATCCGCCCGGCCAAACATACCCTAATTGCAGTAGTGGAATTGTTCATGGGCTACTCAAGCCATATACAGTAGAGACATAAAGAAAGAAAAAGAATCAATTTTCAGATGTCACTTAATAATTATCAAGAAAGAGATGTTTTTTCTTTATAGATATTGACCTGAGAGTTGATACTGCGAGACAAGATGGCTGAAGTTTGACTCTGGCTCGGTTAGCTGATTCTCTCATCATCAGTCTTCTTTAAAAATATTTTCTCGTCTGATTCTTCTATTAATTTTCTTCAAATTATTATTATTTTATGTTTAAGCTAAAAGATTCTCCTTCCTCCTTTTATTTAATTATTACAGAGGTTTGCTAGCCCCACACGCAATTTCCGACGCAGCACACGTGCCAACCCAGCATTTGGGTTGGACATCAACCAGGCCGGTCCAATCATCAGGTGGGCCACCCACGTCTGGAAAATAATTCTGTTTGGAAAAATTGCCAACCGTTGATGTCTATTGCACACGTGTAGCACATGATGAGTGGAGCCACGTATTTTTATTTTTGTGCCAGGTCAATTGTACAGTGGGCCCACGGCACGTGTGCACGTGATGTTCGGAGATTAGCCCATTTTTCTTTTGAGAAAAGCTTTGATACTCAGGCAGTATGTGATGGATGAAATGCTGCCACTCGGAGATTACACAGAAATTGGTTGCCTGGAATACACGAAATTCAAATTAAACTGTCCAAAGCATGGGTCCCATATTAGATGTATCGTAAACCAAAATTACTCTTATTTGATTATCTAACCATCGGATGGATGGACATTAAATTGGATGGTTCAAAATGGAAAAATAATAATCCAACGGTCCTATTTACACTAGCAAGTGTCCTCTGATAAGAGGTTTCAACAATCAAATTAGGGGGCTTTTACTTAGAAACAGTGAGTTGCACAATTAAGTGCCCATCCATGAAGCGGAATACACAGGTGGAGTGTGAAATGATTCATTCTCCTTTTCTTTTGTGAGAAAATCTTTTATACTCCGTGGGAGTGTGATGAATGATACGCAGTCACCTATAAAATACCTAAAAATGCATAAGTGTCATGTAACTAAAACAAATTAAATCACCTGTACAAGTTTAGGTTATGATAAATCAATAGTTACTCTTGGTTATTTTAAAATTAGGTTTGAGGACATCTTTTAGACTACTAAAAATGAAAAATATTCAATTTATCTTATTAACAAAAATAATAATTATAATAATAATCCAAAAATCATATATTACAAATGCTTACGCAATCTAATCGGGATTGTAAATTAACTAGTTTAAGGGTATACACACATATATGTATATGTAAACTTATGCCTAACATCACGATGATATATGTCGAACATCAACACCATCCATTTTATGTCTTTTACGTAGGATGTTCCAAAAATCAGTTGTATATGGAACTATGGTCGGCTATACTATATAAAATTGTGTAAAGACATGCTTAAAATATATATATATATATATATATGGGAAAAAGTACTATCTGCTCGAGTGGATGGGAACGTCCCATAAGGTCGAGCTATGTGGGCCCCACTATGATGCGTTTCGAACATCTACCCCATCAGTCAGATGCACCATTCCATCGTGGGCCTGCATCTCAAAAATCAAGTCAATTCGTTACTTATGTGGGCCACACCATATGCAAAAGCTGAGAGGGGCTGTGCACCATTAAAACATTCATCATCATTTTTTGGGCCCACCGAGATGTGATTTGCAAATCCAGCCCATCCATTATGTGTGTCCCACTTGGATGAGGGTTCAGACCAAGTTTCAAATGCATGCAAATTTCAGGTAGGCCCCACCAAGTGCTTTTATATATTTTTGACATGTCTTCACGTGATTTTAGATGGTATGGCCCACCTGAGTTCCGTATACGGCTGATTTTGGGATATCCCATAATTTAAAGGGGACCCATTAAATGCACGGTGTTGATGGTCGACATGCATCATGGTGGGGCCCACACGGCTCGACCTCATGAGAGCTTATCGGAGCTTTAGCGCATAGTACCTTTTCCCTCTCTCTCTCTCTCTCTCTATATATATATATAAAAGAAACTTTATTAAGAAAAGAAAGTTGGAATCACCAAACAAAATATAAAAAATGTATTGACAAGAAAAAGAAAAAGAAAATACAAGTCTAGCAGGTAGTTGAGATGGCTCCCACATGGAGTTTATAAGACATTTTGCCCATCCGGTAAAGTTGTCCCACCGTATAGATAGAATGCTTCAAAATTTAAGTTGATTCAATTATAAAGATGAAATGCCCCTTTTAATGTGAAGTTTGATTGTTGATGGTTTTATTTATTTATTTATTTTTACAATGTGCTGCTCTTGATAGTAGGGGACTTGATTTTTTTAAGGCATTCCATTTTCACGATGGAACAACATTCCGGACGAATGAAATGTCTTACAAACACCACGGTGGGCCCTACACACCAACTCAATGGATGTACAACTTGTTGTACGTTAGCATTTCTGATGCATATATAGACACACACATACACTCAAAAGGGTATGCGATTATGAAGTACCTGCGTATGAAGCATCATGCACAGCCGGAGTATCAAACGACTCTGTATTTTTTGAGTGAATGTGTGACTGTGTGTGAAAGTCTACCCTCCCAATTCCGTTCCATTCATGCCTTTGATGGGCATGATGATGATGGTCATGGTAATGATGGTTATGATGATGATGATAGAGGTTGTGCATGTGTGTATATATATTTATAATTTTTTGACTCCAGCAGCACCAACACACCCCCAATCATTCAAAAAACATCAATGCCTTTGTGGCTGTTACAAACTTTCAGCTTAAATTAATTTCCTTTTACCCTCCCAAACCATTTGAAAGCCCCAAGAGAGAAAAAGAGTCCCCTTCCCCTTTCCTCAAGTCACATAGATTCATCACCACTCCATTCCAAATTTTATTTTAAAATCTTGAAAAGGAAATACAGACAGACAGAAAGAAAGAAAATAACCTCTCTCTCTCTCTCTCTCTCTCTCTCTCTCTCTTTCCTTTCTCTTCCCTTCTCTTCTACTTCAGCTCTCTGTCTTCTTCTCATTTTCCCCTTTGGAATCTCATCTGGGTTTTTTTTTTTTTTTTTGGTTTTTTCATTTGGGTTTTTTTGGGAGATGGTTTTCTCAATTGGGTTTTCTTTATTTTCTTCTATTCTCAGCTGAATTTACTCATCTGGATATTCCCACTTATCACAATCTCTCCTTTGTTTTTCTTTTGATTGGGAATGTTCCATTTACTATGGATGACACCCTTAGATCTGCCTTCTTTGGTGCCTGATCCACAGCTTCATTCAAGCATGGAGACTCTTCAAAAGGTCAGATGATGGCTGCTTTTGTTCCTTTTTCTATTCCATTTCATTTTAGTGGATTATGAATAGATCGGGGCTTTGTTTTAGCTGGAATGGGGAACCAATATTCCCTTCCCTTCTTGGGATTCTGATCTTTTAGTTTAAGAAGCTTTCAATGATGCATAGTTACCAGAAAATCCATTGGGTTGTTGGGTTTTTGGGATTTTCGCGGCCGGTGGTGTTTCGGGCAAGTACTTTCCTTCTGTACCTGTTCATGGTGCAGAGCTACAGGAACCCTCCATTCCAGAGGTCCTCTAGCGGAGCAGTGTCTGATTGGACCATGTCTATCTAGTGTTTGCTGTGATGGGGAACAGCACTTCTCGTGTCGTAGGGTGCTTTGTACCATTAGGCAATGGGAAGCACGGGGTCAATTTAGAGTTCTTAGAGCCATTGGATGAAGGATTGGGGCATTCCTTCTGTTATGTTAGGCCGGTGATCACCGACTCTCCTGCTATAACCCCATCAAACTCTGAGAGGTTTACAGTCGATTCGAGTACGCTAGATTCGGAAACGCAAAGCGGCTCGTTCAGACGAGAGATTGTCGAGGATTCATTGGGTTTACAAAGACCTAACAAGAATTTCCCCGAAACTACATTCAAGACGATATCGGGTGCGTCAGTGAGTGCCAATGTGTCTACTGCTAGGTCCATAAATCAAAGCGCGCTGTTTGCGAGCGATGCCCAAGAGCCCGCTGCTTCTTTTGAAAGCACGTCGTCGTTCGCTGCAATCCCTCTGCAGGCGGTGCCTCGTGGGTCGGGGCCATTGAATGGGTTCATGTCGGGCCCTCTGGAGAGAGGGTTTGCTTCAGGGCCTTTGGAAAGAGGGGGTGGTTTTATGTCTGGGCCCATTGAGAAGGGTGCTTTCATGTCAGGTCCTTTGGATAGCACGGACAAGACCAACTTCTCGGCTCCCCTCGTATACAGTCGAAGAAGAATGGGTTTTGGACGTATGGTCAGGAGCATGAGTAGGCCCATGAGAAATGTTCTCTCCCGTACCTTTCCGAGGCATTCTTCGGGGTCTGGTTGGATGCATCGTTTTTTTTTGCAGCCAGTGACACGGTTTGTGTGGCATCCCAAGGGGGAGAAGTTTCATCCTGAAGTCCCAAGGAACTGTTTGGAGGTCGGGCCATCTGTGGGTGAGTATAGTAATTCCCGGAACTTGCAATGGGCTCATGGCAAGGCTGGTGAGGATAGGGTCCATGTTGTGCTTTCTGAAGAACAAGGATGGTTATTCGTTGGGATATACGATGGTTTTAGTGGCCCTGATGCTCCTGATTTTCTCATGGGCAATCTTTATAGGGCAATAGATAAAGAACTAGAAGGGTTGCTTTGGGATTATGAAGATAAATCCGGAGCAAACCCACCTGCATCTGAGCTTCTTGAAAACAATAATGTTGGGGCTCTAACAGATTGCAGAAAAGAGGATTGTGTAATTTCTCGATTGTGCGAAGGGGCCCCACGTGATGGTCCAGAAGACCCATGCGCAGCAGAAACTACAAATGTTCAATCGAATGTTGATGAAACTGACAGACAATCTGCGGTGGCAAAGGCTTTACCGGATCCACCAGTTGAAATCAATGAAATAGTTGAGGAAAAAGACAATCTAGACACCAACCAAGACCTTAGTACAGACATGGGCTTGAGGAATGCAGATGCTGCAGGGCCTAGTGGCACCTCAAAGCAGGTTGCCTTTCATGTTTCAACAGAAAAGTTGGCTGGCCAAGGCAGGAAAAGCAAGCGGCTTTATGAGCTGCTTCAGATGGAGGATGAGGATACACAGGGTTCGCCATCCGTATTGGAGGCTGGCAACCGGAGAAGGGCTACGTGGGATTTACAGCTAAGTGGGGAATATTTTCGTTCCCAGGAAAAATTACCAGCAGCACGACCTTTGTCACGTTCGGCAAGTGCCAAAGGGAACGGTTCAGGTCGCCTGGGAGAAGATATCAGATCACAGGTAGATGAAGGGGTTGCTGGGGAGGAATCCAAACATGGCAGTGAGGCTTCTTTTTCTATTTCAGGGCACAAGCACATGAAGCGATCTCTGATTGGATCAAAGCTGAGAAAAATGTACAGGAAGCAGAAGTCCTTGCGCAAAAAGCTATTCCCTTGGAGTTATGATTGGCACAGAGATCAGACCCATGTTGACGAGAGAATAGTTGACCCATTGGCATCCATTCGGAGATGCAAGTCGGGCCCGGTTGATCATGTTGCTGTCTTGAATGCGATGTCACGGGCACTTGAGACTACGGAGGAGGCTTACATGGAAATGGTGGAGAAGGCACTCGACAGAAACGCGGAGCTTGCACTGATGGGTTCGTGTGTTCTAGTGATGCTGATGAAGGATCAGGATGTGTATGTCATGAATCTTGGTGATAGCCGTGTTATCTTGGCACAAGAGAGGCTGAATGACCGCCATCCAAATCCAAATGCTTCAAAAGATGACGCCAGGCATCGAAACAGGTCCAGGGAGTCGCTTGTTCGCGTTGAACTAGACAGGATATCAGAGGAGTCTCCGATACACAATCAGGCCAGCATGATGAGCAAGATCAACAAGAACAAGGAGGTCTCCATTTGCAGATTGAAGATGAGGGCCATTCAGCTGTCCACCGATCACAGCACAAGCGTCGAGGAGGTACATAACATAATGAAAATCAAATTGAGTTCTTCTTACTTGAAATTCACCGTAGTTACTGTCCAATTATTTTCCTCATCATGTAACATTTACAATTCGGAATGCATGTTAATTTGAATATTCAACCTATTTTCTAATCACTTGTAACTGATGAAACAAACGTCACAAAAAATGCAACACACTCACATTTACATATTTGCTGCCCATTCAGCTTGAGGAGGTCAAAATGTAAATTTAGCTAGATTGGTGCCCCTAAGGATTCAGGTTCTTGAAATAGTGAGGAAAGGGGCACCTCTCATTGTTTTACTTTGGTGTCATCGAACTTGCAGGTTGTATGTTAGTATGTGATGGTGGGTGAAAATAAGAACTTAACAAGCAGGAATCTGCACAGTTACATGTCATGGTACTCTTTCATTTTTCTCGCTTTCCTCACATGTTCGGTTTTAAAATCTTTTGTTTACATTTAAGATATGACTTCACTCTATTATAAATGTGTTAGGTAGCTACTGTAGCTTTGACCTATTAAATAGCAATTGGATCCTATTGCCCATCTACCTCAGAAGATGATAGCTTTTTAAATTTTTTTTTTTTTGGCTCCCCCTCTTAGCTGAACTATAATAGAGTTTGGGCGCGTAAAGATCTGCTTTCTTTGCATGCATTTTTCTCACTGTCACAGTTCTTTAGATCTCTTAGTTCTCCTTGACAATGGCAGTCTTGATTTCATGGATAGGAGGTGCACTAGTGAAGACCAGTTTTAGAAACGATATCAAAATACCAAATAACTCCACAATTATGTAGCAAAGGTAGTTTTCCTTTTTTGTCATTGTGTTGAGTTGATCTGTGTCAGTGTCCACATGGGTGCCACTCACAGACACGGCTCATATAGAAGGCTGTTATTATTATTATTATTATTATTTTTTATACATATAAATGTAAATTATAGGCTTATAGCTACTATTATCTAATGTTCTGCTTTTTTTTACATGCATGCAATTACGGTATGCTTTTAACATTTCAATAGTGTGTCAGCCACTCTTATCAGAAGTAAGTCTGCCAATAGGTTTGGATTCTGTGGATATACCCGATCTACTCGACCTGAGTTAATAGGGTTTGGGTCCATTTATTGGGCCCAGTTAATAAATTGGACGAGGCCCAATTAATGATCAGGTCGGGACATATAACTGTTGGTTACCTGATAAATACAAGTATAATAAAATTTAAGCCAGGTTAAATAAAATGCTAAATATGTCTTAGATTGTATCATCATCTAAGACCATCTCAACTAATTGTAGTCGGCTACACAAATCCTGTTCTGCCATTCTAGTCGATCAAAGACCATGTCCTCAGTTAAACCATAGGTCATCAAATCTTTTCTTACTACCTTCGGTCCTTTGCCCACATCTTTCTGGCCCTTCCCCTTGTCCTTTTAGAGGTTTCAACTTGAACCCACTCACTCCCAAATGGTGTATTTCTCAGCCTTTATTGCACATGGTCAAACCATTGAAGTCTACTATCCTTCATCTTATTACATGTTGGTGCTAGTTCTGAGTTCCCTCAAATCCATTCATTTATACTTCTATCATTCCTTGTCTTGCCACTCATCCATCTCAACATCCTGATTTTGGCCACGCCCTATCAACATGCTGTTCCTTGCCCACCCAACATTCTGTCCCATAAAGCATGGCTGCTCTTATAGCTTTCTTATAAATCTCCGCTCCAATTTGATTGATACGCTACGATCGCATAAATCTCTAGAGGCACATATCCACTCCACCCACCTAGTTCTAATCCAAAAATTCTTCGGCACTTGATTCTCCCTGGCATCACAAGAGTGATTTGGCTTGAGCAGAACCTTTTTGGATGAGTCTTCTAATCATGATCAATTTTTGTTCCTTGAGCCAAATGGTCAGTTGTGGAATGGGTGTGAACCACTAGAGCTTTTGAAGGGAGCCTGGCAGAGGCTCAACAAAGTAGTTGGGAGGATTCTTCTTTGTTGTATTGACTTGATGATCTCTCATCAGCAAGGTATTTCGTATCGGCAACGGTGGCCATAATGGGCACCACCGTTACCGATATGGTTATCGGTTAACGGTAAAAAAAATTGCCTGAATTTTTTTGAAAAAATATATAGAAAACCTAGAATAACGTGAATATTCCAAATCTGTATTTATTTATTTATTTTGTTTTTTGTTTTGAACATGTTTATGGTAGCTTAACGGTCCACTCTTTGGTGAGAATGTTGTATTGGGTTGTCTAGTGAATTTATGAACATGCTTATGTGTCTCTAATATTTATACATCACAATCACGCATTAGAAATAGCAATTGGAAAAAAAAATGCATGTATTCCATTTTTTTTCTTCGATTTTTTGAATAAATAGCCCTCAAAGCTTCTATTTACTCAAATCGCTTCAATCTACTATTTTAATCCTAAAAACTATAGTACGAGTGGTCGAAATCTGTTGTAGAATTATGTAGGAAAGTTTTTGGAATGAGAAAAGTGGAAAAATGAGAAAAAATGGATTTATATAGAAAAAGAAATGGCCGTTTTTCAATTGCTATGAGGGTAATGGTCATTATGCCCCGTAACTACTGTTACGGCTCCTATAATGGCCTATACGGTCCGAAAAAAACCAACTACCCCATTTCACCCTTGTATCGTGTAACGATCATGGCCGTTACTTATACGTATTGGCCTTTATGGCCGTATTGTAAGTTGTAACGGATACGGAACACCTTGCTCATCAGCCCTCCCCTCTTCTTTTTTTTTTTTTTCTTCATTTCCCTCTAGTTGTAATAAAATTGCAATTACCCTTTAAAAAAAAAACTGTGAGCAACATCCTTCTCAATCTCTCCACTCTCATTAATTATTGACCCAAGGTATTGAAAATAGTGATTTGGGATACTTATAGTATACATAATATCATTTTCATTATCTCTGCTTGTACCTCATTTCAACTCATACCTCACATGACATGCTTCTAACCCTAGTCCCTAAGCAACCACCTGTCCTTGACCCTGTCAGTTGCTGGCTGGTAGCTGCAAGTACAAGAATTGCCACCACCACCCTGAAGGATCAAGTAAGATTACTTATTTTTTCTTCTCTAAAAATGGTTATTAGAATTGGATAGATAATAGGGTGTTAGGGGTACCGCAACTGCAGTTTAGGGCCTTCTTGTTGTATGCATTCCATGTTCTTAACTGTCCGATGAGACCTGCTCAGATCAGAATCCAGTTGTAGACTATGACCCAAAATCCACAATGTTTAAGATCAGATGTTGATGCCCAAATTCAGACGGATGCAGATTTGGTACCTATTGCATGGTAGCTGGACCGGACCTGATAGGATCTGAATCTGTTTCTTGTTGTGCAGCACGCCAACAACGCAGTGAGCCGAGATCCAATCTCAGGCCTCACCCACAAACGATAAACGGATGAAAATATAAACTAGAAACAGATCAAAGCAATCCAAACAAACCACAAGACAAGATATACGTGGAAAAACCCCAAACTAGGGTAAAAAACCACGGATGCAAACTTCCACTATGAAGGCAATATACTAACCTCTCCCTTGGAAGAACAGAGAAATCCCTTAGCCCACACCTTAGAATTACTTTTCCCTCTTTCTCATCTACCTAGAAAAGCCCTAGGAACCCCTATTTATAGTTTAGGTAACTTCCCTTCCGCACCCTTGCGAAAGGCGACATCAAAATCCGCAATCCGTATCAGTTTCGGAAACAATCCGTGTAACTTACGACTAGTCCTAGCTCCCCTATGACCGGTCCTAGGCCCCTACGACCGGTCATAGCTCTCCTACGACCAGTCCTAGGCCTCCGAAAAAAAACAGCACAACTCGCTGGACTTTGAGTCGAACCGATCCACGACCGGTTGAACAGGCCCTACGACCGGTCGTAGCCGTCCTACGACCGGTCGAAGGCGGCCGGCTACGACCGGTCGAAGGCGGCCCAATGTGGCTCCACATTCTCAACAATCTCCCACTTGGAGACACATTGCCATAAACCTTCGTCTTCTTCATCCGGAGTGCACCACCTCCCCGTCTTCAAGCTTGAAGACCAATCAAAGCTGAACAGAGCTTCAGCTTCTCCAGAATAATCGATCCATCTTCTAGTAACGAACATATGAAATGATATTTGATGGCAATATGCTTGGTCCATGAATGAAAGGCTGAATTCTTAGCCAAGTGTATTGCACTCTGACTGTCAGTGTACAGCTTGCAATCTACTTGCTTCTTACCCAACTCTTCCATAAAACTTTGCATCCACACCATCTCCTTGCATGCTTCTGTAGCCGGAACATATTCTGCTTCTGTCGTACTGATAGATATTATCTTCTGTAACTGAGAGACCCAACTGACTACAACACTACTCAGAGTAAACACATAACCTGTAGTGCTTCTTCTGCTGTCGATATCTCCTGCCAAATCTGAATCCACATAGCCTTGTAGCTTGATTTTCGATCCACCATAACACAGCCCTACATCCTTAGTACCCATCAGGTATCTGAGGATCCACTTCACAGCTTCCCAATGTTCCTTCCCGGGGTTGTTCATGAACCCGCTAACAATTCCCACTGCTTGAGTAATGTCTGGCCTCGTGCTTACCATAGCATACATGAGACTCCCAATCGCTGACGCATATGGGACTTTAGCCATGTAGTCCCGTTCCTCCTACGTCTTTGCACCTTGCTCCTTAGATAGCTTGAAGTGGCTGGCTAATGGAGTGCTAACCGGCTTAGCACCTCTCATATTGAATCGATCAAGTACCTTGGCTATGTACTCTGCCTGTGACAAAACCAATTTCTTGTTTTCCCTGTCACGCTTTATCCTCATGCCTAGGATTTGTTTTATAGCTCCTAAATCCTTCATGGCAAATTCTCTAGACAGTTGTCTTTTGAGATCTGAGATGTCCTTCATGCTTGAACCGGCCACAAGCATATCATCAACGCACAGAAGAAGGATGATGTATGACGTATCAAACTTCTTCAAGTAACAACAGTGGTCTGTATGACATCTCCTAAAACCGTTTCCCGACATGAAACTATCGAACTTCTTGTACCACTGCCTCGGGGCCTGCTTCAAGCCATATAGACTTTTCTTTAGTCTGCACACCTTGTTCTCATTACCTGACGCCACGTATCCTGTCGGCTGATGCATATATATTTCTTCTTCAAGGTCCCCATGAAGAAAGGCTGTCTTAACATTTAGCTGCTTTAGATGTATGTTCTCTGTAGCCACTATACTCAAGACCATGCGAATCGTAGACATCTTCACCACAGGTGAAAATATTTCGGTGAAATTGATACCTGCCTTCTGTTGAAACCCTTTTACAACCAGTCTCGCCTTGTACTGTTTCGAACCATCATGCTCCTCCTTCAGTCTGTAAACCCACTTGTTATGAAGAGATTTCTTATCCTTGGGTAGAGTGACTAGCTCCCATGTACGATTAGACTCAAGAGAGTCCATCTCCTCATCCATGGCTTGCTTCCACTTAACCCATGTATCTGACTGTAATGCCTCTTCAAAATACTCTGGCTCACCATTATCTGTCAGCAGTAGATAATGTAAGGAGGGTGAGTATCGGACTGTGGGTCTCCTCTCCCGAGTAGACCTCCTCACAACCGGTGTTTGTGGCTCTGCCTCATAATGCTCCTGTGCACGATCATCCTGTGACGCTGTAACACCCATGTCCGGTAACTCTTTCAACTCTACGAATTTCTTTTTCTCGGCCTTATTATCTTGCACACTGTCCTTATGCATTACTTTTTCATTGAAGATTACGTCCTTACTTCTGATGATTTTCCTGCTTTCTGCATCCCAAAACCTGTAGCCAAAATCATCTTGCCCGTAGCCTATAAACGTGCACCTCCTGGACTTCGCATCCAGCTTGTTTCTGTGCTCTACATCAATGTGAACATATGAAGTGCAACTGAACACTCTGAGATGTGTAAGGTTCACTTCTTTCCAAGTCCACGTTTCTTCTGGTAGCTCACCATCCAATGGTGTTGAGGGACTTCTATTGATAAGATATACGGCAGTATTTACAGCATCTGCCCAAAAGGTCTTGGGCAACCCTGCATGTAACCTCATGCTCCTGGCGCGCTCAAGGATAGTCCTGTTAATGCGCTCAGCCACACCATTCTGCTGCGGTGTCCCTGGAATCGTTTTCTGATGTTTGATTCCACTTGCTGCACAATACTCCTCAAATCTCTTATCACAATATTCTCCCCCATTATCAGATCTGAGACACTTTACTGTTTTACCTGTCTCGTTTTCTACCATAACTTTCCACTTCTTAAACACATCAAATACATCAGATTTATGCTTTAAGAAATAAACCCACAGTTTTCTACTAGCATCATCAATAAATGAAACAAAATAACGTGAGCCACCAAGAGATGATACCTGTGCCGGTCCCCACACGTCAGTGTGTACAAGCTCCAATAGATGCGTCTTTGGAGCGCGTCCTGTCTTCTTGAAGCTTACCTTCTTCTGCTTGCCATATACGCAGTCCTCGCAGAATTCCAAGTCAAGAGACTTCAGCCCCGGTAGCTTTCCCTTTGACAATAACACTTTCATACCTTTCTCACTCATATGTCTCAATCTCTGATGCCATAACCGCCCATTCACTCCAGTTGATGCGACTGCGAGTGAACTATACGATCCTGAAGTCACGTACAAAGTACCTTCTTTTTTGCCTCGAGATATCACCAAGGCACCTTTTGTGATCTTCCAGGAATCACTGGTGAATGTCGTCACATAACCGGTGTCGGCTAACTGCCCCATTGAGATCAGATTCCTTCTCAAACTCGATACATGTCTGACATCCTTCAGTTTCAAAACCGTTCCGTTTTTCTGATTGACCTGAACGTCTCCCTTTCCAACAATACTGCACGGTTCATCATCACCCAGGTATACTCTCTCAAAGTCACCTGACACATAATCACGCAGAACTTCCTTACATGAAGTGGCATGAAACGAAGCACCCGAGTCTATAACCCATGACTCATTCCTTGCATCAAGAGACAAGATCAACGCCTCTGTGTCGCTCTCCTCAGACAGATTCACTGAATCCTTCCCGTCTTGAGAGCTTCCTTCTTGTTTCTTGAGCGTCCTGCAATCACGTTTCATGTGTCCCTTTTTTCCGTAATGCCAACACCCGTCTTTGTCTTTCGGTCCCTTGGACTTCTTCCTTGACTTAGAACGCCCGTGTTTATTGCCTCCTCTGTTCTGCGATCTTCCTCTTCCTTCAACGTTTAGAGCATTCTTTGAATCCCCTGTAACTCCTGATGCCTTCATTCTAGATTCTTCGCTGAGAATTAGACCGGCTACATCATCAAATTTCAGGTTTGTCGACCCTGAAGAATTGCTCACAGCAATCACCAAACCATCCCAACTGTCTGACAGACTGGATAAGATCAATAGCGCCCTGACCTCATCCTAAAAAACGATGCCAACGGATTCCAACTGGCTCTTGACTGTATTGAACTCGTTTAGATGTTCAGCCACGCTCCCACCATCTGACATCTTCATGTTGAATAGCTGTTTCATAAGATGAACCTTGTTAGATGCTGAGGGTTTTTCATACATGGTGGATAGGGCTTCCATCAATTCTTTTGTCGTTTTCACCTTGGATATGTTGAAGGCGATGCTCTTAGACAAAGAGAGTCGGATCGTTCCTAAAGCCTTCCTATCCAGTAAAAACCATTCATCATCTGTCATCTTTTCTGGTTTCTTCTCTTTTCCTTCTAGAGGAATGTAGAGGTCCTTCTGATACAGATAATCCTCCATCTGCATCTTCCAGAAGGCAAAGTTTGAACCATCAAACTTCTTAATTCTAATTTTTCCATCTTCCACTATCGCTCCCAATAGAACTAAACCAATAGCTTTGATACCAGTTGTTGCGCAGCACGCCAACAACGCACTGGGCCGAGATCCAATCTCAGGCCTCACCCACAAACGATAAACGGATGAAAATATAAACTAGAAACAGATCAAAGCAATCCAAACAAACCACAAGACAAGATATACGTGGAAAAACTCCAAACTAGGGTAAAAAACCACGGATGCAAACTTCCACTATGAAGAAACAAAGATTACAAGGCAATATACTAACCTCTCCCTTGGAAGAACAGAGAAATCCCTTAGCCCACACCTTAGAATTACTTTTCCCTCTTTCTCATCTACCTAGAAAAGCCCTAGGAACCCATATTTATAGTTTAGGTAACTTTCCTTCCGCACCCTTGCGAAAGGCGACACCAAAATCCGCAATCCGTATCAGTTTCAGAAACAATCTGCGTAACCTACGACCGGTCCTAGGCCCCTACGACCGGTCCTAGCTCTCCTACGACCAGTTCTAGGCCTCTGAAAAAAAACAGCATAACTCGCTGGACTTTGAGTTGAACCGATTCACGACCGGTCGAACAGGCCCTACGACCGGTCGAAGGCGGCCCAATGTGGCTCCACATTCTCAACATTTCTCTTAGTCGAGTTTGGATGCAGGTACACCATTGTTCAACCTCAACACGACCCTTTTGAGGGCCCTATGTAAATGCAATTGTGTCTAACACGATGACAAATGTCTATATCCAACTTATAGCTTGAGAATCTTCCGTAAAAATAATAAAAAAAAATTTATAACTCAGTTTTCTAAAGCCAAAGTCAAGAGGAGAACAAGCAAAAGGGCAGTTGACTGTATAAATTACAACAAAGGAAATGATTCGAAACTTGTAGCGAGTTCCTATGGTAGTTCCTTCTTGTTAATGGAACATCAGTGTATGCATCGATACCCTTAACTGATTTAGCCAGTAGAATTGTATAATATGACAAAACATCCCTTAGCAACTTCATCCTCTTAAGTGAAGTCATGATACATGTTTGTCAACAAGAAAGAAATGTTTTTGTTTTTTGTGTGAGCACACGCGTGTGCATGCATGTCAGTTGCTGATGTTGGTCTCTGGTCATTGCACAATCTATACTTCTGGCATTGGAAAACAAATTTGATGCTTGCTGATTTTTGGAAAGTTGAAAAATGAGGGATCATTGTAGTTCTTTTACTGGAAGCAAAGATCAACCTCTACATCTTTGGTTCTCTTATGGAACTTGAAGAATAAAAATAGCAGTGGTAATGGTATTGAACGAAAAGAGGTATTTGAATATTATGGATGCCCAGTAGAACTGTGGAGGCATTATCCACTGTATCCAACTGCAAGTACCTTAAAACCATCATTTGTCAGTTGCTCTTATTTGGAAGGAGTGACCTGGAAACATGAAAATACGATGGCATACAATTTGTCAGCGGGAATTTGTACTTTTAGGACTACCCTTATTACCTTGACTTACTAGGTGACAAGAGAAACTAACCCATAATGGGAATGCACGTATGGTAATGGCAGTATGCAATGGCAGATGAAACTACTTACAGAATCAGCTTTTTGGGGTTCTTGATTAGTTCATTACATGTCTCATGCAATGGTGGTCCAGTTGATACTGGTCCCACTGCTCATCCGTCAAGATGTGGTATCATTCTGATGTCATAAGTAAATTAGTTAAAATCCTAAAATAATCAGGAAAAAAAAAACAAAGGCTGCCGATTCCTGCCCAAACCATCTGGATGATTCTATAGTTGACTACAAAAAAATGTCTGAATCCAAACGGGTTCCAATCCAAAACTGGGTATTATAGTAACCCGGCATGGAAAGGCCATCGGTTCCGTTCCAAACTGGTCCAATTGTCTGGTCTGTTCTGAGTTTTAAAACATTTGTCTCAGGAATCTTTTAGATTTAATGTCCATGAACAATACCAGTAGGGTGAAAAACCTTTCTTCTTCTATGTTCCACATCTTTAGGATTGCAGAAACTGATGGCAGAGCAGTACATGGCAATCATAAAACTGTTTGACAATATGCTGATCAATGATTAGCAATTTGGAAGTCCTGAACGGATATGCATTTGCACCATATTAATGCAGGATGAAGTTCCATGCTGGAATTCCTAGCATGGTTCTGAAGAGAAGCGTAGTGCACAGAGCCTTGGGGAGATGCTTCACCCCATCAGGGACACGTGATCATTTAATTGAAAGAAGTTCTGCTAATAAATACATTTGTTTGAATATCATCACTTGATTTTTTTAATCTGTATGATTGAAGGTTCTTTGTCCATTTGAAATATCTATTGTAATCATGGTGCGCCGTAACGGCCATTAAAGGGCTGTAAAGACTATTACATAAAGGTAACAGTGGCGACCGTCACATCTTACGGGGTCGTAATGGCCATAACTGCTGTTATGGAAAAAATGACCTGTAACGGCCTGTAATGCCCTTCATAAAGGCCATAACGGCCCCACAATGGTCTGTTATGGGGCCAATATTGGTTTTTGGGTTTTTTGCAATGAAAAAAGAGAGACCGTAACGGCTGTTGTGGGGGCCGTAATGGCCGTTGAAGCCTGCATTATAAAGGTAAAGATGGTGGAAATTACGACCACTATTACCGTTACGGAATACCTTGATTGTAATATACACTTAAAAGCAACATTTGGCTTCTGAATGTTTTTCATTATCATTTATTTATTTTTATTCTGGATGGACCATCACCTATACTGATTGGAAAGACAATGGAAAGAATTTACCATATAAATTATTGGCTGCTTAAACAGTTCATTGGTACTGGATGAATCAAGGATTTATTCTAGGATGGTGACTGGTAACATGATCAACTGATCCCGTTATCTGAGACAGTTGGGGGCCGCACAAATCAAGAGGGGTCCCCTCTGATCGGCATTAACATCCTTTACCCCTTGTAGGGTTGGAAGCGTGCAAATTTCGTGTTTGAATGCATTAGGAAGTCCAGACTGGTGAATGTAAATATAGAACAAAATAGAGGCGGAGTATTTGAGAGAATGATCATGTATGTTTATTAAATGCTACAGGAAGTTTTGAGGATAAAAGCAGAACATCCTGATGATAACCAATCCATCTTGAACGATCGGGTGAAAGGGCAGCTGAAAGTCACTCGAGCATTTGGTGCGGGGTTTCTCAAAAAGGTTTGTCACTGATTAATTCCATGCTAATTTATTTTGCCTTTTTGTTTATGTGGTAAGTCGACTTAAAACCTTATTCTTTTGAAGACATGGGCTTGCATCTCACAGAGGGCAGCATGCATGTGGAAGCATATTTCTGCATGCTTCCACATGCATGCAGTCAGTTGTGTGATTTTCTTGTGTGTATTTGTGTGTGGTCACCCAAGCATCTTGTCAGGTCTGCACGAAATGGGAAATGCAACCAGCACATGAATGCACAAACTGAGTTCAAAATAGTAGAACTTAATAAATTGCAATAGCTAGTAAAGGTGTGGCTCTTATTCTCCAAAACAAGCAACACTATAAAATTAAATATCTGAAATGCCATCCCAAATACTAAGAGATGATGACTTGTACATGATCTGACATGATTTGCATATTTATGCACCAAATGGTTTGCTTCCAATAGATAGCGGTGCAATGTAGGTGTTGGGTTAGGTTGAGGATCATCTCAAGCCCAACCCAACCTCAAGAGGAGTCAGCTTGAGGCCCAACCCAACCCAAGCGACCCAACCCAAGCGACCCAACCCAAGGTATTGAATACTCAAACCCTAACACAATTCGGGTTTGGTCAGTTAGTTTGGTTTCGTTCGGGTCACTTGCACCTAGTAAACTAACCCATGAAATCAAGCCTGTAGCCATCCAATAATATCATTAAAATAACATTTGCAACTACCAGGATAACACTAGCCATAGAAACAGCTACACTCCACCAGCTAAAAGTCTACAATTGTCAATCATAAACTGATAAAATAAATTGAAAAAAGAAACTAATGTTTGGAGAGACTACTCAAAAGACATTGGATCACTTAGCATGTGAGCCTTGGGTCAGTTCTAACCATGGACCCTATTTTCCATGCATGGACAATTCCGATCATGAACTGTATGTCCACAACAGGGATGGTTCCAATCACGAATCCTATTTTCCATGCAGGCCATGACTTTATGCTTTTATCATGTATGTTTGTTATAAGTAGCTCATATGCATATATACTGCATATAATGTTGGGTTCAGGTTGGGTCAGGCTGCCTGGGGCCACAACAAACCCAACCCAACCCAACCTGGGGATGACTTGAGGATTTTCAGCCGAAGCCCTACCCAACCTCAATCCAACCCAACCTAAAGTTCATGTTGGGCCAATCGGGTTTGGTTGACCCAACCCAAATTGCACCTTTAGTGATATATACAAGTATACGTGATGACTTTGACATTGGCTAATACAATATTTATAATGAATCTTGTTGAACAAATTTCCAGCTCTCATGCAGGAAACGTCACCTTGTCAAGCTATCTCAATGTGTCTCTAGAATCTCCATCTCTACCAAAGCTTTGTATTTCTTGTTGGAATTCCACAAACATATATCCACATTAGAGTCATCAAGTAGGATAGTGTTGATTCTTATTTCAGCTTTCAGAAGTATATGAGTACCCAGTATGTACCTTAAATCAGTTTGTGAGTCAAATTAAATACCGCATTCGAGATAGTTTACAAATATCTAAATTGGGTCATCTGCTGACCAGTCTGAGATGGAAATTCATCATTATCAATAATGTAAGAATGCTCCTACCATAGCAACCATGTTAATGACTTCATGTTGTTGCACATATGCTTTTTGACTTATTTAGGTTATGTTTGAATCTGTAAGTAGCTATAGTCCCCATTATTATTGTTTTATTATTATTTAGAGAACTGAAATTTTATTGAAAAGCCGCCATGGTGGGAAAAATACAAGAGCTAAGAAAAGAACCATGAGGAAACAGCAACATGGAGAGCTGATCTAACATAGAAAGCCCATTCCGAAACAGCTAGTTTGACCATATGAATGATCTCTGCAACTGAGAAGTCCCTATTTTGGAAACACCAGCTGTTTCGGGGCGCCAAACATACCAAAAAATCCCCATAGCACTAAGCTTCCATATTGCTTTCTTGGATTTACCCATTATACCACCATACCAAGTCCACAAAAGTTGATCGACCCACTTTGGCATCACCCATGAGATATGAAAGATGCTAAAGAAGTGTTCCCAAACCTTTTGAATGAAAGGACAATGAATGAAAAGGTGGTCAATCCATTCTGCATCCCTCATGCACATCAAACAAATGTTCCGGAGAATAAGAGATCTCCTTTGAAGATTATCAATAGTTAGGATCCTTTTTTTTCCCTACCAGCCACACAAAAGCCGCGATCCTTGGAGGGGTTCCATAAGACCACTGGTGGAAAGGAAAGGAGTGAGGCGGAGATGGGTTAGAAATGAAGTTGTAGAACGAACACATTGAGAAGACACCAGAACTATGACCTTTCCAAACTAACAAGTCTTCTTCTTGAGACGAAGGTGAGTGAAGCTTCAAATAATCGAGCATGTTAAGGAATTCCTCAAAATTGTTGTCTGATAAGTTTCATCGACGAGGAGACCAAACACTGGCCCTGCCAATAGACGAGTAGCAATAATCCATTGTTATAAATTTGTCAATAGCAAGGTATGCCAAGCTTTAAAACATGACCTGTAAAGGCTTATACCCACACCAAGTGTCGATCTAGAAGCAAATATAATCTTCCCTTCCAAGTGAAAAGGAGACTCATGCACGGAATAGATGGACATAATAGCCTTCCATGCATGGGATGCGTGGTAGAGAGAAGAGGGTTTTGTGCTCCATATCCCCATTTGAGTACCAAACTTAGAAGCGAGAAGTTCCTTTAAAAGTTTACCCTCTTTAGAACCAAATCTCCAGTTCTATTTTCCAAGAAGGGCTATGTTCATACGACCCAGGTTTTTCAATCTGGAGCCACCCTTGGAAAATGGCTCACACACTTCATCCCATTTAAGTAGATTGAACTTCGTTTTATCCTCAGCCTCCATAAAAAGTTTCTTCTCAATTTGTCAAGTTTATCCAAAACTGACTTTGGGCATTTGAAAAGAGACAGAAAATAGATTGGCATGTTGGAGAAAGCCGTTTTGATAAGAGTTAACCACCCTCCTAAGGAAGATAACAATGCTCCCAACTTGATAACTTTCTTTCAATTCTCTCGATAACCTTGTCCCATAGATGCTTCACTAGCTTACCTATGCAAAGAGGCAAGCCAAGATATGATAACGGGAAGGATCCTGTTTTGCACATGAAGACATTTGCCATTTGGATTAGGACATCATGAGGCACATGAATCTCCAATAATTCGCTTTTGGAGGCATTAACATTTAGATTCGAAACCGCTTCGATGGATACCATGATTTTCTGGAGATTATCAATCGAAGTGAGGTTTGCATCACAAAAGAGGATTGTGTTGTTCGCATACTAAAGATGGCTAACTTGCACATTACACCCCTGCCTCTGCAACCTTAAAACCTCAGATTAAATCATTTCTCTTTGCTTTATGAAGCATCCTATTAAAAGCCTCTCCGGTAACAACGTATCGGGTCACCTTGTCCAATATTGCGAGAGGCCTTGAAAAAAACAAAAGGTGAGCCATTAATCAGAATTGAGAAATATGGGGATTGAATACAAGATTGAATCCAACCTCTCCACTTGAGACCAAAACCAAGTCTTTCTAGCATATAGCCTAAAAAGTTCCAGTCAACATGATCGCAAGTCTTTTTAATATCTAGCTTGTAGACTAATCCACTCTTCCCTTCTCTATGTCTGGAGTTGATACATTCATGGGCCATTAGGGCAGTGTTGAGGATCCATCTACTTGCTATGAAAGCACCTTGATTTTCTGATATCACCGTGTATAAGACACCTCTAATTCTTAGGGCAAGAACTTCGGTGAGGATTTTAGAAGGGCTCCCAATTAGACTTATAGGTTCAATTTTGAGGACGAGGGCATTGAAGGTGGCTCCAAGTTCCTTAGAGAGGTGACCTCTATCATAGAATTCTGATATAAAATCCATAATGTCGCTTGTGGGCTTCTGATATTGTGGTCATTTGTAAGAGGAAAGAAAGATGCACAAAAGATGGAAATGCCCTCTCCGTCTAAAATGCATCTACTAAAAGTCTAAAAGTTTGTCCCTTTTCGAATTCTCTCTCTCTCTCTCTCTCTCTCTCTCTCTCTAATAGTCTAATGTGAGTTTATTTGCATGAGGAGAAATTGCACACAACAGCCTGCTGCTTGATGCAGGACATGAAAATTAAATATGATATGCGAGATTTCAGGCTTAAGATCACGTTAGTTCAGAAACAATTACACAAATTCCATGTCCCACATGAAAGTCCAAACATTCAATTAAGGAGAATTTATGCATGTCCCGGCCTACACATGATAGGGCTGGATCAATAAAAATTATGAACCAAACGATACTTAAAGATAAGAAATAATTATCCACACATGTGTAGTAATCAGTTCCTAATCCAAGGGATTCACCAATTTCAAATCAAGGAACCCTAGGGTAAGAAAATGGGCATAAAATTGGAGATTTGTGTAATTTAGGGTTAGGTTTAGGGATTTTGGGTGAAAGCAGAGTGAAAGAGAGGAGAGACAAACCAGAGAAGTACTGCATGCGTGGACAACAACAATACCCCAGACACACATTTGTGTGATCTCGACCGCACATGTGTGGGGCCCACTATTCAGAAAAAGGCCACTTTGGCCCTGGTCGGCCAGGGATGGACTCCAAAACCTCCAAATCTCAGCTCGATCCGATGTACGGTTTGTGCGTGGTGCTCCACCGAAATTTTAACCCTCTTGTAGGACCAGATTCTGAAATTCTGATGTAGGAAGGAGAATTGTTGTAATAGATGATTGATTTGAAGTGTAGATGATGGGGTGAGATGAGAAGAAGGGATGGTAGAAGATGGGTAATAGAGATGACGATGGATGGGGGTGAATCGGGATGATGTGGCTTTGCACCACGGTAGTTAACCCTTCGATGAAGGGAGAGCTTTATACCCAACTAGGCTTCACAGCTTAAAGAGTAGAAAAACGCAGAATTTTTATTAATCTTCAATGAATGAAAAAAGCTACAAAGGGTGCCTATTTATAGGGAAAATCGTATACCAACTCGCACCATGTGTGCAACCTATTACTTGGTGATGAAATAAACTAAAATAAAAACCAAACAAGAAAATCTAAAGTGTTCACAATGTTCTAAATAATAACAATAAGCAAAACCTAAAATATGAAATCAATCCAACGAGTGGGCTACGATCATGAGATCCCATGATGAGTTTTTCTTGACTATCATGAGATTTCACCACTGGTGAAATAAAACTCCTGAACCACTTCAGGATGTCAGGATCAAGTATCCGAAGCTCCTCCGCAGTGAGCCACGTGCTATCTGAAGTTGGGCGTGACTTCCATTTAACCAGGTACTTCTGAAACCCGCCGTCCGACGTTGAAACTATCTGATGGTCCAGGATATCTTTTATTTTCTCTCTGGGTGTGTGAAGGTTAGGTATGAGAGGTAAAGGCTGAGAAGAAAGGTCGGGAAGAGTAGGTATGAGAGGTAGAGGTTGGGAAAATAAGTCGGGACGGGTAGGTATGAGATGTAAAGGCTGGAAAAACGGGTTGGAAGGGGCAGGTATGAGAGGTAGAGGCTGAAAAAATGGGTCGGGATAGGTAGGTATGGGAGGTAGAGGCTGAGAAAATGGGTCGGGACGGGTAGAAATAGGACGTAAAGGCTGAAAAAATGGGTCTGGAGGGGGCCATGGATCAAGGGAAAGGTTTGGGGAATCAGGATGGTTAGGCGAAAGGCTGGACAATGCATCAATGACCCCTTGAAATGCAACTAGATCCTTCACATTGAATGTGGAACTAATTCCCATGGAGGGTGGAAGATTTGCCACATACGCATTGAGACCGTTTCATTTTATAATTTTGAATGTGTAATTTTCGAACGGCTCCCTGAGGGTACCGCTTTGGCCTGATGCAGATCATGACAGAATCCCTTATATTGAATTCATTAAAACGTTTATGTTGGTCTGCAGAAAGTGAGTAATGTTCATTACTGGTCATGATCTTCTACCTGATTTCTTGATGCCATGAATGAATGTGATGCGCAAAAGACTCTGCAGGCTCCGATGGCATATGGGATAGTAACATAGGGACAAGATCAATAGGTTTCCCTTTTTTATAACTAGTAACGACTTCATAAGGACTGAGACCTGTGTACCTATCGATAGAGCTATTAAATGTAAATTCGGCTTTAGGTATTACGGTGTCCCATGTTTTGATGTGCTCTATATCCCTCCTACGGGGAGACTCATTCGGTGGATCATCAAGAATGACATTACAAAATTCATTCACTACCGGAATGGCCTCAGTGGATAACTCTACACTAGCCTCTGGTGCACTCTCTCTAGCCATGAGGCCACACATGTCGTACCCTTCAAAATAATGGTCTTGATGTCCCTCATGGGGTGAGGGTATGGGTGCACGCCTATGACTGATACCTTGGCCACCTCCATTCATTGGTCTATCTTCTTGACCACTTGCCTGAGATTGGACATCTACCCCAATGCTGGGATTTGTCCCGGTGAAGGCATTTAGTTGGGTAATGCACGCATCAAATTGATCAAAGTGTTGGTTTATATATTGTTCATAACACTTACCCAAATACTCGATCTGCTGGGACAACTTGTTCAATGAATCTAGCAGTTGCTCCATGTTTAGTGTAAGATGCAAGCTAAAACCATGACTCGTACATGTGGGCATACACTGGCTAATTCAACCTAAGGACTTTCTATGACGACTATATGTGTCTAAAAACTAAATGACCCTACGAGACTCTATATGAAGGAGACTACACACCGTTACTAAAATTCAGCTACATATATCAGGGACTACGGTTTTCTAGCAGCTATATATGATGGATTGGATGCATGAAGGACTCGAATAAACTAAACCCTAAATATGTGGTGAATTCCCCTACAAGAAACTTGGCTCTGATACCAAATTTGATGCAGGACATGAAAATTAAATACGATATGCGAGATTTCAGGCTTAAGATCACGTTAGTTCAGAAACAATTACACAAATTTCATATCCCACATGAAAGTCCAAATATTCAATTAAGGGGAACCTATGCGAGTCCAGACCTACACATGATAGGGCTGGATCAATAAAAATTATGAACCAAACGATACTTAAAGATAAGAAATAATTATCCACACATGCGTAGTAATCAGTCCCTAATCCAAGGGATTCACCAATTTCAAATCAAGGAACCTTAGGGTAAGAAAATGGACATAAAATTGGAGATTTGAGTAATTTAGGGTTTTTGGGTGAAAGCAGAGTGAAAGAGAGGAGAGACGAACTAGAGAAGTACCGCATGCGTGGACAACAACAATAGCCCAGACGTACATGCGTGTGATCTCGGCCGCACGTGTGTGAGGCTCACTATTCAGAAAAAGGCCACCTTGGCCTTGGTCGGCCAGGGATGGACTCCAAAACCCCCAAATCTCAGCTTGATTCGATATACATGCGTGGTGCTCTACTGAAGTTTCAGCCCTCCTATTGGGCCAGATTCTGAAATTCTGATGTGGGGAGGAGAATTGTTGCAATAGATGATTGAATCGAAGTGTAGATGATGGGGTGAGATGAGAAGAAGGGATGGTAGAAGATGGGTAGTAGAGATGGTGATAAATGGGGGCGAATCGGGATATATGTGGTTTCATACCACAGTAGTTAACCCTTCGATGAAGGGAGGGCTTCGCACCCAATTAGGCTTTACAACTTAAAGAGTAGGAAAATACTGAATTTTTATTGATCTTCAATGAATGAAAAAAACTACAAGGGGTGCTTATTTATAAGGAGTATTGTATACCTCAAAACTCGCACCATGTGCGCAACCTATTATTTGGCAATGAAGTAAACTAAAATAAAAACCAAACAGAGAAATCTAAAGCGTTCACAATGTTCTAAATAATAACAATAAACAAAACCTAAAATATGAAATCAATCCGACGAGTGGGCTACGATCATGAGATCCCATGATGGGTTTTTCTTGACTATCGGACCCACTCTTTTGAACCAAACTTCGTTTTCTAGCTAAGAGGCCCTCCCTGGACGTCATCATCGAGCCAGATCGACGGTGGGGCCCTCCTACTCCGTGCGTAAGTGTGTAGGTGGGGCGGCGTGTGCGCGAGATGTCCCCATCACTGCTTGAGTTGGAAGTGCATCTTTTCAATCTAAGATGCAACAAGAGAATTCAGATACACAGCCTCCCTGGACGTGTTATCTCATGTTGTGGCATACAGCAAGTTGGTGGGCGGCATTTCCAAATTCCAAAATTTATATATGATGTGACATGCATTGGCTGATGGTGATGATCGTTCCTCTTCCCAGTTGTTTGTTTTTGGGCTGTCGGAGTTGAATCAACCAACTGAGAAAAATTAACAAATAAATAAAAATAGAAGAGCAGCTGCAAGTAAAACTTCTCATTTCTGAACTGGTTCTTTGTTTCAGCATAAGTCAGAAGGCAACTAACTGGTTTGATTATATTTCTTGGAGATCTTCCATCTTTTCTGTGAAACTGATTAATCTGTGGTTATGTTTCATTTCTTGGATGCAGCCGAAATGCAATGAAGCTTTGCTGGAGATGTTTCAGATTGAGTACATTGGGACTGCTCCATACCTCAGCTGTATTCCTTCTGTTCTCCATCATCGTCTCTGCTCGAATGACCGCTTTTTAGTCCTTTCTTCGGATGGGCTTTACCAGTACTTCAGCAATGAAGAAGTTGTCTCCCATGTCGCATGGTTTATTGAAAACGTCCCTGAAGGTGACCCTGCACAGTCCCTTATCGCGGAGCTTCTCTTTCGTGCTGCCAAAAAAAATGGTCAGTTGATCCATCTTGTTTTTGTTTCATTGATCTTCATAATATCATTGCATTAAAAAAAAAAAGAAGAAGAGGAAGAAAAAAGGAATCCTGCCCATGATTACTAGCCTTCCACTCACTGGCCGTGCTGTCTTGCTGTGATACCTAAATTTCATGCATGTAAACAAGGATATGGGTACGGAATTGTCACCGGTTGGATTTTAAGCATTGGTATTGCATAAAGCCCCACATCCATATCCTACATATCCGCACGAGAGCTTTGGCCAGCAGATATAGCATGGTGATATAAAGAAATGGGACTGTATCCGTTAGACACTTTTATTCTACATAAAGAATCCTACTGGACTTTATTTCTATGTATTTTTGAAGAACTTTGGTACTTGGGATGTAAGAAAATTACCAACGCCCTATATTTGACGTACATGTGTGGCCTAACTGGTGATTGGACTAGCCTGGCTTTTGTAACAGGGCATGTTCATCTGGTATCCACCTGGTACATGGAATGGATCCTCACACGTGTGCTGTAATTTACCCCTTCAGTCAAGTCTGTCAATTGGTTGAGATTCTTAGGGGATTGATCTTGTTACTGTTGTAACTGGACCTGGTTCTTTTGGTGCAACTCTAGAGCATCATTGCATGTCATCATCAAGCCTAACCACCATAAAAAATGCTGAGATTTTTAGCTGCAAAAAGATAGTAATAAATGGCAGTAGTTTGGGAAACCAAGCTCTCTCTGCTTTTTTTTTTTTTCTCTTTTCTTTTGGCAAAAAAAAAGTTCATCTCATTTTAAGTTAGGGTGTGTTTGGTTGCAAAAAATTTCATGAACTATAATGATTATTTCCGCCAAATCAGACTGATTAATCATTAGATATCATGAATTTCATGATATTTGGTGCAGCCAAACACACCCTTAATCATAATTATGAATTAGAGATCATGATTGTTGGTAATCAAGATTTTTTTTTTTTAAATAAAAAATAAAAAATTTTAAAATCCTTACTAAGAGGAAATATGATCTCTAATATGTAAATACAATTAATTAAAATGAGATTAACTCAATTTAGGCATCCCAAACAGGCCCTTTGTTACAATTTTTACCCATTTATCTTCTTTGAGAAATGCTCCAGGGCTCTCAGAGCACTATAAATTATAGGGCTCCTAATTGCACCGGTTTAATTTGACAGTCCGATCAGTTGGTCTGAGCCAGATGTGAAGTCGATAAACACATCTCATTGGCTACCACCAAAAAAAAAAAAAAAACCACTGATCATATGGTTGATCATCTTTGATATGGCCTTATTTTCTATAGCTGTCCCAAGCCACGGATGGGATTGGCTATGATTGCCTAACAAAAGTGATTGTTGGAATCATAAGCAATCCATGATTGGCCGTAACAAATAGATGTATCAAATTGATGATTGGACCTATTTTTGTGTAAATGATCTTGACAGGCCATATCAAATGATTAATATTTGTCAGAATGTTGTGATGTTTACATGGTAGCCCATGAAATGTGTGCCGGACTTAATGAACAGTTTGAATCAATGGATTGAACTGTCGAAGTGCGTGAATGCAAGTTACTAGGAGTACTTGATCATCTCTCATCTTCTTTTCATTCCAAACCGAGATGCCTGTTTCTGTAATTAGGTGCTTTAGTGCGGTTAGTGTGACGTACTACTTGCTTTTGTTTCGTGTTTTGCACAGGGATGGATTTTCACGAGTTGCTGGACATTCCCAACGGTGACCGCCGGAAATACCACGATGATGTTTCAGTCATGGTGATTTCCCTTGAGGGAAGGATTTGGAGATCATCAGGTTGATTGTTTCCTTGTGTGGGTCTTTTTCTTTACTCATAATGTACCAATTTTTGAGCACGGAGATAAAAAGAAGAAAGGAAAAAAAAAAGAAAAGCACAACCGCAATTTTCCACTGTTAAGCCCTTGATGTCTCATATACAACTTTCTGTTTTTTTTTTTTTTTCCCTCTTTGAATTTCTCTTCAATTCCTTTCCATTCAAGTTCTTGTTAGAAAGTAAATCTATGAAAAAAGAAAAACCAAGGTAGATTTGCATGTGACTGCAGAACATACCGAGAGCCCATGATTTGAACAAAAAATTGAAAAAAAGGATGAGGATCGGACAGGTTGGTGACTGATTTGATGGTGTCCGAAAGGTAGAATTTGCTGTTTTACAACATCTTTGGAGTAAAAAGAAAGAGAGGATCATGATCGGGGTATAGATACGGCTTGCTGAGCAGAGAAGCGGCAATGTAATACACCCTGATCATGTATTTGGTGGGTCTTGCTGTGAACATGCCCAATGTGCTCTCATGATATGCAGGATTGTCCACTCATCAGGTAGGCGCCACAAGTGTACTTTTTGAGTATGGGCTGTTGTTATTTCTCTAACTGCCCATATCACTAATATGTGTGTCTCACCTGATGGGTGGATTGTCCGAATTGATGGCCCCAGTATGTTTGTGGTGTGGCCCACATGTTGTGAGGATCGCTTCAGCATGTCCTCACCTTAGAATGTTATTTAGGTTGAGGCTTGCCAGCATTCTGATGGATGGGTGGATCTCATGAACATTCCCCCAAATTGAGCTAGGCAGGCCTCACAAGCATACATGAGTTAATTTGGTGCATTTCATTGGGGTTAGTTATCAAATACCAAGGGCATGGCACGTTGCACGGACATGGAGAGAAGGGAGAGAGAAGAGCGAAGAGTGTGGGTGAGCGGGGATGGGAGAGAAGAGGGAAGAGTGTGGTCTACACGCAGAAATAAATAGGGTGTGAGCTGCTTGTGCAGGGGCGTGCGGACTAATTATAGCGAGATATGGGTGTATGTTACTTGTAGAGAGACAGATGCGGGCTATATATGTAGAGAGAGATGTGAGAGAGATCATCTAGAGGGAAAAGACTTGCAGAGAGAGGTGCAAGCTACATGCAAAGATACGTGGATGGGAGACATCTAGTAGGAAGAGATTGGGGTACATGTAGAAAGAATTAAGGTGAGCTACTTGCATGAGAGAGAGAGAGAGAGAGAGAGAGAGAGAGAGAGAGAGAGAGAGAGAGAGAATTTGTAGGTAAAATCTAAGCTATTTGAGAGAGGGGGGAGAGGGAGAGAGATTGTGTAGACATTTTGTAGGTGAAATCTAAGCTCTTTGGTGGCTTTTAGGGGTGAAATTACAGCCATACATGGTGGCCAAACAACCTTACTTCCAGATCCCAATATTGAAAATAGCAGTTGAGGCACCCATACATGATCAATTCTCTATATCTCTTTTCCAAAATGATTGAATAGAAGAGCACGTTTGGATGCCACTAAAAAAGTGATGAATTTTCTTTCACAAGTACTCTTGTCGAAGCATACCTATGCAAATATCCAACGGCCCTTAAATCTCACATTTTAACACTTGTGTGAGAAGCAAGCAACGCCTCGCTAACCCATGCTTTTGAAAAAAAAAAAAAAAAACTGGCAGGGAGCGGCTTTCTCAACATCTTCATCTCACTTGCATAGTTTTATGAAATATTAAATCTGGGTGGCATCCAAACACCCGAGATTTTATATAGGCTGCCTTGATATTTTAAATTTACAGGTCTCTCCTTCATTCTACGGAATGACACTTGTTGAATTTTTCTACCGTTGGACGTTTTTAACAACTTTTCTGTTGCAAAATATTTACAAAATGCAGTTAAGAAAATTAACTGTTCAAATATCAACGCCACGCGTGTTTGAGTTTTTACGTACGCGTGTGGCGTGTGGACTGGGACATTTTATATTCGTGGCTAAGTAACGGCCCAGATCATGCCAGCGTGTAAGCAAATTGGCACGTTTGCACGGATTGGCTCGTGGGGATTGTCATGGCGCTTCTCGTCTTGAATGGAAGAAGTCGCAGTTATGAAAACCATATTCCAAGCTATTTGTAGGTATGCCCCACCATGGATGAGCCATTGACTAAAATTGATATTGATTGGACAATCTCAACCGTCTATTCAGAACGTGGAGCATTGCTTATTCAATATTGAACCATCTATTTGCTGGCCAATGGGATCTAATCAGGACAACACTAATATGATCGTCGGTGGAGATTTCTTACACGTGATCCACGTATATGAAATAGATGGAGGTTACATGCTTGTACAAGACCTCTAACATTTGTCATCTCACCTTTAAACAATTTATCTATTATGAAGGTTTTGGGTCATCTCTATTATTTTCTTACATTCAAAATCCTTTACAAGTACAATAACATTTTTTCTTTCACAGAACAAGTATGTTCTGGAACTCCTGCTTGCACATTCATTCTGAAACTTGTGTAAGGAAATGCGCTTGCTCTTAATCATATTCTCGAATATCACAACATAGTTGGTGCACTTTGATATTTCGCATTGAATCGAGTGAATGGTTCTCATGTTATCAACTCAGTTTGCCAATTTATGCATAAGTCAATCGAAAACCATGTGATAACAGTAAAACACATTCTTCAATATATCAAATGCACTCTCACTTAAGCCTCCCAATTTCATCTAAGAAGTCATAGATTATAAGCTCATGTAGATGTTGATTGAGCTAAAAACTCTATTGTGGGTACAAATGGACTAACCAGGATAATTCAAGATGGAAAGATGACTTTCATCAAAAGGCTTGTTAAGCCATGACTCACTTGACTTCAAAGTCAAACCGGATTCACCCAACATAAATTATAGCTTGAAATCAAGACTGACTCTGACCTCAAGCTTAACCTCAACTTCAATATGCCTAAGTTTGAGGTTGAGTTCAATTCAAGTTTATGTTTGAGCTTAGCATTACACCTCGGCCTAGTTGGTCGCCCATCGCTTGGGATCTACCAGGAAATCTTCTTCTAGGTTCTCTTCAAGAATCTCAGAGGAACAACTACACATCTTCAAAATCAGCTTCCTAGTATGATATGGTATTGGATAGCAGATTCATTATTATTATACACGACATCCCCTCCAAGAGACCTATATATACATGCCCCTTGTGCAAAGAAAGGTACACTGAAATTTATACCTAAAATTTTATTCTCGATTAGACTCATATTCCTTGGACTGACTTTAGCATCGGAGGGTTCCCTACTCTAGCCAATGTCTTCCTTGCCCATTCTTTGTGCATGCATTCAAAGGTCCACGAAAGACTAACTAGTTTTCTGCATCAACAAACCCTAATGATCGAAATTCGCAAGTGGTTACTACATTTATTTACGACACTATTATTTATGAGAGTTTCAAGGAATATCCACATCTCACACACAGCCACTGAGATCTTTTAAATTTGAACACTACTTCAAGATCTCCGGGTCTACCTCCCTTGTCCACTATTATCTGATGTGATAATATCAACACCATTTTTTTAGCTTCTTAGTAAAAAAACGTCCACTTAGATCTTTTTGAGCTATCTTTATCACAGTTCTAATGATTCGTCAACCCCTCCAATTCATAGAAACCTGATTGAGGTAAATTACAAAGATTATAAAAGATCTGACAAAAATTTCTCCCTCTAAGTGTAAAGATAATTTCTATAACTCTATATATTTGGAATATATTACACTAAAAAATATACAAGAAAATTTCTGATTCCATGTGTTCTTTACCCCTTTGGATTTTCAATTTATACAAATAGGACTCATTTTCCAAAGATCCAAACCGTTAATCATCTGGAAGTCACAGAGAATAATCCAACCACAGAAAACATTACGGATGAAAAAATAAATAAATCCAAACCTTTCATTAGGGTGCCAGAAGCCAAAAAAGCGAATACCACACCGTCTCTCATTCAAGCAATTAAAAAAGGATGAAGTATCCTATGGTTAGGATCTCCAATAGTAGATGATTTTAAGTGCGTCGGACCCGTTCAACGTTTCGGATCAGTCGAATATGGGTTCTACTTTCACATTCTCACCCCGACCCATGCACGAATAAACTACAGAGCTTTGTTAAGCCTGCACACGTGTGGAATAGAGCTCATGTAGATCCAAACCATCCATCCAATCTGTGCCGCTACATTGATGCCCTAGCCCAAAAATCAGGTTGATCTCTGATCAGGTGGGCTACAGTTTGCAAAGCAAATGTTCCCCTCCGAGAAACCTGGATGAAGTTTTCTAGACCATCCATCTATTTTCAATTTTGGGTCCCACATGCTGATTACACCGGATTTATTATCGGGAGGACGTGAAAGACCGGGCCAACCTGATGGATGGATTAGATCTAGCAGCGATTTTCCATTCTGGCACGTGTGGCGTGTACACGTGCTTTATAACCCTTGTTGCGCACACGTGTGTGACGGGAGTTCCCTGCAACACCTGTTACAGGAGTCACTGGAACACAATGATCCGTGGGGCCACCATGATGTCCATGTAAAATCTCTGACGTCCATTGTTTCGCCGGACTATCTTACAATAAAAACCCCAAAATAACCTCATCAGGCACAAAAGAGACGTGACGCGGATTTCCTCCGAAAGTCTTTCGCAGGACGTTCCTACGCTGGGAAACAAGTGAGGCCCAATGTGATGTTTGGGAGAAATTCTACTCGTCCGTCTATTTTTTTAGTTTATTGTAAAATATAATACCAAAAACAACCGTTTCCAAAGCTCAAGTGTGCTAAAAACATGATAATTGAATGTCCACAGTTAAAATATTCGTGGACCACAAATTTCAGTTCATCCCAATAAGAATGAAGTTATAAACGATATTAATGACACGTAAACACTACTGCCGAACCTAAGTAGGTTTCAACAGTAAGAATTTTCCTAACCATATTTTCCTTTAGCATGACTCACTTGAGTATATGTCCTTAAATGAACTCACAGAACTAATAATAATATGAAATGATTTTTAATAAACATCACAGTGGCCTCATCTATATCCCCGCGTAAGATCTTCATGCGAAAGGCTTTCGCAGGAAATCTGCGTCCAACAAGAGACAATAATGGAAACGGATTAGCTATCCCCAGCTACTATCCCAGTGGCTAGTGGTCGGTGCTCCGTGGGCCTCATCATGATGTATGTATTTCATCCATTTCGTTCATTCATTTTTAAAGATCATTTTAGGTCTTGATTTAAAATATTATAGAGATATAAATCTAAGGTGGACCACACCACAATAAAACAATAGTGATTGGATATCCACCATTAAAATCTTCCTAAGGCCTACTGTACTGTTTATTTGACATCCAATCTATTGATTAGGTCATACAGATCCAAATGAAGGGAAAAAACAAAAATCAGCTTGATCCAAAACTTTTATGGCCTCCAAAAATTTTTTAATGGTCCACGATTCATCACCGTTTCCTGTAATGTGGTCCACTTGAGATTATTTCCTGTGATGTGGTCCACTTGAGATTGTGGTCTTATGCCCTAAAATGATCTAGAAAAATAGATGGACGGATTGAATGAAACACATCCATCATGGTGGGGCCCACAGAGCATCGACAACCACCTATTGGCTAATCGTTTCCCACCATAATAAACAATGGTGACTGAACGCCCACGATTGAAACCTCACTGGGCCCACTGAAGTTTTGCATTAGGCTGATATTTGTACATGACGGCGAGTCAAGGAAGATTTCGATGGTGAGCGTTTCCATATCGAACTTATCCTATGGTGTGGCCCACTTGGGGTTTGAATCTACCTCCACTTTTGGTGATTATCATAAAACGATCTGTGGAAGCTGATGGACGGATTGGATTTTACACGGACATCGCGGCGGACCCCACAGAGCTTCGTGTTGCCGGAACTCACTGAAGCAGGCGTTGCAGGAAACTCGCATCCAAGACAAAAAGGGATTTCTCTTCTGGACTTCTCCCTCTCTTGCGCTTCTTTAAACCCTTAAAAAAACAAATTCTCTCTCTCTCTCTCTCATCATTTCGATGCCCTAAAAATCCCTTGCAATTTTGATCAAATCCCTCTTCCGCAAATCCAAACGAGGTTCGATTTTCCTACGCGATTTCGTATTTATTTATTTATTCCTATTTTCACTATCTTTTTAGTATTCTTGACTGCAGGCTCTGATTTATTATTATTATTATTTAATTTTTTAGGTTGAGGAATCGAAGGGATGTTTGGTTCTACGAATCGTATGTTCCTCTCTGTCTATCTCCCTCTCCATCTTTTGCATTGTGTTCAATTTTTCTATCGTTTCGCACGTTTGATTCGATCGATCTTGTTAGTATCCGTGTTTCTGGATTCTGAAATCCCTCATTGTCTTGATGCTTCTGCTGTGATCGATCCATTATCATTCAAAGGCATGATTTTGGGGTCTGTTGATTGTTTTTGGATGCGGTCACTGAAAATCTTACTTGGGTCTACGTACAAATTTCACATTGTTAACTTAGGGCCTGTTTGGTAGCCTCTTGAAAATGAGCTCATCTCATTTTAGTTGCTGTCAATTGCTTATTATAGATCATAGTTTATATAAATTGTTGGTTATATTTTTACACCCTACCAAAAAATTGGTCTCTAATACATAGAAATGAAATGAACTCATTTTTAAGTGGTACCCTTAGTTTCTTTTTGGATTTGTTTTTGTTTGCATGCGTGTTTTTGGGTCTTTATGGATTACGGTGACTGTTTTTGAATTGGAGGTATGAGAGCATTACATAGGCATGTCAAGATATTGTATTGTTTGGATTTTCTTTTGTTATTTTTTTTTCCTATTGCTTTAGAGAATGCTGTGGGGCTTATCTGATTCTAGAAAATGTACAGAAGGTGACCCTCTCATCACCTCCCCTATGGAACCAAGATAAAAAGATGAAAAGGTACAAAGTGAACCATGTACCAAAAGAATCAGGCCCCAATCTAACTATGCTCCATGAAATCCCCACTCCAATCTACCAGAAAATTGTAAAAAGATAGACTACTGAATTCTGGAATTGCAAGCGTCCAGTTAACAATCGCTGGACATTATTTTGCACTTTAAAACTACGCCGGGCGGGCATTACTTTATCAGCGAAGATTCTGCCATTCATCTCTTTCCAAATCCCCCACAGCCCAAAAAATATCAGGGTCCAGTAAACCAATCAAGCATCACTGCTCCAATAGATACATTGAAAACCCAAAGCGTACTGATTTTTTCTAGGGAAAAAGCCCAAATCTCCAAAGCCACAGCGTAAAGCACAAAAAGGTGGTCACAGTTTCCTCTTTAGCCATGTGCATCAAATACCTATTTAGAAGCATAAAATTCCACTTGTTAAGGTTAATCTACTGTTAGAATCCTTTTTTCCCCCCTCGAGAATTGATAATTTTATTGCAAGAACCAAAAGTCTCAAAAGAGAAAACAGAAAGCTACAAAAGAAACAAAAGGAAAAACTAAAAATACAACCTGGCCCCACAATTAGGAGCTCCACTCCCTAAGAAACAAAAGCACATTGCTGACAGTTGATCCCAAAGGCTGAGATTTATCCCTAAAACAGCTCTCATTTCTCTCTAGCCAGGCACTCCAGTTGGTAGCCAGCAAAACAAGATGTGTTTCCATGTCTCCTTGGAGGAAGGCCCCCCTCATGCCAAGACGAAAGCAAATCTTCCATGCATGCGGTCCAAACAAATGGTTTAAGTCTTGGGACCACGTAGTCTTCCACACCCATGCACATGGAGGAGAATTGTTTGCCCCATCCACCAACTTTGAAACCATCAAGTTTGCTGAAGAAGACCCATTCGGGTCCCATTGTCAGATCTTCATTCCATCCAGTGCTTGAAGTATCGGTACTGTTACAAGTTTCGCTGGTCGGGGAAACTGAAACAATATTGATGTCACCGATAATATCGCTGATAATTGGAAATGCGGGAAAACATGAGAAAATGGTAGAAATTTCACTGAAACTTCGGGAGATGCTAAAATTCACATATTTGCATATTTAGAAATTTTTTTTTACTAAAGGAATGTATACACAATGAGTTTCCATTTAATGGGGGCTTAAAAGCACGCGTCATCGTAAGAAATAGTCCAACCATCCCATCGATCCCATCTAACCATCCAATCATCCATCCAACCTTCAATCCAAACATCCATCGATATTACAGAATATTAACAACTCACAACATTTTGCCAAGAAATCATCAACAACTGGAAAGAAAATGAATGATTGTGGTCTTGATATAGAGCATGTTGCTATAACGATAATATTGAGAAATTATCAATATTAGCAACAATAAATTGAAAACTGCATGCAACAATAAATTGAAAACTGCATACAACAATGTGCTCATAAAAAATTTTGAAATAGTTTTTTTTTTTTTTTAACGAACAAACTTTTTGTGATATCTCTACATTGATGATATTATTGAAATATCGCTGATACACTTGTGATACAAGCGTCATTACATGGTCGAAAATATTGGCGATATCAATACATTGACAATACAAGCGACACTTGGAATTTATACAATTGAAAATATTGGTGATATTGATACATTGCCGATACTTAGTGATACATTGCTGATGTCTGAAATTTCTAATACTACCGGTGTTATCGGTATCACTACCAGTGTTATTGGCATCGCCATGCTAGAGATAACGATAATATCGGTGATATTTCGATAATATTGGATATATATATATATATATATATATATATATATATATATATATATATATATATATATATATATATATATATCTTAGGTTGCTCTTTTGCCTCTTTCCCGACATTCTTCGTGGGGCTCCCCCTTGCGACTGGCTCTCCCCCAATCTCGTTGTGGGATAAGGTGGTTGAGAAATTCCAAAAGAGCCTGGCCACGTGGAAATGCAGATTTCTGTCTATGGGAGGTAGACTCACCCTTATAAAAGTTGCACTGTCCAACATCCCTATTCCCCTGCCCGATTGCCGTTCTGCGTAGAATCGACAAGTTGAGAAGGGACTTCTTGTGGAGCGGCAAGGAAAACCAAAAGAAATTCCACCTTCTCGATTGGAAAGAGGTCTGCTGCCACTTTCGTGATGGAGGGGCTAGCGTTAAAAACTTGAGGGTGATGAATAAGACTCTACTTGGCAAATGGACGTGGAGACTCGGTTAAGAACCTCAAGCTCTGTGGAATATGATCATTAAAGGGAAGTATGGATCATCCCCAGGAGGATGGTAGACGAAGGACTTCTCTGCTTACAGGGTGTCTCGCATCTGGAAAGGTATCATGCGTTGCAAAAATCCGGTGATTGAGAACGTCGTATACCAATTGGGAAATGGGTCGTCTATTCGGTTTTGGGAGGTCCGATTGCTCGGGGATAATAAGTTAAAGGATAGCTTCCCTGCCATTTACTGTCTTGCAGTTAACAAATCTGGCATGGTCGACAATTTCTTCACCACTTCGGAATCGGGTGTGGTCTGGGATATCATCTACCGTAGAAATCTTCACAGCTAGGAGATCCCTCTTCTAGCTGATCTTCATCTTTGCTTATCTACGGCTTCTCTCTCCCAAACAGAGCCTGATAGAATCCTATGGCCCAATGATAAGTCCTCCCTCTTCACGGTGAAGTCCCTATACACTATCCTAACCCCCCCCCCCCTCCCCCCTCACATCCTCGTTCCCCTCGTTTATATGGAATTACCCAGTCCCCCTAAAATCATCTGTTTTGCCTGGCTTGCTTCTAGGAACCGAATCCTCACTGTAGATAACCTTATCAAAAAGGGTATGCAACTCACCAACATTTGTCTCTGTTGCATGGGGTGTGATGAATCTGTCGACCACCTGCTCGTTCACTGCCCGTTTGTCTCTTAGATCTATCAAGATTTCTTCTCTTGTTTCGGCATTGTCGGTTGTGTGCCTTAACACTGCGTCCTCTCTTCTCGCTTATTGGCATGGATTCAAGCTGGGGAAAATATCTTCCAAGGTTTGGAAAATGGCTATTATGGCTATCTGGTGGGCAGTTTGGCATGAGCGGAACGATAGGTGTTTTAACAACGTCCAAGGTTTAGCTGAATCTATGGGATCGAGGGCGAAGCATCTTCTTATCGAATGTGCCTCTAATGTCTCTCGTTTGAAAGATTTCAATTTTTTATTTTTAGGCTGTTAGTCTCCTTTGTTCCTCTATTTTCGCCCTGTTACCTCAATAGGCCTTTTGTATCTTTTTCTCTTTCTAATATATCCTCGTTGCTTTTAATATATATATATATATATATATATATATATATGAAAAGTCACGAAATATATATCATAAAAGAGAAGGGAATACAAAATACAGGAGAGAGAGTCCGCCGAGAAAGCAGACTCTACTAGACTCCAAGAAAAAGAAAATCATAATCCTTAAGACAGTCTACATGAACAACCCATTCTATCATTAGCCGCTTCGTCTTACTAGCTATTACCACTTCAGAGTTTGAGACATCCCTAAAACATCTCCCATTTTTTCTTTCCAAACTGACCACCAAACTGCAAGGAGAGCCATTCTCCACAACCGAGTCATATGTTTGCCCAAACTAACCCCATACCAGGCTTTTAGGAGTTGACTCATGGAGCCAGGAAGACACCAATTAATATTGAATCGATTAAAGAATTCTGACCAGATCTAAGTGACGAAAGGACAAAAAACGAGCAGATGATCAACTGATTCTTCATCCTTCATACAACAAAGGCAGACCTTAATGATAATCATCCCCATTTTTCTCAAGTTGTCGACCGTGAGAATCTTCTTCTTTCCAAACAACCACCTAAAAGCAACAATCTTAGGAGGGACCAAGTATTTCCATATGTGATATATCGGATAATCCACTTTAGGGTACAAATCATTATCTAGCAATTTGTAAAGTGATTTGACCGAGAACATGCTAGACTTATCCGCCCTCCAGCTTAACCTGTTTGAACTTTGCTGCTCTGGCATGGCCCTATAAGTTCTCTCGAGGAGACCCAAATACTCATCAATCTCCCAATCATGGAGATTTCTTCTGCAAACCACATTCCACTCTATCTTCCTGCCAGAGGTAGAGAAGCAACTAGCTACAAGGATATCTGGATTAGGGGCGAGAAGGAATATATTTGGGAATTCTTCTTTCAAAGGCATATCTCCCACCCAAATATCTTCTCAAAAGCGAATATTGTCTCCCTTACCTAGAACGAACCCAACTCCTTTAAGGACTTCCTTCTTCATAGATAAAATCCCTTTCCAAAGGGCCGAGGCCCTATAATGAGAAGAATCCTTTGTCCACCAACCACCACCTGACCCGCCATATTTACCTTTGATGAGCGTATTCCAAGGACTTTCACCTTCTGACCCTAGCCTCCAAATCCACTTCCCTAGGAGAGCCCTATTCATTTTCTTGAGATCTTTTATCCCCGCTCCACCTTCTTGGAAGTGCTTGCAAACTTGATTCCAATGAAGGAGATAGAACTTCTTCTCTTCCTTACCTTGCCAAAGGAAATCTCGTCGTAATCTTTCTAGGATAACCAGAACTGAGGCCGGGCATCTGAATAAGGACATGAAGTATTGATGAGGATTTGAGAGAGCGGCCTTAATAAGAGTGAGACGGCCTCCCAAAGATAAGTATCTACATTTCCATCTAGCTAGGTATTTTTCGAACCTATCTATGATCTTATCCCATAATGTTTTTGGAGGCAATCCCAAACATAACGGAAGGCCTACAAAGGAAGATGGAAAAGTAGCCGAAGAGCACCCGAAGGATTCCGCAAGTTTGCTTAAATCCTCTTCCTTCAAATTAATCCCAAACATCTTAGACTTCGCCATATTAACCCTTTACCCCGAAACAGCCTTAAAACAATGGATCGTAGTACACAGGTTAGCCACCTTCTCTGAATCTGCTTCACTGAATATCAGGGTATCATTCGCAAATTGAATATGAGAGATCGGAGTGGGGCATTCCTCTCACTCTAATACCACCTAAAATCCCTGCCTCCTGACTTGATTGAAGCATTCTGGAAAAGGCCTTTCCCACTATGAGGAAATGAAACGGCAACAAAGGATTGCCTTGATGCACACCTCTCGAGCTTTTAAAAAATCCTTTTGGGGACCCATTTAGAAGAATAGAAAAGTAATCAATTCAAACAATGATTCCATCAACTGATCAATCAATTTACACATCCACCAATCTTCTTAGTAAGGTGCCATTTGGTAAACTGAAAATAAGGTATGATAATTAATTTAAGTGCTGAGTTTAAGTATTTATAAGCACTGAAAAAACTATTTGGTAATTTGTCTTAAAAAAGTCCTAATATCTGAAAATAAACACTTTCTTTAAAAAAATTTGTTTGGTAAACACAAATCACAAATGTCTGAAAATTGCTAAGTTGTCATATTTGCCCTTATTACCCCAATTCCATCTTTTGTAGAGTATGAGACAACCTTTGTTGCCATGCCAACCATGCCATCAATTTTGGCACACTTATGCCCAATCCACTTATGTCTCTCAAACATAACCCTTCAATTGATGGACCATGACGTGGCATACTAGCACAATATTGGGCCATTCATCTCTTGGGTCCTACCTATAACATGCTTTTGGCTCAATGACCTTTAATAAAAAAAATGCTTTGGCTTGATGAGAAAAATATTATTGTCCTATTGAATAAGTGGGGTATGCATGTACAATTTTTTATCTGATAGGTGTGCCACACTATCAAATTTTTATCATCCACCATTCAACAAACAAAAATACCTTGAATTAAAAAATGCTTTGGCTCGAAAAAAATATTCTTGTCCCATCGAATAAGTGGCCCATGCATGTACAAATTTTTATCTGATAGATGTGCCATGCCACCAAATTTTTATCACCAATCATTCAACAAAGAAAAGTGTTTTAATTGACCTGTCTATATCCATCAATCATAAACCATAAGCATCTCTATAACATTATATTTTGAATTAAAATAAACATACGAAATATCGTCCTCTTTTGATATAGAGTTAAATAGGTTTGTCATCTATCTTTTGTAAACTACTAAAAACAAAGCGTACAAGAAAAGACAATTCAACATTGTGATTGAAAAAGTTCATTTGTGATTTGTTCTTTTATATTGAATATAAGGTTTTGATCAATTTGTCCAACTTCTCAATATATGTTTAGCAAATCGTCCTCCTGATTCTCGGGCCTTTCTAAGTTTGTCCAACCATCCCCTATTCCTCTATTGCAGTGAGATATCCTTGGATACATTCCCATCACAAGACTTCCTGGCTTGTGGCCTTGGCAGTTGGGGTTCATCTTTGACAAAATTTATGACTTGGATTCTAACATATGCATTTCACTTCGCCACTTCCAAAGAGAAGCCAATGCCTTGGAGAACACTTTACAAACAATGGGGTTGGTAGAGAGACTCCCATATAGGGAACTTTTCCTTGTAGAAATTCACCCATTTGGATTGATGTCAGCTTAATGCCACAGAATTCGGATTATAACTCACTAATATTATTAACAAAAGTATCGTGGAATTCACCACATAGTTTTGAAAACATGATTCCTAGATTGCATATTTTGAAGAGAAGAATAATTGTGGATGCACATTTTTAATATCCAAACAAACGCAACAAGACATGACAAAATGACACATGAAAAGGATCCAAGATGTTCAGCAAACAGTCCCCAAAGAGCATTTCTTGTCCTACAATCGGGCAAACCTACTCATCAGGTGAGCATCATATACTCTAGTGCAAAGCAATTGTTTCATTTTCTTTTTTTCCAGAAAGGTGGGAGCACAGTACCTGTAACTTTGTTGATAATGAAAATCCATTCTGGTGGGCGCTACAAAAAACCGGGCCACACCTATCATATAGGTCAATATAAAACAATGACCAAAAAAAAAAAAAAAAGCAGCAGCAGAAACTGTCAACAAACAATGAGACTGGACCAATCCCAACCCCAACAAAATAGGTACCTGGATGCAAGCATCCGAGCACCAAAAGGTTGAAAAACTTCTGGCTCAGAACCTGCAAGCAGATGTCAGATCTCATGCACATCCAACAGTAGCCTGTCCTACAAAATCAAACTACTACCACAGCTGCAATTGATAGCAAATAGCAGCCCAGGCACCAAGCTCAACCAAACGACTCTACCGAGGCGAACCTATCATTTTCTGACCGTCCATTTCTTTGAACATGTGCAGTCCGCATGATAAAATGGACCCACTGAATCTCTGGGCTGAAAAAAAAAACGAAACAGGTGGCATGCTGATGGAGAAGATCGGGTTGGACAAAAAGTTAGCATTCTCGGGGCTTCACCTTGTCAGTTCTCTGTCTTGAATAAGTGGTTTCTTATGGTCCTTTGGGTGTGACACGAAGGAGTAAATGATGTGATGCAATTCAACTCTTCAGTTTCAAATCCCAGCCTAATTAGGTTGAAGACTTCAATGATGGATACTAAAATCTGATGGAAATCCCAGCATAATTTGGTTGAAGACTTCTCTAAGCATGCACATATACAAGTTTAGATTCTACATCACATATACAGGACTTCTTCAAGCATGCACATATACAAAAAAATGTTCCTCTTTGAGAAGAAATACCACAACAAAACAGCCCACAGTCTGACAAACTATACTATCTGAAGCCACTTCCTGTTGAATTTTGCACCACAATGAGATCCCATGCAGCAAGCATTACATTCCATCGGAATCTGGCAACTAAGGCAACCTAGATATATAGAGAAATAAATCATGAGGGCCATCTTGGTAGCTCAAATCATGGGACTTTCCACATTTCATGTTCTTTCTAAATCCCTATTTCCTACTTAGGCAAGGTAACACATGTACATATAAAGTCGGGTTGTGCCAAGTTTTATGACTCGAGCCCAAGCCCAACCCTGAAAATCAATCAGGCCATGCATGCAAGGCCAAAGCCCGGACCACGGGCCGGCAAGTAGGTCCAAGCTTTGTCCAAAGCCAGGTTGGGCTTGTGGGGTTGTGCAGACTACTCGGCCCATATCCACCCTCATCGACGTTTTTGACTCTTCTTATCCAAACAGGAGGCAGGGATTCCACAACGTCATATGCCCAGTTCAAGTCACGAGTCCCATCTTGAGAGTATTGCAGCCCCCCCCCCCCCCCCCCCTAACAAAAAAAGAAAAGCAAACATTGACGATGACATGCCTATCACATTGTCGCTTCTCTTACTCTGCTTCACAATGTGCATTGGCTTCAGCTTCTGGTTCCTCATGTCCCCTGTGGAAGTGGGACTTCAAGGTGAATGAGATATGCACAAAGGTGAGGAAACGGCCCACTTGTTTCAATATGGTTCCAGGAGAAGCAAATTCCTTAGCAGATGCTGTAATAAAGAGAGTATAAGCTGTTTATAGTAATTGGAGATGGTTATCCATTGTTTTAATGGATGCCTACTGAATGTTTGCGTTTTTAAATCATTCAATTCTTATAGCATCACTATGCTTGCATCTTCTAGAAAATTTTCATAGTCTAGACATTCCTTATTTTCAATTGGTTGTTTAAAATTTTCACGCTGCTTTTGTGGTAAAATTTCTTTATGTCCACATCTTTTACTTCTAATGTATAGATGTTTACTTGTTTATTACCATTGAACAGCTTTTGGGCAGTCATCAAGTAGCCCATTTGGTTCCCAATCAGTTTTTGGGCAGACAAACAATGGCAACAGCAATCCTTTTGCTCCCAAACCCTTTGGTAGTACTAGTCCCTTTGGTTCACAGACTGGTGGTTCGATATTTGGTGGCACATCAACTGGTGTGTTTGGAGGAACACAATCTTCTTCTCCTCTAGGTTCGACTCCAGCATTTGGTGCTTCATCAGCGCCGGCTTTTGGAAGCTCGGCACCTGCTTTTGGGGCATCATCATCTCCTGCATTTGGCGGTGCTTCGTCTTCCTTTGGTGGTAAGGACTCTCCAAAATTGTATTATACAGTGGTTCTATATTGCTACTTCCTGCTTGTAGCCTTTGAAGTATTTGTGTAAATTTGCTGCTAGTACTTACTAGGAGTGATTAAATATTGGTATCGATGCACGTATCGCACCCTTGGGATACAAAAATATATTGGTATTGCATGTATTAGGGAATGATGGAATTTTAAGATACGTTGAAAAAGACATGATTACACACTTAGAACTCAAAAAATTACAAAAAGCAAGTGTGCACAACAACTTTCCTTTGTACATGGTCCTAAACTATGCATTTTTTGATAGAAGTGATGCAATTATATCCAAAATGAGTTCATATAATTCATAAATTATACAATATAAGTATAATTTTGAATTTTTTTTTGGTTTTTTTTTTTTTTTTTTGAATTTCTGGTAGGATTATTGATACAAAATTTCTGGTAGGAGAAGAATCCCTGCATTATTGATACATGTGAGAACGTATCAATGATGCAGGGGAAATTTATGAAGAGTTTTTGGCAAAATATTGCAATATATCAATCTATCACAATATATTGCAATATTTTTACAATACAGACTATGTTTTAAATATTGGCGATATTATCGATATCGCCAGGTTAGCAATACCTAAACTGTTGGAAGTATACAAAATTTCAAATATCGCTGATATGTTGTAATATTGGTGATACTTGGCAATATTATTGATATCAATGATGCTTTGAGAAGAATCCCTTATAAAAGTTTTTTGGTATAGGCGATACCATCGATAATATCCCCGATACTAGGGAAACATTTGCAAATAGGTGAAAATTGATAGAAAATTGGAAAATTTTCAAAAACTCAAAAAATATTCCTATGGAATTTTGTTCATTAGTTGATTTCAATCACTCTTGGTTTTTATTGAATAAAAGTTGGGACTAATGGAGAAATCTTGACTCGAAATGAAAATGGGCTTTGAATGTTCCTATCCTCTCTGTCTGTGATTTTACTTTTTTAGGATTCTAGTTTCCTTTCTTCAGCTCTTTTTTTCCTGCTATCTCAGCAGTCTTCGTTGTTTTCCTTTTTTACGTCTCTCTTTTTAATCCAGCTACTTTAAAAAAAATAAATGAAACTGGGCGAAAACTCAATGCTGACGAAAAATTCATAGAAATAAATTTTTTTTTTTTTTCAATTGTTAGCCTGGATTGCAAATTGCTATGGAAATGCATGTCTATGCATGGTTCTCATGCATTGGCATGGATTTCTGATGAAAAAAAATTAATATTTTAGTGAAAAATGGGGTAGATTGGGAAATCCTAATCTTTCCATTTTTATATTGGAAAATGTGTTATTCACTGTTTATTTATGTGGAAATTTTATATATTAATTAGTGTCAGCCAATTTATTTTGTTTTTTTAAACAATATTTTGATTTCTGCATTTGTAAACCTGTGTTTTTTAACATTTCCTGAACTTTCGCTGAAAAATTCCACCGTTTTCCCAATCTTCCCCAATGTTTCCCTCGAACAATGATAATTTTCCGAGTATTAGCAATAATGTCAGCGATACCGTTACATGTTTCTGTATCCCCGGTCATCGATACATGTAACGATACAATTACTCTGAACATTGGATACAGGGGAATTTAATAACTCTTGCATCTTGTATTGGCCACATGCAATATCAATTGTATCGGCCAATATATATAAATCACTGCTTACTAGTTACCGCTATCCACAACTCAATCTCCGCCTTACATGAGTCTTTTTTACTGAGTTTCTTGACATTCACGGAATCTGGTTTTTCAAATTTAAACTTCTACAAATTCAGTTAGAAAATATTTCTTTATTGAACCTACTGCAGTTGTGTAGTTGTTCTTTCATGATGCTCTACCCACTTCAATGATGCCGTAGTAAGAGCATTATCTGCCATTTACAGTTCCATTGTCATCTATCATTGAAGTACTGTTTGCAGATCATTGTCTGCGTGGACTACCCAATGATTTTCTCAAAGGATTTTGAGTTGTGAAGCAGAAAGTCTGCTTATATCCTCCTGAGATGTAGAGTTCAATATATGCTTTAGCTGCTGCTTATGTAGACTTTTCTTCATTTATGACCATTTTGGTCAATTTGAGATATATGTGTCATGTTCTTCCTTTGAGTTGATGTCTGGAGCATTTGATTTAATCTATTCTCTATATGTGTCATAGTTCTTATTAAAAAAAATATCTGGTCATCAAATCAGTGAGATTCCAGTACTCGAATTGCATGAATGGATGAAGAACCCACCCAAAAGAATATTTGTGTAGAGAGGTATAAACAACTTTATTGAAATCGGAACTTATTCACCTCTTACAAATACTTTAATAGAACCTCACAAAACTCAGAAAAAGGTAATGCTCTTTCTTTACCTCCTAGAGCAACCCCTAGTTATAAACCCTAAACAGACATCCTAAAATCGTTATTGAATTTTGACAAGATTTTCCATCCTTTTGATTGTTTCCATATCGATCAAAGCTATCCTGTACAAAATAACAAGAAATGAATCTACAAAGAATTTCCAAAATGTGATGGCCTAAAAATAACTCATACAAATTTAAAGAATTAGCTTCCAAGATCCTCAAAGAATCAACAAAGTCTTTGTTTTTTTCGGGTTAATCAACAAAGTCTTCAACATGAATCCCCCAAAAATAGCAATTGCAGACCATGTATTGGTCAATTTAGTTAAATTTTTTGTTGTTATTTTTGAAGGTGATTCAAAAAATCCAAGAGAAAGGAGCAAAATTTTAGAAATGTGTTCAAGCAGAGGTGTTGGGGGCACTACTTATTTTTTCAGGGGCCGACCAATTCCCTTAATTCCTAAACATTTAGTATTTGAAAAGCAAATGAATGCATACTATGGAAGGATAGAATCTAAATTACCCTGCATGAATTTTAAAGAAAATCTACTAATGTAATCTACCACCTACCCGTTGGGCACTCGTCTTTGTTTCCTCCCTTGATAAGCTCTCAAACCTTAATTTTTGAACTCCATTGCCAGGGATTGGAGCTAGGTTTCTCTCCCTTATAGGTGTATGGATTATGGAATGGGGCAAGGATAGCCTATTTATAGGAGTTTCTAGGGGCTGTTTGGGCTATCCAACTGATATGGGACCAAAGGAATGTGTAGGAATACGAGAAATGGCGTTTCATTAACCGCTCCCTGAGAAATAGACAACAATGCAACATCTAATTGTGTTGTTATCACATACTGACAGTTCGAAGCGTAGTGTCGTCAGGTGATTTACCACTTAGAGACATTTCAGTGAGTTTCCATCAGTTTTTGCACTCACGACGTGGCAGCTCATGGCAATGGCATGTTGACAAAACGACGACGCACTCATGCATCACTAGGTAACAACGTGCCAGCTTGTTTTGTGGGTATGGTAAGTTCCAGAGATCATAGCATGCTCCTTTGCAGCTTCTTGTTATGAATGGCGTGGTATACCCCTACGCTAGCATGACATGGTATACCCCTATGCTAGCACCTAACTGGATGGCTGCCTTAAATAGATCTTAGGCTGAAATTAGGATTGTGCAGAACTTAAAGTTTGGGAGAAACCTAAAGGATTTGGCTATGCACTGTCTAGTGGAACTATTGCATGTCCATAGGGTTGGAACCAGGTGTGTGTGGCGGTGGGGTTTTCAAGGTTGTTCTCAGTGAATCCTTCTGCGTTGTTTCATTGTCAGAGGGCATTCTCTTGCCTTGCGATTTTGCAGATCTGACAATCCCCTGGAGGTCCTTTTAGAGGATTGTGGTGGAGAAGATCCTGGCCATCACCTGCACAGGGTTTGGGTGAATGGCTAGCGTCGTGGGTTTCCTCCCCACAGATGTGACTTCGATTCCCCTCCTTGGGATTACCCGATGCACATGGTTTGCGGGCAATTGCGTGCATCTGCAGGGATTAGTCCCGCCTTAAAATGAGGGGGGGACACCCTGACGTCATAAAAAAAGAAAAAGAAAGATCCTGGCCATCTTTTTCTTTGCTCTGTTTCTGTTCTCTTTTGGCCTTTGGCTGTAATAAATTGCTTCATCTTTCAAAAAGAAGAAGAAGGAAAAAAGATCCTGGCCATCTTCCACATACATGAACTTCACTTCCAAAAATATGAGAGATAGAGGGAGGGAGGAAGTGTCACCACCTTTTGTCATGAACTGTTGAGGAAGTGTCACCACCTTTTGTCATGAACTGTTCCTTTTCTCTGGCCAAAGTAGCTTATCTGGTTGGTGGTCGCAAGACCTTTTGTCATGAGTGGTTCCTTTTCTCTGGCCAAAGTTGCTTATCTGAGTGGTGGTTGTGTAGGAGATTCCATTTGGCAATAGGATTGTAAATTTGTAATTGGATCTTATGGATAATGCTCCCCTATCCTAACTATGTATGCTGCAGCCTTAAACTATGATATTTAGAAGTAAGTTTCTGCACATTAAATTACACATTTACGTTTGTATATCTCTGGTCCGTCTGCATTGGATTGGCCATGAGAGCTTTAGCCTGACATGTGTAACTATCCATGAGTTTGTTTACACTTTCTTGTTTCAAAGGGAATTTTTCTCCTGTTTTTGTTTTGTTTTGCTTGTTTGTTTTATTATTATTATTATTATTTTTTCTGTATCAATTGACTTCAAAGTGTTTTGTTCTGAGACTTGCAGTAATTCTATTGGCATCTGACTAAAAGTCCTTTTTTTTTCCCCCCTTAAAACAGGATCTTCTGTATTTGGGCAGAAGCCTGCCTTTGGAGGCTTTGGATCAACTCCAACTCAAACAAGTCCTTTTGGTGGTGCATTTCAACAAACACAGTCAGCATTTGGAAGCAATCTGTTTGGTTCCAGCACACCTTTTGGTGCGTCTACCCAACCTGCATTTGGTGCTTCAAGCACACCAGCTTTTGGTGCAGCAAGCACCCCAGCTTTCGGTGCGATGAACACCCCGGCTTTCGGTGCGACAAGCACCCCAGCGTTTGGGTCTGCAGCAACACCGGCATTTGGTAGCACAGGAACAGCCTTTGGGGTATCTAGTGCACCTGCATTTGGTTCCTCGGGTGCATCAGCATTCGGTGCTTCGAGCACCCCTGCATTTGGTGCTTCGAGCAGCCCTGCATTTGGTGCCTCGAGTACCCCTGCATTTGGATCTTCTAATACAGCTTTTGGTGCTTCTAGTACTCCCTCTTTTGGTTTTGGAGCCAGCCCTGCTTTTGGCCAATCAGCTTCTGCTTTCGGTAGCACTCCCTTTGGGTCTACTCCATCTCCTTTCAGTGCACAGAGCTCTCCCTTTGGTGAGCATTCATTCCACGTTTCTGCAGAGATATAATTATTTAATGATTTTTTTTTTTTTTTTTTTGACCTTACCTCAGTTAATTATTCTCCATTTATAAACTATTCTGCAGGGTCCCAAACGACAACACCGTCATTTGGTAATGCCAGTCCAGGTTTTGGTCAATCTGCTTTTGGTGGTCAAACTGGGGGAAGTAGAGTAGCACCTTACACTCCAACATCTGAGGTTGATGGTGGCACTAGCACACAGCCTGCTGGGAAGCTGGAATCAATATCAGCCATGCCCGTGTACAAAGACAAGAGTCATGAGGAATTGAGGTGGGATGATTATCAACGGGGAGATAAAGGTTTGGATTCTGGAACCAATACTCCATGTCATCTTTTTACATTTTGAGGTGGCAGTTGCTTTTCCTCTTCTTTTAGGGCCTGTTTGATTTTTTGTGTATCAGAGAAATACCCTTGAAAAAGGTCATTATTACCTTTTTACTTTGTTTGAAATTTCAAATGTATTTTCGCCTCGAAAATTGGTCCAAAAAAGCTGACTTAAATTTATGGACCCCACTGTGATGTGCATGACATATCCACACCGTCCATCTATTTTATCAGAAGATTTAGGGCCCAAGTCCAAAATTGAGACAGATGCAACACTCAAGTGGCCCATAACACAGGAAACAATGGCCTTAAACGTCCACCATTGAAAGTTATTTTGTTCATTGGGCCCACATTAATGTTTGTCATCTAACCTGTTCATGAAGTCATAAAACCATTGATAAGGGGTAAACACAAATATCAGCTTCATCCAAAACTTCTGAGGGCCACATAAATTTTTATACAGTAAGCATCCAATTTCCACTGTTTCCTCTGCTTCCAATTTCCACTGTTTCCTCTGCTGTGGTTCACTGGAGCTTTGGATCTGCCTCATTTTTGGGTTCATGCCCTAAATGAGGCTGACATATAGGATGAACGGTGTTGATACATCACGTATATCACAGTGGGCCCTGCATTCATTTGGCAGCCATCCTCAGTTCTAGCACTGAAAAGTTAAGCCGTCAACGTCTGCATGAGAAACGATGCAGTAATTACCTGGGTAAGTAATTATTACCCATTTACCAAGTAATTACCTCTTACATGAAAAATCAAACAGGCCCTTTGTAACTCTTGATTGTGTTGAGGTATTTGTAGGCATCCCGTGTCTGTTGGTAGCAATTAAGAATGTTATTGAATTAACACTTTATCATGTAAGGAATAACTGTGGAAGACTTTAATTAATTCTATATTTTGTGTTGATATTAGTACGGAAGCTAAGTTTGAAATACTCTTATCGGCTTAATCAGATTTTGTTAGGAGTACAAAAGAAAAAAAATGATTTGGTCATGTCTTGGTAAAGACTCATCCAAAACTTGATTGACTTGGTCTAGTTGACTGGACTCCACCCAGGGTGTACACTATTCATAAATTTAAGTATTAAACATTACTGACTCTTGGTGTCCAAGATTCATAAAAACTTGACCAATTATTCGGTAGACATCTGTTTCATTCAAGTTCTAAGGTTTCAAAACCTTGTATGGAAGTAATATGTGGTATTCAAATCTTATGGCGGATCAATATAGTCTTGAAATCATACTCTTCCTTTTTATGATAAACTTCCTCACTTCTCAGAAAAGTGAAAAAAAAGAAGAAAAAAGGTAGTATTCACATACGAAGTTGACAATGGATTGCTGCTGGAAGCTAGTCTGCATCCAGTGGATGTAATTATCTTTCAGCCTTCTAGGTTACAATTATATTCCTCCTGAAAAGTGCTGCTTTTGGATGTGCATCTTTAACTTGTTTACTGTATTTATACTATCTGAATAAAACTTTCCAAATTTTGTAAGTTTACGAGCTTCTCTATAAGTAATAAATTTTGTAAGTTTACTGATAGATCGGCATGCCACTTTTCCATGGTTGGGATGACTCCAACTGCATAACCATGACTCTATTTTGTTACTCAGACTGCATTTGATGTATGTATGAACTAAATATTGAGATGTTTTCAGGTTTGGTGAATTGACTTTTACCAACTAATGTTTCACATTGATATCATTTCAAATTTCAGGGGGACCAAATCCTGCCAGTCAGCCTGCAAGTGGGCTTAGTTTTGCTGCACCATCACAGTCAAGTCCTTTTGGTGCATCAGCATTTGGCCAGACATCTGCTAACCCCTTTTCCAGCACTACTCCTTCTAACCCTTTTGGTCAAAAAGCACCAACTTTTGGTTCTTCTGGATTTGGCTCCACATCCACTCCTGCTTTCAGCTCACCATTTAATGCAACCTCATCTAGCCTTTTTGGGACATCCTCTACTGCTCCATCTCTATTTGGTTCATCGTCTGCCCCTGCATTCGGAGCCAGTTCTTCTCCGTCTCTTTTCGGGGCATCGAGCACTCCTGCTTTTGGTTCTTCAACCTCAATTTTTGGTTCTGCTTCAGCACCGGCATTAAACCCAGGATTTGGTTCTAGCTTGGCTTTTGGTAACACCCAGTCATCTGGGTTATTCAATTCATCTACTCCTTCCCTTGGACAGACAGCATCTGCTTTTGGACAAGCAACCGCTACTTTTGGACAGACTACCCCTGCCTTTGGTCAGACAAATCCATTCAGCACACCATCAACTGGATTTGGGGGGAATTTGTTTGCAAGCAATTCAACGCCATCACTTCTTAGTACCGGCAATCCTGTGGGTTTTGGTCAAACAACTGTAAGTCACCCTTGGAATTCTAATTCTAGTTTTTAGTTTTATATAATCTAGTCATGGTTAGGCTTCATATGCTTTGAATTTCATTTCATGGTTATGTTAGTTTCATTTGTTTCCCCAGGTAGTTTGGATAAGGCTTGGATGATGATGATGATGATGATGCTAGTTTCATTTGTTTGTTTGCTTTTTCCTTATCTGATTCGTTGCTCCTCTCTGTGTGCGACAGCCTTCTCTTTCCAATGCTTTTCAACCACCTGCAGCTTCTCAGACATCAAGTGCCTTTTCTTTTGGCAACTTCGGTCAGACACAAGTCACACAACCAGGTGCCTGAAAATAGTAATTTGATAATTTTAATCTTTCCATCTTGCAGGTTTTATTCATAGTATTGATGTTTATTGGTGATATTTCAGCAGCTTCAAGTGGTTTCGGTGGTGTGTCAAATGTTTTTGGTCAGGGTGCCTTTGGGCAATCGTATGTCTCCTGTCCTGTCCTGTTTTCCTCTTCTTTAAAGAGAAAGTCGTTAACTGATTAGTGTCAATTTACTAATTCCATTTACTTCGAATAGGATTGAAAATATCCTTATCTTTGTAAAGATGTTTCCAGATTGTCTGAAAACATCTTTGCAGAATAACAGAAACGAGGATGATCTTTATAGTTGTTGTGGGGGGCTTTGATGATATTAAAAAAAGAAGAGGAAGAAGAAGAAGAAGAAGAAGTAAATAAGACCTATAGCTTATGCCCAGGATAGGTTGCACTTTTTGCAGTTATTTCATGACAAGATGATTTCTTATTGTTTACTTTTTTTGAAAATGTGATGGTTTGTTCTGTTCTATAACTTCTTTCATAGGAGTGCTGCCAGTCAGAGCAATGCTGTCATGCAACTAATGCCAGCTACAAACCCTTTTGGAACACTCCCTGCAATGCCTCAAATATCAATTGGTCGTGCCGGTTCTGCACCCTCTGTCCAATATGGAATTTCCAGCATGCCTGTAAGTGATACCTGCCGTGAACCTTGGTCTAAATGCTGGCATAGTCCTTGCAATTGTTTCAAAAGCTACAGTGTGCTTGTGATTTATTAAGGAATTGGTCGATGTTGTATTGTCGCTATTATTTTACAACCTGCTGCTTGATTCAATAACCATCACCTTTTCCGAAGAAAAAAAGAAAGGAATCAATAAACCACTGTTTGAAGACTTGCCTGATCAAGTTGGAACGTGGGCAATTTGTCTATTTAGTGTGCTCAGCTTCTGAAGTTCCAAGTCAAACCTTTGATTTCATTTATCATCTAGGGACTAGGGACTTGGCCAATTTCTGTTGTTCTTGTTGCTTTTTTTTTTTTTTTTGTAAAATTTAATTGAACTGTTTGAAATTGTCTTAAACTACTTACATGCAAATACGTAGATCTAATGCATAATCTTTGTCCATTTATATGGGGTCAACATTTTCTCTAACAGGTTGCTGACAAGCCTGCTCCTGTTAGAATTTCTGCCCTAGTTACTCCTAGACACTTGTCTCAGAGAAGGATTAAGCTTCCGGCAAGGAAATACCATCCTAAAAAAGATGGTCCCATGGTGAGAGCTCTTGACTCTTAGGAGTAGTAACCCTGTAAAAGATTTTAAGAGACATTGTTCCGACAATCTGACTTCTAAGACTGTATTCATATTGTCATTCCTTTGGTTCTATGAGTTGTTTCATTTTGCACTGTCAGAGCTAACTAACTAGTTGTTTCCATGCAGATACCATTCTTCAGTAATGATGAAGAAACACCGAGCACACCGAAGGCGGATGCTCTTTTCATTCCTAGGGAGAACCCAAGGGCGCTGGTTATTCATCCCATAGAGCAATGGCCCTCAAGAGCAAGTGCGGATAAACAATCTTTTTTGAAAGACTTGCCTACCCCAATTCATGAAAATGGTGAGTCTTGAGTCCATTTTATCTGGGTGTAAACTGGTATCTGCATTATCTTTACAGTTACACATGTCTTTTTTATATTTATATTTTTTTGGTTTGCTTATGTTTGGCTGGCTTTACCATACACATGTCAGTTAATGAACTATATAGGCTTTTTACCTATTTGATTCTGACCAAAATTATGAATCATCCATAATCTCAAGCCATTCCGACATCAAGAAAAATACCAAGAAGTGCTTGCAGATATTTTTGGGCACATTTATGAGTAGACTAGAAGTCCAGATAACAGAAAATAACTAATAGATGGACCAGGGGGTATGAATCATCCATAATCTCAAGCCATTCCGACATCAAGAAAAATACCAAGAAGTGCTTGCAGATATTTTTGGGCACATTTATGAGTAGACTAGAAGTCCAGATAACAGAAAATAACTAATAGATGGACCAGGGGGTGGGTGGGTGCGGTGAGTTGTGTTTACTCTCATTTATTTTTCCTCAAAATATTTGAACTGGAGGTTTCTTGTAAGTGTAAGTGGAAATCATATCTCTTGATGTCTGATTTGTGCCACAATTAGTTTGACGGTACGGATGGAAATCAATACCTGCAGAAGTCAGAGCACCTGGGCAGTTGTCAAAATCCTAATACATGGGATCATTTTGTAAGAGCCCGAGATCTGTAGTATGCTTAAGTTGTATTTCGTGTGACTGTCCTTTATCTATGCAGGGCCAATCATCAACTGTCAGGCCAAAATTCTTGGGGTTCATCTGATTTGGGCCATCATAAATTTGTTGCAGCACTAAGGGAATGTGACAGTGTGTATGTAGAACTGGATTTGATGTGTTTTAATGGAGGCAGGTTGTGTTTCCCTATTCTGATGTAGTCATATTGTGCTTTGTGCACCTGTTTCGGAGAAGTTCTTTGTCAAGTTTTAGTTCGCACATGCCTGTTCTGATCTTGTTGAATGGATCTTAACAGTCTTTTTAATCAACTTCGTTGTTGCCCATCACCCATAGCTCTAATGATTTTCTATCGGTCAAGGGACTTTCTTTGGATGTCTAGGATATTCCATTGTTGGTCCAATTTTATTTTATTTTATTTTATTTTGAAAAGTAGCAATATATTAAAAAACTGAGGGAAGTACAAAGCCAAAAGGGGAGACACAGCCCGTTAAGCTAGCGGGCCATGACGCCTAAGAAAGCGGGGAAAATAACAAATTACAATGGCTGTGAGGCAGCACTAAGGAGGCGCATTCGACAACGAGAAAATGGATCCTTTTTATTAGATGACCCACTACATGGGATTCCCCTTTGAAGCACCTCCCGTTCCTTTCTTCCCAAACTATCCACCACACGGCCACTAAAGCCATTCTCCAAAGAACATTTCCTTGCTTCCCAAAATCTGTTCCTTGCCAAGAACAAAGCAGAGAATCCCAAGAGAAAGGATGAACCCATGACGTATTGAACCAAGAAAGGACGACAGGCCAAATCTGCTGGGTAAGCGGGCAGTGAATGAAGAGTTGATTGACGGATTCAGCATCTTCCATACAGCAAAGGCATATGTTGGGTATGCACATACCTCTTTTCCTCAGATTATCAACTGTCAACACCTTTCTGATGCTTACCAGCCAGCTGAACACCACGAATTTGGGGGGGGGGGGGGAATTCTGAACTTCCACAGCTGGTCCATCCTAGAAACTGAAGGAAGAACTGAATTTCTGTATATGAGGCTATAAAGAGACTTCACCGAAAAGATGCCCTTCTTGTCGAGAGACCAAATAAGACCATCATGGGCCTGCTGATCAATGATAGTGCTGTTGAGAAGGGAAAGAAGGCCCGCTAGCTGATTAATCTCAAAATCGTGAAGATTTCTGTAGCAATGGATGTTCCACATGACGTTGGATCCTGAAACCGATGCGCAATCTGCCACCGAAATGGTCATATCAGGGGCCAGCCTAAAGATGGACGGGAAAGCTTCTTTAAGGGGGGCATTGCCGATCCAAACATGATTCTAGAAAGAGATGTTCTTTCCATTGCCAACTGAGAACCGGATCCCCTTATTAACCTCCTGCTTCATTTCGAGCACGCCCTTCCAAATCGCTGAAGCTCTATAGGCAGTAGAATCTCTAGTCCACCAGCCTCCAACTGACTGTCCATATTTACATTTGACCAAGGAATTCCACAGGGTGGCAGGTTCCGTCCCAAGTCTCCATGTCCATTTGCCAAGGAGGGCCCGGTTCATTAACTTCAGATTTTTAATGCCAGCACCACCATCTAGTTTGTAAGCACACCGTTTTCCAGTCCACCAAATGGAAATTCTTCTTATCACCATTGCCATACCAAAGGAAGTCCCTTCTTAATCTCTCGAGCTTGTCGAGAATGAGTTGCGGGCATTTGAAAAGCGACATATGATATAGAGGCAAGCTAGACAAGACTGCTTTAATCATTGTGAGGCGGCCCCCTATGGAAAGGTACTTGCATTTCCAAGAAGCAAGATGCTTCTCAAATTTGTTTATGACTCTGTCCCACATGAATATAGGGAACTTACCCACGGCAAGGGGAAGACCTACAAAAGTGGTAGGAAGGGACCCTGTTGCAAAATTGAAAATAGCTGCAAACTCGGCGAGCTCCTCCTCACCCAAGTGAACCCCAAAGATCGTGGACTTGGCTAGATTCACTCTGAGGCCCGACAACACCTCGAAACATCGAATAATGGTGCAGAGATTACCGGCCTTATCCCGATTAGCTTCATAGAAAAGCAAAGTATCGTCCGCGTACTAGATATGGGATATGGGAGCCATCCCACTGATGTGGCAGCGACCGATAATGCCACTTTCTAAACCTTTCAGAAGCATCTTGGACAAGGCTTCTCCCACGATTAAAAAAAGAAAAGGAGATAGAGTGTCTCCCTGGCGGAGGCCTCTGGAATTGGCAAAGAAGCCCTTGGGGGAATCATTGATAAGCACCGAAGAATAGGCTGAACCTACACATGCTTTAATCCACCCGCCATTTCTCACCAAAGCCCATACGCTGGAGCATATAAAGAAGGAAGTCCCAATCAACATGATCATAGGCCTTCTCGATGTCCAACTTGCAAAGAGCACTTTTAGACTTGGCTTTGTTGATGGAATCAAGACATTCGGATGCAATCAAAGCGCTGTCGATAATCTGCCTGCCTGGAATGAATGCACTTTGATTATCCAAGATAATATTCCACATCACCTTTCTTAAACGAGAGGCAAGAATTTTCACCAAAATCTTATACGGACCTCTTATCAAGCTAATAGGCCTGAAATCCTTCGAGGCCACAACTCCTGGGATTTTTGGAATCAGGACAATGAAGGACGCTCCCATCTCTTTGGACAGGCAACTTTTGCCTTGAAATTCCTGAATGAAGGTCATGATGTCTTCCTGAAGCACTCCCCAAAAGGACTGGAAGAAGTGCATTGGAAAACCATCTGGACCTAGGGCTTTGTCGCCTAATAAGGCCCCAATGGTCCCCTTAACTTCAGCGGCAGAGATCTGAGCTTCAATCCCATTGGCTTCCTTGGCAGGGATTTGACGGAAATGAAGATTGTCGAGCTTCGGCCTGATCCAATCATCTTTGCAAAGGAGTTTCTTGAAGTATTCAGTTACAGCAGCAAAAATAAGGTCCTGATTATCAATTCTAACCCCATCGACTTCTAAGACTCTGATTTTATTTACCCTTGCCCGAACATTCGTTATGTAGTGGAAATACTTTGTATTTTTATCGCCTTCCGCTATTTCTGCTTCCAAGATATTTCATCTTCAAGGATTGTGGAGGAATAGTTGTGGATGAGGTTGGACCTCTGAATCCAATCTTCAGCTGTCATCGGAACATCTTCAGTTGCTAAATCTGCTGCTAATATCTCATCCAGGATAGTCGAAGAGTCCAACTGTCTTTTGCCAAAAACTTCTTTCTTCCACTCTTTAATCTTCCCCTTCAGAAGCTTTAACTTTTTAAACGGCCTGAACCCGGCGTAACCTTCAACCGAGAACCCCTTCCACCATTCCGCAACCATCTAGTGAAAGCCCTCCAATTTAAGCCAAGAAATATCGAATTTGAAAGGCTCGGGACCCCAGTTTTCCTCCATCACGCTGAGGAGAAGAGGACTGTGATCAGACGTAGGCCTAGGAAGCACATAGTGACAGATGAGGGGAAAAACTTCTAACCAGTCAGAAGAAACTAGGAATCTGTCCAGCCTAGCGTGAATAGGAAGAGCCCTGTCGTTCGACCAGGTAAAGCTGGCTCTGTTGAGAGGGAGATCAATCAGAGCCTGATCATTGGTCCACTGCGAGAATCTTCTCATAGCTGCCGTTACTTTGCCCTTGCTAGATTTCTCCTCCACGTACCGAATGATGTTGAAATCCCCACCAATGCACCATGACCCATCAAAGAGCGTCCTGGCTTGATTAAGCTCCTCCCAAAATTCAGCTCTTCTGTTTGCTAAATTGAGACCATACACAGACGTTTTTGAACTCTAGAACCCACACGGCAGAGTTCCACACCATAACGATCCCTCCCGAGCTTCCAACCGCATCTAGGGCCACCCACTTGGCGTCCTTCATCTTCTAGAGAGACCGTATGAGGGCGTCACTGAAGTTAGCTACCCTAGTTTCTTGCAAACATACAATGTCGACTCTACTTCTGTAGTAGATGTCTTTGATCATACTGCGTTTACTCTTGGACCCCACCCCTCGAACGTTCCAGGATAGAACAAACATCTAGGAAACTGATCTGCCCCTTTGGCCCACATTGGCTGTGCCAAATTCGAAATTGAAGTTGGAGCTAGGGTCCATTCTGAGGTCCTGTAATTCTCCGGTTAGAGCTTATCTTGAGCCGATTCTTTCTCGGGGAACTGGAGGGGGATATGGGACGACCTTGTGCCTCTATGCAATGGAAGAGAGCGATGAAATCCTCTGGATTATCGCTAAAAGTAAGCCCGATAGACTTTCCTATGTGCCCCAGAGCATCTCTGATCCATCTCTTCTTCTGAATATCTTTTGCAATCTGGATTTTCTGATTCAGCGAAATGTGGAGGACGATACTGGCTGGCTCTACCCACGACTTACGAGAGAGAGGAGAGTCGCCTTTACTTATTTGACGTGCCGAAGCAACACCAGATGGATGGCGTGTGTCTCCTGCCTGGGTCCACGAGTCGTCCGAAGGAGGGGCTACCTGATATGTTCTCGAGAAAGCCTTAATCGGCAGCGAAATACCATTTGTGTGACGATCACGAATTCGGATGCATGTCGACCTTAACGTATCGGAGCCGATCGATAACAGACGCGTGTTGATCGCCGCAGGACACCTTACAGAGGCTATCTCCTAACGTACAGGCTCTAGAAGGCGCCTGTCAGCAAGAGAGGGAGGAGCTGCCATTTCGTGTTGCCACGTATTGGCATCGTACGCTGGCATAGCTTCAGTATCGAGACCGCTGGTATCTGGTGGTCTACGGAACATCAATAGAGGTAGCTCGCGCCCTTTTGAATCTCCGGCGGAGCTGCAGGGGTGTACTCCTTCATCCGTACCACTCTCAAATCGCCTGTCTCCCGCTCTTTGCTTCTCCAAATGTCTCCCCATCTAGCAATGGGAGATTTATCAGGTTCTTGTTGTATTGGCAGCAACAGAGTTTTGTTGTCGGCGACGATTTTGATGTAGGGGGGGCACTGGCGACCCTTTGTTCTTCCTGATTTGGATCCTGATGACCCCTATCTCTTCTCCCGATCTGGTTTTTGGATCTATCTCTATCAAGTCACCTAATCGGGACGCTATTTGCAGAAAAACGTCTTTGTTCCATAGCTCTAATGGAACCGGCCACACCAAAAACCAAACCTCCTCAAATCCGAACGCTGAGAACTGATCCCAACGAACAATACCTTGCACCGGGCCATCCGCATGAAGAGCAGCTGCCATGAGTAGAAATTCGGAATTAAAGCCCGGAGTCAGCGTGACCCATTGTTCATTGAAACCTATAGGTTTAAGATCATAAGATCTAGCTGCTAATTGCCCGACTTCCTGAAGCCAAAGCCTGACCTCTGTAATGGAGGAGCCAACTCTAGTCACCACCACTACAGTGTCCTTCAAACCCCTCCTGTATCTATCTAGCGATTCTTGGTTAATGTGGATCGACTCCCCTTCATCAGATATCTTGTTTTTCTCCTTTGTTTCTTCCTCCCCGCTGAGAGTGCCTTGGTCCTGCCAATCCTTGTCCTTGACACTGACGTTTGTGTGTTGCTCTGAGTTCTGGAGAGCCTCCTTAAAAGAGATGGAGCTCACCATCTTGCTAGGAAGGACTCTCGGCTGCTGCTGATGATGCGACTCTCCCCGCTACTGGGCTTGGGATGGTTGGGATCCCTGCTGTAACCGCTTACGATTTAGTTCCGGGCCATATCTCGCCTTCCGGACTAGCATTTTGTTCCCACCAAAGCTTACACCATCGAGACTATCAATCGCCCTATGCAGTTCTTTCATAGAACCCATTCTCACCAGAGCAAAGCCACGCATATCGCTAGTAGCTTTGTTCCTGGGGATCGTCCAAATTTGAATCTATGACATGCTTCAAGAGGTGACCTTTTGATTGGATGGTCTGTATCACTGTTATTATTATTATTATTTTTTGGAGTGCTTTCACTGATTTTGTTGCATTAGAGAGAAGCTTATTTACATGAGGAAAACCCTATCATTTGTTTCTTTTATTTTTAATTTTTGGTTCTGTAAAATTTTCGCCATGTTAATTTTCATTATTGCCCTCGGTGGTTTTTGTTTCTTTCTTTCCCGCAAAAGACATGAAAATATTTAAGAGAGAAAGCATGTCATTGACTTTGATTAGTTTGGGGCTCACCCAAATTATAATGTTTGGAGATGATTCGTCCTGCATTATCTTTTCTGGCATTCTAAGGCCACCCTGCTTAGCATGGGCGTTGGAGGATTTGCATGGTAGAAACAAAGTCAGGTGTGGTGTCAAGTAATCCTATGTTTTGTCACTGGGGCACCATATTCCCTGCCATCATCATCATTGTTGCTACTGCCACTGCCTTTGTTGTCATAGCCTTCTCCTAGGAATTTGGGGTCAGCTTAATTCTCATAATTGCTCAGCAAAAGTTAAATGGGTGGCTGCCTACCTGACAAAAAAAATTTCTCCTTAACCTGAGCTAGGGGATCAGCTAGTTCGCTGTTATGAGGCGAAAATCAACTCCAACCTATTACATGTTAAAATATAGATCGATGGGTGCAAATCTATAAGGCACATGTAAGTTTGACTTGTTTTAAGACAAGTAATTGTACCTAATGCCCTCAATTGAGCATTTCCATTAAATATTCCCTACCATTATACGTCAATATTTCTTTTGGGGTTAGTAGATTTTCAAGAGAAATATTAAGATTTTGGCTTTCTTTTACACTTGAAAGTAGGTTTGTTCAACTATGTTGGATTTCCTTTGACATCATGATGCTCTTCTCATTCACAGGTAAAGTCTCTGAGGCTTCTGCCCCTCCTTTAAATGGCTACAAATCTCAGCGTCATGATGGTAAGTCCTATGCTTTAAAAAAAAAAAAAAAAATCAAAATTTCATACTATCAATTCCATTTATGGATGATACTCTCTTAGTTGCTGTTTATGTTACTAGAGATGCATTGTATGATGAAAGATATTCAAAGTTTGCCATGATCCTAGCCCTAGGTACCCTTTGGGTGTACTGTCAAATGGTGTTTGATGGAACTTTCCAACTGCACTTAATGCTCTCGGCATTTGGGGAAGCATTGAGAGTGCAATCTGTATTGTGTGAGCTATCATCCACTCTGGTTTTTTTTTTTTTTGAAAGATGAAGAAATTTTAGTAAAAGCAGAAAAACAAAAACAACAAAAAGAAAAAGGGGATGCTGAGAAGGCGGCCAAAATTACAACCCCATGAAATCCAGATTAAAACCCTTTAGGCGAGGGGCAGAGGAATCCCATTCTATAACTAAAAATCTAGCCCTTTGAGAGATACCGTTGACCAATTTCATTGAATTGTCAAAACATCTAGTGTTTCTCTGTTTCCAAATTGCCCACTAAATAGCAAGCGGTGCCATTCTCAAAACCAAAGCTGACTTTGGGAAGAACCAAAAGATGTGAAAACGACCAAAGATATCCGCCGAAATCGGACTGAGGAAAGGGCAACGTAAGAAACAATGATCAACTGTCTCCTCATCATGCATACACATACTACAAATGTTTGGGAGGATCATTGTGCTCTTCTGCAAATTGTCTATGGTGAGAACTTTCTTTCTTCCCACAAGCCACCCAAATGCCGCAAAATTTGGAGGGACACTATAGAACCACACAAATTTTGTGCATCCCGCTTCATCTTGAGGATCTTTTTCACGAATGAGAGCGTAGAAAGATCTAACTGAGAATGAGCCCTATTTGTCACCTTCCAACGTTACTTATCCGGTTCAGACTCGACTGGCACAAAGAGGTTAAGACGCTCAAGAGGAGCCCAAATTCCTCAACTTCCTCATCAGGGAGAAAGCACCCACAAGGAGGCTCCCTAACCACCGTCCCTCTTACGCGAGAGAAACAATTCGTCACCATAATAGAAAGATCCGGAGCTAAACGAAAAATGGATGGATACTCGTCTTTTAGCAAAGAAGATTCCACCCACACATCTTCCCAAAATCAGATTGAGTTCTAGATTATAGGTCATTTGTGATCGAAATCTCTATTTTTAGTGATCCAAAATTATGGTTCTTTAGTTTTCATATACACTAAGCATGCGGGATCTATAATAAGAACAATAACATTCCTCATTTCATATATAAATTGCTGTATGAATTCATATATAAAACTATATTTCATACAGTTTATGTTTATTGGAGTGATCCACATAATCCTACCCCTAGCGCACCCTGTATTGGAGGAAGCAGTGTACTGCATAAATGTTCTCGTACCATGTACCAAAGAACCCATGATTCAGTTAACGTAGGTTCTTCTTTGATTCTTTGACGTGTTTGTTTAGGAAAGACTTTCAAGTGTCTTTCAAGGAATATTAAGTCATCAATGCATTTCTAATTTGAGAGTTCTTGTTGTTTTTTGTTGGAAACTAGAGAGATTTGTGTGTTAGAAGATTGTTAATATGATATATTAATATTTAGTAGATCTTTAATTAGATAAGAAAGTGATAACCTTAATATAAGATAATAAAAGAAAGGGAGAGATTTTGGTTCATACATGTGTCATATTTTTCTATTTTTTCTTTCTTTAGAATAATTGAATGCATGTGCGTGCATGCTTGAGTTTATGGAGAATGCATTATCTTGCTGAGGGAGGAAAAATATTAACACTTTTGAATTGTGTGGTGTGTGCAACAAACTGTTCTTTCTCATTCATCCCACATCAAATTGGCATTAAAGAAAGTTTATCTGTGGGCTTGTTTGGAATCAATGGTGAGCAATGAGATGACTTTCTTGGAAGAAATGGGTAGGAGACAAGATCGATTGGAAGTTGTTCAATTGGATATGTTGACACCATGTACACCACGTCAAGGAGAGTCTTCTTGCATGTGGAAGGTGACAATATCATGGAACCCAAACGTAGTGATTCCGACAGTTTCATGTTCGATCATGCCCATGGTAGGAGAGGTAACCGATTGGAAGATCGTGATTACAACTGTGGTGTAAATTCTATGGACATCTGCATAATCTTTTCAATTGGTCAGCTCATGTGGACGGAAGGAGATGTTGGACGAGAAGAAGGTTAATTCATAGTGACCCAATTATGGGGTCGTTCTATTCTATCGCAAACCTAACTCTAGAAGATCCACAAGCACATTGGGAAGAAAAAATTGAAGAGTTGGAACAAGATGAAGGATGTCATGCTACAAAAGCTTTTGCCCTTAAATTATGAACATGAACTCTATCACAAGTTCCAATTTCCGACAAAAAGATCTGACCACTAAAGCTTATATGGAGGAATTCTACTGCCTCATGACCAGAATGATCTCAATGAAACAACAGATCAATCGGTAGGTATGTTAGCAGGTTGGATGACAAGATCAAACAGAAGATTTCAATGACAAGAGCTTGTTCTGCAGATGGCGCTTGTCAACTTGCATTGAGAGCCGAAGAACACGTAAGAAAGAAAGATGTGAGCAGCTTAAAATCCTCACACAAGTTTGTGAAAAGAAATCAGGAGTTTCTTCCAAATCCGAACCTACCCTATCCTAAGCAAGGTGGGATAGGAAAGGAAGTGAATCAAAACCACCTTTTGGGCGTAATGAAGATCAAAACTAGGTGCTACAAGTTTTGGAAATTTGGGCAGTGTTTCTTTGTGTGTCTGGAAAGGAAATTTAAAGAACAATTAGAAGAAAGCATCAAATACGTTGAATGTGATGAATGGAACTATATGGAGTAGCAATGTTGAGACAATTATGGAAGAATCTGTATACAGAGATAGAATGCTAAATCTCCATGTATGACACATTTTAGATCTCGAAAGTCTTCTGTGGAGGAATATTGGAGTACCAATGCCTCCATGACAACTTGCACAGTGCAGGTAAGTGCAAGTTTGGTGATCGACTGAATTATGTGTAAAAGATGATGATGAAAATTAAAGATAGATGTCGAGAGGCTTTGTTAACCTCATCGAGTGACTTTGTCTCGGATTATGAAAGAAATCACGGCAATCCATTGCTTACTTTTGGTATGTAGGAAAGAAAATTCCTATGTGATTGAGGACATGAAGACATTCATTTTGCATCCTACGCAAATCAACAGGGTGGATCATATATTGTGGCTATTTGTGAAGCACCAGCCAAAGAGATTAAGCTGTACATGCTGATTGATACTTGCCCCTTATTTTAGAAGATCAAGAATTCAACAAGGTCGAATTCTTTCCAACCGTGTAGGCGAATTTTGAAAGATACGGAAAAGTAAACTTCTTGAAAATTCCAGATTTCAGATTAACAATGAGGATCCCCATCTAGATGCAATCGAATTCCAAAGATTATGAGAGAACAATAGGTACAACGTTGTGGATACCATGAATTTTCTTGACCCACCCGAGAAGCCTCCAGGGATAACCCTAGAATTCCTACTTCAACCCATTAGATGTCTCCTTCAGTAACACATGCACTGTAAAGAAGCAAGCAAATCGCATTGACCCGTGGTCACAACACGCTTTTCTCTCATTTGTTAGGATTTGCCTCACTCGCCTCCAAGAAATTCCTACTGATGACTCCCATCTTGTACATGATTGTGCCTCCAATCATGATGGGTCAGATTCACCCAATGAACTTCCCTCGACATTTAGCTTTAAAGCAGTCCCTTCTCATCCCTAATTATGCCTCCAATCCTGGTTGGGCAGATTTGCCAAACGAACTTCCATCGAAGTTTGAGCTTTAAGCACTTTGTCTTTTCCAAACACATTTTCTTTGCTTCATTAAAACACTTCCAACTTCTCCAGAGATTTTCTGTTTCCAACATTTTCTTTTCTATTTCAGTTTAAAATGCCTAATATCATAAATAGTCACAACTGTTGATTTTATTTTTGCATCTTGGATCATGTGGTTAGTGGTTTAGGGGGAAAAGAAAACTGAATTTGATGATGAATGGCGAATCATAGCTAAAAATGTACATATGGAAAATAAATTCTGCTTACTGAACCAAAAAGAAAATGTTTGTTTCATTATATCTACTCTGTTGCCAACTTCGTTATGTATTTTTCTGGGCTCACTGTTCTCTACTACAGCATTCGATTGATGATCTTGTTTCATGTTGCTTGCCCACATCTGAAATTGTGATAATGATGCAGAAAGCCCAGCTGAGAATGGTTTCAACAAGCGAGAGGATGCTTTTCCAGCCAAATCCCCTCATAAGCTAAATGGGGTCCATGGAGATCAAACCCAAAAGGGTGACTCGTACATACCAATCTCTGGCCACAGGGCCGGTGAGGCTGCGATCGTGTATGAGCATGGTGCTGACATTGAAGCCCTGATGCCAAAGCTCCGGCATTCTGATTATTACACGGAGCCTCGGATCCAAGAGCTGGCTGCAAAGGAACGGGCTGAACTGGGCTACTGCCGTCATGTGAAGGATTTTGTTGTTGGTCGGCATGGCTATGGTAGTATAAAATTCCTAGGTGAGACTGATGTGCGACGGCTTGATCTTGAGTCCATTATCCAGTTCAACAACCGGGAGGTGATTGTATACATGGATGAGAGCAAAAAGCCTCCCGTTGGACAAGGCCTCAATAAAGCCGCTGTGGTAACGCTGCTTAACATCAAAGGCTCCAACAAGAAGACAGGAGAGCAATACACCCAAGGGCCAAAGCTTGAGAGGTACAAGGAGATGCTGATGAAGAAAACTCAGGATCAAGGGGCGGAATTCATTTCTTATGATCCAATCAAGGGTGAGTGGAAATTCAAGGTGGACCACTTCAGCCTGTACGGCCTTGGAGATGAAGAAGATTCGCTCACCTCTGATTACCATGCGGAATAGACTTTCGACCATGTGATATTTGAATTAAGCAGAAGGCTTGTTTTTGCCTAGTGTCATCGATTTTTATTTTTTTTTGACACTGTTTCCGTACTCTCTTGGAGTGTTGTAATGGGCCTTTTTTCTTTTCTTTTCTTTTTTGAAGTTTTTGTGGGTTGTTGGTTTTTTTTTTTTTTTCCTCTTTGTTTGTTTGGGTTCTCATATGAGGAAGTTGGCCTTTTTTTTTTTTTTATCAGAGAGAGAGAGAGAGAGGGAGGGAGATGATCAAGTCTTTTAGTGGAAAATGCTCTTAAGTTTGAAATTGGAGTTGGTTGAACAAAATCCAAACACAAACAGGAGCTTCCATGTTGACCACCACTTCTGAATGAGAATACAACACGATACTAGCCTGTTATCATTGCATGCGCCTGATTATTGGGTTTGTTTTTTTTGCACGGACGGAATGATTTAGCAAATCCTGGCAATGGTATTCTTGCCCCGATATGTGTGGTATGCTTGGGTTTTTATTCCATCTGGATGATCGTTGCAGCTAATTTATCAGTGTGGGCCCAAGGTATCAATGGTCTGGATCACATGACATGGGTCTTCTTGTACAAAATGACAGCATGAAACATAGTTTAATTTGAATCCAACATTCCAAAAATTTGCGGACTGGAGATGGAGTTGACACCTTGTAAATTAAGACCATCTAAAGTACCAATTTTAGAAAATTCCACTTGAAATTGTCATTATCACAATGCTTAAAAGCTAGCAAAAGATGCTCTATTTATTCTAGGGAAACTAATGGAAGGAGATGTGCATGTAAGAAGATGACGCTACATTTATTCTAGAGAAAATCTTCAAGCCAATGTCACGCACGTGTGCAAGATCTGTTCCGCTCATCAAGTTGGCCAAACCATGACCATTACTCAATTCACCCTTATTTTTGTCATATAAATGAGCGGGAAATCCCAACTTCAGGGCCATAAGGCAGGAACGGTGAGTGGCTTTACCAAATGAACGGACCATATCTGACACGTGGAAAACCCTGCATCATCTTGGCACAATCTCCTTGTATATATTATAATAAAACTAGGAGGCCCATGATTGGAGGAGCTCCCATTGACGTTTGTCCTTGATCCAAATGTACAATCCATCTTTGGTGGTGTTGAAAATGCAGCTGTCCTTGCACCTTTGATGGTCCCTCGAGTAGGAAAACAGAATGAAATCATGCGAAGTGGGCCCTACTTCCCACTGGCCGTTGCAATCAGCTGACCCCGGGGACGTCTTTGGAGGATAAATCTTCCACCAGTTTTTGCTGCCATACTGAATGGAGTGCCACCACGGATCAATACCAGTTAAGCACTGAACGTGAAGGGTAATGCCATGTCCGATTTGGTTGTGGACAATGATCATGTCCGACTGGACCATTTGGCACAGGCCCATTAGTAATAGGATGGCAATGGTGGTGGGAAGAAGATTCATCTCTCTCTCTCTCTCTCTCTCTCTCTCTCTCTCTAATCTCTCTATCTTTATCTCTGTCCTTCTATCTCTATCTCTGTATATGTATATATAGATGGTCCGTTGGTGTGTTCTTGAATGTTAGAATACTTGTAACGTCTTGTGTATGCAGAGAACATTTGTTTTAAAAGATGCTGTTATGGAGAGTGGTTACAGGTTACAAGGTGTGGTCGACAAGTCTTTAAGAAACTGCTTATCCCAACACGTGACAATGTGGTGCATGTGTGTGAGATGTAGGTGATGGTCCATCTGTACTTGGGCAGTTTTGTATTAGCTCAATGGCAGAATCAGGCCATCTTTATGATCAGGTGGGTCTTTCTTGTACATGGAATGGATTGTTGATTGGAAATGCAACGCACTGCGTTCATGTGTGGCCAAGCTGTTACTAGTATTGGATGGACTTTATGGCCATGTTGCATGTCTCGGGATTTTCATTTGAATATGGTCAATCTGCTTAGTCTTTGGATTAAGGGTTGCCCATCTTTTAAATTGGCCTTGGTCAATGAAAAGGAAACCAATCCAACGGCTAAAGTCCGGACATTTTTAATTGCTGGATGTATACTTGCCAAAGGTGAGTTGAGAAACAGATAGGAGGTTTGCTAATTCCACCTGCCAATCCACACAGAAGCACACGTGTTAACACACAGCATGTGTGGAAGATCTGAGCTTTCCAATTGGTTGGAAATAAGCAAGGCCACATATTGTGTTGTGTTTCTTAGCAACTATTTGGCATTAGAATTTAGACCTTCTATCTTAAAAATCAGACAGTTTTACTGCTTAGGTGGTCGACATTGTAGAAAGTAAGATGTCATTTGAAAACTTTTAATTCAACCATCCATTTGTTTCAGGACCCGTTTGGAAACCACCCAATAAGTAACTCTTTTAACTTAATGTAAGTTAATAAGCTACTTTTTAAACTTAAGTTAATTAGTTTAGTAAACACCATTATAAAAGTAATGTATTTAACTTTCCTCTCTCTCATGGTCCATATCAAAGGAGGCCCAAGGACCCCACATTATGGATGACCCACTTAATGAATTGTGAATTATCCACATCAAAGGGAGACCCCTAATAAATAATTAATGGCCCACATCCAAAGCAGGTAGATGGTCCATATCAAAGGTGGGCTCCACATGAGGAGTAGTGGATATTAAAGGTGGCCCCAAATGATGGAGAATAACATTGAAGTGGGCCCCACGAGAAGGATGGCCCATATCGAGGTGGGCCCCACATAATAGACAGTCCACATCAAAGGTCAGCCACTAATGATGAATGGCCGACATCCAAGTCAGACTCTGCATGATGGACAACCCACATCGAAGGTGGGACTCACATGATGGACTGTTCACATTAAAGGTGGGCTCCACATGATGGGCAGTGGACATAGAAAGTGGGCCTCACATGATGAACAATTTATTTTGACGGTGGCCCCACATCAAGGTGGGTCCCACATAATGTACGGACCACATCAAAGGTGTCGATGATGAATGACCCACATCCAAACCAAGCCCTGCACCAAGGATGACCTACATTGAAGGTGGGGCCCACATGACGGATGGTTCACATTAAAGATGGGTGCACATGATGGGTGCCCACATCCAAGGTGGGCCCTACATCATGGATAACCCACATCGAATGTAGGCCTTGCAAGGTGTATGGTCCACATTAAAGGTAGGCCTCACTGGATGGATGATTCACATTAAAGACAAGGCTTAGGTGGGCCTAATATAATAAACAGTCCACATAATGGACGATGGATATTAAGAGTGGATCGAACGGCCATGTGCTAGTTGTAAAGGAGTGGGCTGAACCGGGCTCCTGCCATCACCTGCCTAGCGAGATCCATGCAGCTAATTTATTCACTGTGGGTCCATGGTATCTGGATCACATAACATAGCCCACTAGTACAAAATGACAGCATGATACATAATTTGATTTGAATCAGTTTATGATCTAACTGTGTTAAAGCTAGCAATTAAGATGATGCCATGTGGCAATGAAATCTTAACCAGAGACAAATAGAAAATCTATTCGGTTGCCCTGACAGCCAAATATGGTTAGAATTTGTAAAGTCATGAGTAGCTCAAAAATGACAAGTCCAACTAATTATACTAATGAGATAAGTGTCACATATTTCACTTACGTGGCAAAGTTTGGTATTCACCTTAGTGGCTTCATAATCGAAGACAGATCGATATTGACCGAAACATGGTCACGACAAGTGATAGATTTAGTTGATGCATCATAGCATCTCATTAAAGCCCTTACCCTCAAAAACATTTAAGGAGTGTAGAAATAATCATGCCAAGTTGGCCAAGTTTCACAATGTACAACACATGTTTGCGTAGAAAAATAGATAACTATCACCAATACGTTGCATCTTGAGAGAGACTCTCCGCCGTAATGTGAGTAGAATATGTATGCAACCAATGACTAACCCACAACAAACAACTACCATACATGACATTATTGGATAAGTCACAACTATGTTTAGGCATAGACAATTATTTTCACATTAATAGATGTGAGGAGCGGCTAGGATAATCTCTTTCTGTCTAACGCCTCAAAATCCTATAAATAGGAAAAAGATTGAAGAGCTTCTAGTCCTTACTGACCCAACACAAATCAAATTTACAGCGTAATGTTGCATATCATTTTATTTTATCTTAACTTAGTTTATCTTAGATTAAAACAAGCCGTCTATGCTGCTATATGCTAGATGGCTTTAGTATAAGAGTAGTGTAATCTCGTACTCTACACTATTATGGTAGACTAACCTAGATCAGGAATAGTATAATTCATTTCTATTTATGCCGAGCATTAGATTTCAAGGATGTTTTTTTCATTATTTTTCCAGTAGTGTTATTCTCTTCATTTATGCCTAAGCTGTTAGACTAAAGAAGTCTTAAATATAAAGCATCACAATCCATGTTACAGGCACTGGATTGCTGAAGAACAGTTTCATAAGTTTTTACTTTTATTTTAATTAATATAATTAAGTTTCTTTTACTCTCATTTGTGCGAATTGAATTCTCTTTGCTAGTACAATAAGAAACAGTGAATCATATTATCTCTACTATCGTGGTAAAAAAAAGTCTTTTCAACTTTTAAAAAACTCATTAGAAGAATGAATCCATCATTTCACAAATTGCAAGATTTCATTTATAGATGACTGTATAGAGGATGAACTGCTTCAATTCTTGGTCATATATGGGTAATTGTTCATTGTCTCTTTGCATATCTTGGCACTTGGGGCCATGGGTATTCAGTTAATTAAGATTAAGTTATATATAAAAGACTTTGCCACGCCCAACACCATACACATACCAACAATTGAATTTCAATGACTAAATTTTGAGCCAAACAAAATCCAACATTCCCAAAACTTCTATTCACTGGATGGGACTATCTAAAGTAACATTATTAGAAAATTCCTCTTGAATTATAATTATCATACCCAAAAGTTTCTCAAGTGTATGGTAGAAAATGATGCTCCATTTATTTTAGAGAAACAAAAGCTAGAAAATGACACTAACGTAGGGAGATGTGCATGTTAGAAGAAGTTGCTGATCTACTTATACGAGAGAAACAAAAATCACAAAATGATTCTCTTTTTATTCTAAAGAAACAAATACTAGGAGATCCCATCAAGATGATCAAAGGTTTTCTTCGAGCCAATGTCATGCATATGTGTGCAAAATCCGGTCCGTTCATCAAGTTACCCAAACCCTGATATGATTTGACACGCCCTATTTTTATCATATAAATGTAGACCACCCAATGAATGGACCATCCCAACTTTAGGGCTATAAAGAAATCATGGTGGGGCTTCACCCAACGAACGGACCCTATCTCACACAAGTCGAAAACCCAGGATCATCTTGGCAGAAATCTCACTCTATTATAATAAAACTACGAGGCCCATGATTGGAGGAGCTCCCATAGATGCTTCTCCTTGCTCCAAATGTACAAACCATCTTTGGTGGTCTTGAAAATGCACCTATCACTGCACCTTTGATGGTCCCTTGAGTAGGAAAACATAAGGAACTGATGCTTCTTCGATCCTTCTTCCCACTCGCCAGTGCAACCATCTTCCCCTTGGAACCTCCAATGAGGATAAATCATCCACGAGCGTTTTTCGCCATATGGAATGGATTTCCACCACGCCATGTCAATGCCAGTTTCGCACTTAACATTAAGGGTTGTGCCATTTTCGATTTGGTTGTGGACAATGACCTTGTCCGACTGGCCTGTTCCGCACAGGGCGAATAGTAAAAGGATAGCAATGATAGTGGGAAGAAGATTCATCTCTCTCTCTCTCTCTGTGTGTGTGTGTGTGTCTGTCTCTCTCTCTCCTTCTATCTCTATCTCTGCATATCTATATATAGATAGCCTGTTGTATGTTCATGAATATTAATAGATGTGTAACGTATTTTGCATGCAGAGTGTATTTGTTTTAAAAGATGCTGTTATGGTGGGATGTTACAACGTAAGTGTGGTAGAAACCAATTTGTTCTGTGAGAAACTGTTTCTCTCCACACGTGACAATGTGGTGCATGTGTGCAAGATCTATGTGGTCCATCTGTTTGGCACCGTTGCATTAGCTGCATGGCCTCAGAATCAGGCCATCATCATCGTCAGGTCGGTCCCACTTGTATGAAGAATGGATTGTTGAAAGAAAATGATCGTTGATCCACATGCAACGTACTGCGAGCATCCGCACATGCGTGCTATATTAGCACGTGTTGGGAGAGAACAGAATCTTTAGACTCTCTACGCTTGCAAGTAGATATCACAGAGCATGTTTTAATCGTTTTGAAGTTTGCTAACATACATGCAATGTAATGCGTAGGACTTTAATTAATCTTTGGATTTGGGTCATGTTTCAACGGTCTAAACCGTTTATATATTGGACTCTGCCCTGGATAGGGCACAGATAGTTTTACTGCTCAAGTGATCTACATTGTACAAAGGAAAATGTCATTTAAAAACTTTTATTACAACCATACATATTTTTTTTTTTTTTTTTCATCCTATAAGCCACCGATGGAAAGATCTTGAGGGCCTGCTTGGATTAGTGCTATTCTAACAATAATGTGTTACGAATAGATCTAATGGGAATTAAAACCGGATATTCGACTGTATGTTACATCACTCTCTCATGTCTACTTCCACCGTGGAGATGCTTGTAAACAACTAGTATGGTTGAAACCTTTCTAGGGCTCACCATGATGTTTATTTACCATTACAACGTCACACAGACATGGATTAATCCATCACTTTTGTGGACCATAAGAAGTTTTTAATGTTGTGCATTCAATCCCCACTGCTTTCTGTGGTGCGGTCGACTTGAACTTTAGATCTAACTCAATTTTTTAGCTCATCCCATGAAAAGATCTCGCAAGATCATGAATGGATGGTGTGGATATAACACATATATATCATGGTGGGGCCAAGAACTATACCACAGCAACACACCTAAGCCGATCCCATCCCATCAATGACCGAGAGTAATGATATGAGTTTTCCATCACGTTACTGTAATAGTCAATCCAAAAAATACCAGATGTCATGTCCATGTTTTAAGTGTGGATGTGCAACCGACAAACATCAACAGAATAGGGAGGCTGGCTAAGTTGGATAGTGAGAGTGAGATCAGGTAGCTGCTCTAACACCTCTTTCAAATGCATATCCAAAATCTACGCAACAAAGCAAATCCCCGAGAAGAAATTAGGTGATTTGTATGCAACAATACGTGAATTGCCGTTTAGTTAATATAGCCATCCCATGTTGAAGTTCCATAAGCTATGCTTTTTTTACGGTACAAGTAGTTGTTAATTAGAAGATATTGTTGAGGATTTTGACCTGCGGAATCACACAGATCTAGATCTAAGATGGCAATTCAATGGCACCAAGCACACAAGAGAACACAGAGAACACCCAAATTTAACGTAGAAAACCCTTGCGGGAAAAAACCACCGCACAAAGCGACAGATTTCCACTATGAAAATAGAAATTACAAAGAGAGGATTTACCCGATTCAAACAACCTCGAATTTCACCCTTGCTACATCCTTTAGAAACCCTAACATACCCTTGAAACCCCTTTAGAAAGCCTTCGCATATCATCTCACATCCCTAGAAAATCCTTAGGAACACTTATTTATAGTTTAGGCAACTTCCTTTCTGCATCTCAGTTGCGAAAGGACTCAAGATCCGCAAAATCTATGTTTCCGCAATCGCATCTGCAGAACTCTTCGATTATATCGAAGGATTCTCGATAACAGCGTCGATATGATCTGAAGGTCTCTCGATCATATCGACAGGACCAAGAAAACTGTCCAGCAACCAATGGTGAAAATTCTGTGAATTATCGATATCATCGAGCCACTCTCGATAACAACCTCGATCCCATCTGAAACCCTGTCGATATGATCGACAGACCACTAGCTATTTTTAAGACATCTGTTCATAACAATCTTCACAATGTCTTCAATCTTCATCCATGTAGCTTCTTGTCCTTTTCTCTTATCTCTATATTACATCATAGCTTCTCTTGCACACTCCGTCTTTCTTTTTACGCCATTGCCAAGCCTAAAGAAGTTTCACAGACAAAGATCCACGTGCTCAACCACCTTTGCTCCTGTCTTCTCAAAAAAGGAAAGACGTAGTCTTTTTACCATCTCACCACTACCTAATATTGTTTGCCGGAGTACTTGCTCACAACATTGATAGCCTGTGAAATAAATCGGTCTAATCCAGACCATGGCATACACTGCCCAACCATTCGAATAAGGCTCATGAGATATACTGCTTTTCCTCATCTATTTTGGGATATGTCCTGAGAAAAACTTGAGAAGAGAAGTGTAGGGAACGCTCTCTGGCTTTACCTGGCCCATCACAACCTGGATCAATACCTACACATAAGGTATTCCTCCTGTGATTACCAAAGCCTACTCCTCCTTCAGTCTCAACGCCGAGAACCATCTTTGCAACCCCCCGATCCTTCATCCTGGATGTCCCGAGTCTTCAGTACATTGATTTCAGACATGCCACAATTGGTGATCCACACATTATCAACATACAATACCTGACCCACCATGAAGGAATCAAACCACTGCCTAGGCGACAAGCCGAACAGCGATCTCCTACAAAGTCTTTTCTCAGCTCCTTTAACTTCGAACCGCCCTGGTTGCTTCATGTAGATCTTCTCTTCACTTTTCCTTACAGAAGTGCAGACTCTACATCCTTCCTTCCAGCTCAAGATCACATTGGCCAACCAGCGCCAATCACTGATCTAATAGACACCTGCTAAACCGTCGACGCGAATATTTCTGAGAAGCCGATCCCTTCTCCCTGAGCATAAACCACTGAAGATCCACCTGCATCCAACCGCTTTCCGGCCCACTGAAAGTTTCACCCGCTCCCATATGTCGGTCTGGTACAACGAATCCATCACATCACACACAGTCACCTTTCACTTCTCAGCACCAGGCTCACCTAGAGCCATCTGAATAGAAGATAAATCCTCCTGCGATATTGGAGTCGTACATGTATCTCGCTGATATCCCACGATCATGCCGTGTTTTTCTTCTCACAGGTGGCTGCTTCACCTGCTCTGTATCCATGTCCGCGCATCTTAGCCTTCCTACCCTACCTGCTCATGTGGTCATGCCCAACATGCCAAACACGTGCAGAGGTGGAATCTGCTACATCCACCATAGCTCCACCTTTTGAAGTGCTCCCGATCAACTTGTACAAGTTATCGAGTCGTTGCGCTTTCATGATTACCCGTGCCCTCTTGGATACATTAAGAGCACCATCAATACCTGTGTACTTGCATCCTTTTGCCTCAAGCACACCAAGAGAAATCAGATTCTGGTTCAAATCAGGAACGTGCCTCACATCTGTCAAGGTACGCTCCACCCCATCAAACATCCTGATGCGCACAGAACCAACAGCCACAATATTACAGGCAATGCCATTTTCCATAAATACCTGTCCACCATCACACTCCTTATAGCTGGTGAACCAACTCCGATGAGGAGTCATGTGAAAAGATGTCCCTATGTCTAGCATCCACTGATCCTTACGATCATCGTATGACCGTCTGAGTGAAAACATAGATAAAACATCACCATCACATCCACTCGATCCATCTGACGTGACCACATTAGCCTCCCTACATGAAGCCTCCAAATCTTTCCTCTTCGATTTAAGATTTTCACAATCCCTCTTCACATGTCCTTCCTTCCCAGAATTCCAACACTTTACCTTTCCTTTGCCCTTCCCCCTGGATTTGGATCTAGAACCAGAAGAATCTATACCTTGTCCGAAATTCCTACCCACTGTAAACAGTGCATCAGAAGACGTCCCCATGTCGCTGTTCAGTTGTCTCATAGCCTTCCCTTGAAGGGCTGAGATAACTGTGTCGACGCTCAGGGTTTTATTCATGCTGCACATAGTGTCCTTGAATGCCTCATAGGACGCGAGAAGAGAATTCAGTAACATACATGCTTGGTCTTCATCTTTCATCACTTCCTCCATATCCAGCAATTTACAAACTAATTTATTAAAGTTGTTGATGTGAACCTCCAAATCTCCACTCTCTGTCATCTTGAAGTTATACCATTTCCGCTTCAGGTGTAGGCGATTTTTCGAGGATTTCTTCGCATAGACATCCTCTAACTTCGCTCACAAACCAGCCGCAGTTTTCTCCCTCATGACATTGTAGATAACCTCATCCGTGAGACATAAATGGATCGATGATAAAGCTTTCTTATCAAGGGTATTCCAATCAGGATCAGTCATAGTAGACTTCCGCTCTTCAAGAGCACCATCTTCGCCTTGTTTGGTTAACAGGCTAATCATCTTAACCTTCCATAACTCAAAATTATTTTTTCCTGAGTACTTCTCAATCTCATACTTAGTGCTCGCCATTATTACTAATCCCTCAGATTCAGATCTGTGCCCCAACAATCGCTCTGATACCACTTGTTGAGGATTTTGACCTGCGGAATCATACAGATCTAGATCTAGGATGACAATCCAATGGCACCAAGCACACAAGAGAACACAGAGAACACCCAAATTTAACGTGGAAAACCCTTGCGGGAAAAAACCACGGCACAAAGCGACAGATATCCACTATGAAAATAGAAATTACAAAGAGAAAGGACGTACCCGATTCGAACAACCTCGAATCTCACCCTTACTACACCCTTTAGAAACCCTAGCATACCCTTGGAACCCCTTTAGAAAGCCTTGACATATCATCTCACATCCCTAGAAAAGCCCTAGGAACACCTATTTATAGTTTAGGCAACTTCCCTTCCGTATCCCAGTTGCGAAAGGACTCAAGATCCGCAAAATCTATGTTTTCGCAGTCGCATCTGCGGAACTCTTCGATTATATCGAAGGACTCTCGATAACAGCGTCGATATAATCTGAAGGTCTCTTGATCATATCAACAGGACCAAGAAAACTGTCCAGCAACCAATGGTGAAAATTCTGTGAATTATCGATGTCATCGAGCCACTCTCGATAACAACCTCGATCCCATCTGAAACCCTGTCGATATGATCGATAGACCACCAGACAGATTTAAGACATCTGTCCATAACAGACATCCCTCATGATATGTAACTAAAACATCTCCTTCTTCCCAACCTTACATCGACAGTTTTGATTTGATATACATGTTCGGCCCATTAGATGGGTGGACCGTGCTGATGATTTAGCCAGGTGAACCTCATGACGGGGCCCAAATTTTGAATTATGCAGTCCTACATACGTGGGAAGCAGATGGGGGTATTGAGTAAACTCTGTGGGGCCCAATGTAGTGAATATGTTGCATCCATGCTGTCCATCCATTTTATCAGCTCATGTTAGTGCACCACCTAAAAATTTAAGCATATCCAAAGTTTAAGAGGACTACACCACAGGAAACAGTGGGGATACTGGTGTCCGCGGTTGAAACTTTCCTATGGCCTTTTGTGATGTTTATTTTTCATCCAATCTATTTACATGGTCACATAGATATGGATGAAGGGAAAACTCAAACATTAACTTGATTCAAAACTTGCATGGACCTCAAAAAGTTTTCAATGGTAAGCCTTTGTTTTTTTTTTTTTTTTTTTTGAAGTTAACTCATTAGTACACCCAACTATCAGTTCACACTTCATTGTTAGCCAACCCCCACTAGGGATCGATACCAAGACCTCTGTGTTAAAACGAGGTATCTTTTCACTCAATCTACCACTTGAGCTATGGCTCAGGGCATAATGGTAGGCTTTCAATATACACTATTTCCTATGGTATGGTTTACTTAAGCTTTGGACATGCTTCGATTTTTGGCTCATGCTTTAAAGTGACCTGGTAAAATGGATGAATGGTGTGGATAAGACACATACATCATGGTGGGCTCACGTTTCATACAACTAGCTGCTTGTGAATTTTATTTATTTATTTTGGGAAGAGACTCCGGTTGCAGTTCATCACCATTTTTAAGGCAGTGGTGAGACAAGCTCATCACACGGAACTGCTGTCCATAGCATCCATACCATGAGGCACATCGTGAATAGCTGATTATTCGAGCAATCCTAATCATCCAGTATTACCAGTCTCTTTGATAGTCTAATCTATTCATTGGGTGGGCCATGCCCCAAAAGTATGGACTCTTGGAACCTGAATTTAAGGTTCGAGGCATGGACCCATCACGATACTTAACTGTTACGGTGACAAACAGTTCACATCCTATTCTGTGAGGCTGGGGAAACACCAGGTTTGATGAGATGGGTCTAATGGTGTCACAAATGAGTCCATGTAAAGTATGCTTGAAGGAGGCTCTATTCGGAGGATGGAAAGAAAATAAAAATTAAAATTGAAGGGGCCTTAACAAAGTGAGATTTGATTGATTCGATTCAGCCTTGCATGCTTCATCTCTAACAATTGTACATGGCTCAATTAAATCTAATTATATTAAGGTGTTTGAAAGTGGTCCTTTAATCCCCAGAGGACTTGGACCAATCAAATTTCACTACATCATGGCTTCATGGAACTTGGTGTACTTTATCTAGCTTCACTTAATTCAATTCATTATGGGTGGAATCTCTATTAGGCTCACCATGATACCTCTGTGACATCCATTCCATCCATTAGTTTGGCCTGTAAGTACACGAAGTTTAAGAGAGGCGCATATGAGCCAAAGCATGAAGTAAAGCTCAAGTGGGGGGATTAAACTACTCCTACCAGTGAAACCTTACTCAGGACCACAAGTTTGATAGGCTCGTGTCATGTTCTCGGATCATGCAGTTGAAATAACATTACAAAAGGATTAGATTGCATATAAATACCATGGTCTGCATATATATATATATATATATATATATATATATATATATATATATATATATATATGTTGATGTGAGAAACTTAACGTGTCTCTCCCTACTTCCCACCTGCACAACAATAAGAAGGAAACCCTGGCTAGAGCCGGGGAACCTCCAATACTTAAGTCAGTATTGGGACCAGGAAGAAAATGTTTTAGGGGGTGTTTTTTCTACGTACTTTTGATCCTGAAGAGCTCTCATTTTATAGGAGTGAGAGGTCTCGACGTGAGGGGATTCTTTCCCTGATTTTTGAGAAATTTGATTTACTTGCAATCCGTTTATGGATGCTTCCCGATCCCGAGATTTTCAGGATTGAGAATCCTTCTATAAGATTTTCAGGACGGTACTTAAGCTTACACCGTCTCTCCCTTGCTTGGCTCGGCCTCAATAGACTTTGATATCCAATCAGTCTCGGCTGGCTTACAAGGATGAGGCTTTTTGCCTACTATCGGACGAGACTATGACCGATGTCCTTCCTCGGTCCGATAGTCGATATTACAACCGACCCAACATAAGTCGGTTTTATAGTCGGTCAGGTGGCTTCTATCGTTCGGGTCTTAATCGACCCTTTACGACGTTGCTGCCTCATTTGTCGAGCTAACTTTATGCGTCTTATATTTTGCATATGGCTCGTGACTCTTTAAAACTCAGCCAGGATTCATTTCCCATTTCCCAAGTCTCTCATTTAGGCTTCATCTTGTCTCGGTCATAATTGTTGCCTTGGACTCTCAACAGCCTGAGCTTTTGGGCCCGCGGATCCTCCAGCACCTTCATCAAATCTTGAGAGATCAAGATTGGGAAAAGACTCTTGCATCAGTCGGATACATTCGGTATCTCTTCCTCGAACTCTCGGGACTCAAGGAATGCCTGTACGACCTGGACCTTAGCCTGCTTGACCTGATCTTTGGCCTACTCAACTGCTAGCTCGGCATCAACCTTGACTTGATTCAGCTCATCTTCACATGAAGCATGAGCCAGACGAAGCTACCAACTCTCTTCCTGAGCCTCTTTCAGCAGAAAAGCCTTGGCATCCTCGGCAGTTTTCTTGGCAAGACTCAAGTCGCCCGACAGCACGCCGGCCCGAGTCAGGGCGCCTTCAAGCTGTGTCTCCAACTTCGCAGCTCATGCTTCCAACTCTACAGCTCGTTTCTCAGTATTAGTAAGATCCGAGCTACTCTTAAGCATGCACGGGGCAAACTGCAACAAGAAGACTCGAGGTCAAAACTAAGTCACCGAGACTAAAGACATTAAAACGACAAGGACTTTACCTCAAATAGCACCTTCGCCGCGTGAGTAAGAACCCGGCTCGAGGGGCTGTTGTAGAAACCAACATAATCTCTCTCTCCTCCATGAGAGATGACCAATGGGACAAGAGTCGACATATCTCGTAGAAGGAGAGAAGATTCCTGTTGAGCCATTTATCCTCCTGAAGTCTCTCCTCTCGGCTCCTCTCTCAGCTCCAAAGCCCACTCTGCAACAGGTCCTTGCTCAGGAGCCACTTAAGACTCGGTAGGGGCTGCGTCCATTTCTTCCGCCCTCTCTTCTGAGTCAGAGAGTACGACAACGGTTGGGATGTTTGAGGCAAGGGCGACCAAGGCTAATGACTCCTTACCCTTCGGAGCCGTCTTCGATTTCTTCAAAGGCCGAGCCTATGATAGAAACGCCGACCTTAGAGGAGCTTTCACCTTGGAAGCAGGTTTTAGAAGGGGCCAAGCTTTAGCCATATCTGTGTCAGACAAAGCACAAGTTAGAAAAATTCAGGAGAAATGCATCAGAATTACTAGACTAGGGTACCTGTCATGAACGAATCTAAGCCCGAGAAAAGAAGACGCTCTGGTTGAAGAAGAGTCTTCCAAGACCGATCTTCTGGACTTAGCGCCTACAGCTCCTTGATCCGAATTAAATTGTTGGTTTCGAGCTTCGGCCTTTTCTTTGGAACCTCTACAAAACACATTCAGTCAGCCTTAGAAACTTCATGACAAGAAAAGACGAGGAAAAGCCATGCCAAGTCACTTACTTCGGAGAATGCCCGTGGAACGCGAGATTCAAAAAGCCCAAGCTCGGCAGTCTCCCAGTGGTCGCATGCTCAGAAGCACCTCTCTGTCTAGTGCTTGTTGTGTTGGGGATTTTGGACCTGCGGAATCACACAGATCTAGATCTAGGATAGCAATCTAATGACACCAAGCACACAAGAGAACACAGAAAACACCCAGATTTAACGTGGAAAACCTTTTTGAAAAAAAACCACGGCACAAAGCGACAGATCTCTACTATGAAAGCATCAATTACAAAGAGAAAGGACTTACCCAATTCGAACAACCTCGAATCTCACCCTTGCTACACCCTTTAGAAATCCTAGAACCCCTTTAGAAAGCTTTTGTCATACCTAGAAAAGCCCTAAGAACACCTATTTATAGTTTAGGCAACTTTCCTTTCGCATCCCGGTTGCGAAAGGACTCAAATTCGCAGTTTCGCGCAAAATCACGGAACAAACTGCGTAACTTACGACTGGTCCTAGGAGAGCTACGACCGGTCATACTACGACCGGTCTTACAGTCCCTACGACCAGTCCTAGGCCCTGAAAAAAAAACAGCACAACTCGCTGGACTTCGAGTCGTGCCAAGGCTCGAACTTGCGACCGGTCGAGCACCTCTCACGACCGGTCGAGCAACATGAAAACTTGAAGATTGAAGGCTTCTCCTCAACAATCTCCACCAAGTCTTCATTCTTCAACCGTGTAGCTCCTTGACCTCTTCTCTTATTTCTATATCTCATCATAGCTCACGATCACATTGGCCAATCAGCGCCAATCAAGGATCTAATAGATACCTGCTATACCGTCGGTGCGAATATCTCTGAGAAGTCGATCCCTTCTCTCTGAGCATAACCCATCGCCACCAATCTCGCTCTGTATCTATGCTGTATTGTAACACCCCATATTTTGGCCAACCTGAGATTAGACGTCCTTAGGCAATGGGTCGACTAAAACACCTGAAAAATCGCTCAGAATCCAATTCCATAGCCAAAGAAATCACTTAGGATTAATTCCTTTAGAAACTAAGCATAAGTTAGCTAGCGCTACGCTGGAGTAGCTGTGAAATAGTCCCTGACCGCTTTAAATACGTTCTACAAGACTCAAAACTTATAGAATCAATGGTGCTATAATACTCTAAAATCTCGGATCAAACTCTAAACCGGTTTGTTCTCTGGACCTCTTTGAAACTTTGTATTGGATCTAGACCGCGCGTCGAAAGTCTGATACCTACTATCTTAGACCGTTAGAACCGCCTAGCTGGACTTGACAATCATTTCAAAAATCACGTCCAACCGACATTCGCAGGCTATTTCATTGAGCATGGACTGAAGAGAGTAAGAATAGGGACAGATTTGAAATTTGAAATTCAAATCTGACACACGACTTGACGTGTCAGTATTAAGCGTTCTGACCGTCAGAATTCAGCCAAATTACACCCTCAGATCAGGAAAATTTTTTATTTCATATCATGAGACTTGCAGCCCTGATCTACTTGCGGTGACCGCTGAATTGAAACTGGACCGCCACGTGCGATTTGTGAACCCTGCCGGACTGAAAACTTGATGTGTGTTAGATCCAGTATGCATGAACTTAAGTCCGATTGTGTTCGGCTAGGGGACCGCCAGAAATGTCCTTTTAGACCGAAATAGCCCCGATTTGGTTAGGCATCAAGTAAACTTTGTTCCCAAGCCTGTTTTGGGCATGTTTGGGCTTATAAAAGGGCTTGAAACCCTTTCATATCTCTCCCATCCGAATTTAGAAAAATTCCTAGGTTGGGAGAGAGAAAAGGTGAGAGTTTGTGAGATAGAGTAGGAGAGAATTTTTCTGCTGTTGCCCTACCTGTTGCACGTGCTTTAGCAACACGCTCCAATCACTTGGCCGGTGATTTCTCCACTTTTCTAGGTAAGAAAATGCCCTAATTAGTTGCTGATTTGCTGATCCTTTCGTTCCATAGCATGTTAGCTGATGGATCTTGTAAATCAGGTTGCCTAGTCGCCGTAGACGAAGCGTATACGCTCCGTTCGAATCGCTTCACCTATAAGGGAAAATGTGCGGATTTTAGACGCTTTGATTGACTGTTTCCAACGCTTTCAATGTCGTTTAATAGTAGATTATCGACGGCAACACTGTTTGACATGTACAACATGCTATCCGTTTCCTGTTTCGTAAATAGACGAAGAATATGAGATTTAGGGCATTTTAGTCATTTGTAGGAAGTACGGTTTTCATTCATATTTTGTTGATGTGATTGACATGGCTTATTGTCACATTAGAATGTTAGGAATACGTGCATAATTAGTTTGGTGAAGAGATTCGCCTAAATGCGCACTTCGGGTTGACATACTATATGTAGACTTAAGTGTGTAGTTTAAGTGTTTGTATAAATGCTTGTATTAGTATGTATTGAATTAAATGGTGTTATGATTTAGTTTGAGATTGATTTCTCAATTAATATGCTGATGTAAATGATTTCCTACATGTTAGCTATATGCATGATTTCATTATATGTATGAAATGCATGTGCTTGAAGATTTACTTAAGTTGTATGTTGTAACATGTGTTAACATGCTCACATGGTTGTATTTCATTTCCAATACTCTCATATGATTGCTGATGTGATTCCATAATTGTTTGGGACTATACTTAGTCCAGGCAGTCGGTAACCGAGAAATTTCGTGGTTGGCTTATCTTTGCCACGAACGACGCGTCGATGAACGCGAGCCGTGTTCTGGAGTTGGCGGCAGTGGTTAGGCCACAAGAAGTGTTTTACGCACTTCATGTCGTTCGACTTGAGAAGCGAACGTGCTAGTCGAGTCCGTCAAGTAACCCGACTGGCCGTTGTATGTTCACCCTGTATGAGTCATAACTGCTTGAACCTAGGGTACTGAACTTACCATTGTAAACCCTGTTAACCATGGTACCTTGATCCACGAAGACTCATGAGCCGGGCATGGTGGTATGGGACACCGTGGTCGAGCTGTCGGCCTACGCTGGGGCCACAAATCTCCCCGTAGTGACTAGTGAGCACCTATGACTCGTGAGCAGATTATGGTGGTATGAGACACTATATTCTTGCTGTCGGCCTACATTGATAAGGTGATGGGAAAGCGGTGCAACGAGTGCGAGCAACAGCCCTGGCAGCCCTTTGTAGTGACCGCGAGCGTATTCTAAGTTTACGGGAGGCGACGACCCTTCCGTAGCAGTGAGAGTACAGTAGGCCTGTATTGATAAGGTGATGGGGGAGCGGTGCAATGAGTGCGAGCAACAGCCCTGGCAACCCTTACAGCGACCTACAAAATATACTTCGTATGAGATTACTAGGAGTGACGACCCTAGACAGGATCTGTGTTGGGATTGATATAAGGGAAGTACTTTAGTTTCCCAATCCTGCTGTTTGAATGGACTAATAACAACTCAAAAATTATATCACCATTACATTGATGTGCCTGGAAGATGTGGAGCACTTGAGGAACGATTGCATGCCGCGGTCGTAAGATGGTGCCGTATGAGGGAGATCGTCGGTGAGGGCATACATCACGTCATGTCATATTGCATTAGCAACAGTATTAGGATTGTTTGATTTACTGCTTTACTATTACCGCATGATTGATTTGATAACATGCTAATCTCTGCTCTCTTATCCCACTGAGTTGATCACTCACTCCCACGTTACGGGATGGTGTTTTCGGATACCCACCAGTCCCTATTTTGGTTGCAGATGATGGCCCTGCTTGAGAAGCGGAGCTGGACTTGATGATGATGAGGAGGATCTCTCCTTTATGCGTGTTCTGATTGACGGGATTACAGGGAGGTTGATTAGATGCCTTGACACTTATCATTTTATATTTTATCGCACTCATGTATATTCGTTTTGTTTACTTTTGGAGTATACATGTATGTATATAACCTGGTAATATGTTCACTCTCTAGAGACACACATAAGTTTATATATGTTATACATACTATCACAGTCTTCCGCTTGTAAATTTAACTGTCTCTGGAGTATGATATGATGTTTTGGATTAATCCCACTCATGTTTAATACATTAATACAGACAACATTCAATCATACATATCTATGTTTCATAAATAACATTTTGAAACTTGGGAGTTGGGTTTTTACTCGACCCCCCGATTTTCGGGATGTTACATGTATCCTCCTGAAGATCCACCTGCATCTAACCGCTTTCCGGTCCACTGGAAGCTCCACCCACTCCCAGATGTCGGTCTAGTACAACGAATCCATCACATCACTCACAGTTACCTTTCACTTTTCAGCAACAGACACACCTAGAACCATCTGAATAGAAGATGAATATCCTACAATATTGGAGTCGTCCATGTACCTCGCTGATGTCCTGCGCGCGATCATGCCGTGTGATTCTTCACACAGGTGGTTGCTCCACCTGCTCCGTATCCCTGTCCGCACGGTTCACCCTTCCTACCCTGCCTGCTCATGTAGCCATGCCGAGCATGCCACACACGTGCAGAGGTGAAATCCGCTACATCCACCGTAGCTCCACCTTTTGAAGTGCTCCCGATCAACTTATACAAGTTACCGAGTCGTTGCGCCTTCATGACTACCCATGTCCCCTTAGATACATTAAGAGCACCATGAATACCTGTGTACTTACATCCTTTTGCCTCAAGCACACCAAGAGAAATCAGATTCTGCTTCAAATCAGGAACGTGCCTCACATCTGTCAAGGTGCGCTCCACCCCATCAAACATCCTGATGCGTACAGAACCAACTGCCACAACATTACAGGCAATTTCATTGCCCATGAATACCTGTCCACCATCGCACTCCCTGTAGCTGGTAAACCAACTCCGATGAGGAGTCATGTGAAAAGATGCCCATGTGTCTAGCATCCACTCATCCTTACGATCATCGTATGACCGTCTGAGCGAAAACACAGATAAAACTTCACCATCACATCTACTCGATCCATCTGACGTGACAACATTAGCCTCCCTGCATGAAGCCTCAAAATCTTCCCTCCTCGATTTAGGATTTTCACAATCCCTCTTCACATGTCCTTCCTTCCCACAATTTCAGCACTTTACCTTTCCTTTGCCCTTGCCCCTGGATTTGGATCTAGAACCAGAAGAACCTGTACCTTGTCCAGAATTCTTACCCACTGTAAACAGTGCATTAGAATCCGTCCCCATGTCATTATTCAGTTGTCTCATAGCCTTCCCTTGAAGGGCTGAGATAACAGTATCGACACTCAGGGTTTTATTCATGCTGCACATAGTGTCCTTGAATGCCTCATAGGATGCCGGAAGAGAATTCAGCAACATACATGCTTGTTCTTCATCTTTCATCACTTCCTCCATATCCAACAATTTACAAACCAATTTATTAAAGTTGCTGATGTGAGCCTCCAGATCTCCACCCTCTGCTATTTTGAAGTTATACTACTGCCGCTTCAGGTGTAGGCGATTTTTCGAGGATTTCTTCGCATAGACGTCCTCTAACTTCGCCCACAAACTATCCGCAGTTTTCTCCCTCATGACGTTGTAGAGAACCTCATCCGTGAGACATAAACGGATCGATGATAAAGCCTTCTTATCAAGAGTATTCCATTCATCATCTTTCATAGTAGACTTCCGCTCCTTAAGAGCACCATCCTCGCCTTGCTTGGTTAACAGGCTAATCATCTTAACCTTCCATAACTAAAAATTATTTTTTCCTGAATACTTCTCAAACTCATACCTGACACTCGCCATTATTACTAATCCCTCAGATTCAGATCTGTGCCCCAACTTTTGCTCTGATACCATTTTTTGGGGATTTTAGACCTGCGGAATCACACAGATCTAGATCTAGGATAACAATCCAATGACACCAAGCACACAAGAGAACACAGAGAACACCCAGATTTAATGTGAAAAACCCTTTCGGAAAAAAACCACGGCACAAAGCGACAGATCTCCACTATGAAAGCATCAATTACAAAGAGAAAGGACTTACCCAATTCGAATAACCTCGAATCTCACCCTTGCTACACCCTTTAGAAACCATAGAACCCCTTTAGAAAGCTTTTTTCATACCTAGAAAAGCCCTAGGAACACCTATTTATATTTTAGGCAACTTCCCTTTCGCATCCCGGTTGCGCAAAATCACGGAACAAACTGCGTAACCTACGACCGGTCCTAGGAGAGCTACGATCGGTCATACTACGACCGGTCTTACAGTCCCTACGACCAGTCCTAGGCCCTAGAAAAAAAACAGCTCAACTCGCTGGACTTCAAGTCGTGCCAGGGCTCGAACTTACGACCGGTCGAGCACCTCTCACGACCTGTCGAGCAACATGAAAATTTGAAGATTGAAGGCTTCTCCTCAACATATTATAGGTAGGAGGGTCGGTTATCAAAGATCCGCCTTTGTTTCGTCAAGTGCTCAACAAGTACCGACCGGGCTACTGAATGTTCGGCCGTACTTGATACAGATAGAGGAACTCCTCAATGGTCAATGGGGGCTGTTTTGCCTTAGCCCATAATACTATAATCCGAACAAGTTCCTCCACCCGTTCAGAACTATCTGCCCGGGAGCAATTCTGAGTCGGAAAAGAAAATTCTGAGCAACGGGTTGCAAAGCAGACGCAAGACACATTACACAGCGACTTGGAAAATGACGACCATCCCAGGAGGAGGATGGTCGGGCAACTCATTTAGGAGGGGGAGGCGAAGAATCACTAAGTCGGTGATATGATACCCAACTCAAATTTTGTCCAAATCTGCATCAGTTAAAACCGAGGGGACTGGATCCTTTTGCTTGTCTTCAACCTCCCCTCCCTCGGCAACCTTTCCTTCTTCTACTGCCGATTCAACGGTCCAAGCCAATCTTCGCTCGGGAACCAACTCAGTGGTTTTCCCAAACTCGGTCCTCGCCGACCTCCTAAGAGGAATCGACTTGGTGGTTTTCTCAAATTCTTCCTCCTCTTCTTCTAAGTCATCCCCATAAAAATGAGAGGTAGGTCTACTAAAGGTATGCATCAAGCCAGAAGGACCTACCGGAGCAGGACATTCCGCCGAAGTCCCACCAGACATCCTAGCAAAGAGTTAGAAAGCTTCATTGATGCTAATCGTCATCTCTGTCAGTAATGAGGGCGATTTCGAGACATTGCAGAGATGCTTCGTTTTGCCCTCATCACCAGAAATCTCTTCCTAGGGACTTGAAGAGTGCATTACCATTTAAAGTCGAAAAGGAAAGGAAGAGAGAGAAAACTCACTGGAGAGGCGAAAATCGCATAGTTGGGGAAGTAAAAAACGAGAACAAGGACTGAAACATTGGAAAAATGGCAGAATGCAAGGACAGGCGGGGAGAAAAGGAAGGAAGAAGAGAAAATGGAAAAGAAAAGGGCGCGTAGAAATGGAAAACAAATCCTGCTCCCCCCTTTTATATTCGAGTCACATGGTAAGGGCATTTAAGGAGGAGTTGAATTGACGCCTGCTTTGACTCCCCCGCCCGACGCGTGGCGTACGCTGACTGGCGTAAGTAATACCCTCGCTACGTGTCCGATGTTCATAAGCGGATGAAACGTTTTGACGGCTGTCCGCTCATGCGGCCTCGAACAACGAACCGTCGTACATTAAGAACGACACAAGAAACATTAAATGCTCTATTATAACTTCGGTCTCCAACGCACACCGACTTAGAAACTCAGTACTACTTGGTGTCAATATAGCTAACACAAGGAGTATGGGGGCTTATTGTTGGAGAAAAATATGACAAGTCCGGAAACTTGGTCATGAAATGGATCAACTTTACTGACATTGCCCGAGAGTTTTTTTCCCAACAATACATATATATTCACAGTTCCAAGTGAATGTGGCTAATTTGGATTTTAGCTTTATCTCATTTTTTGAGCTCATTTCTAAAAGTGGGCTGGTGAAACTGATGGAGGAGTAAATATCATGTGGACATCAGGTGGGTCCCACTTTAATTTATAAAAAACTAGAAAACAAAATGCATGAAGATGGCACAGGCACGCTAAGAGGAGAAAGCATGGGTCAGTCATGCCAAGTACAGTATTTTTGTTTTCAGTACTGCTTTACTAACGGCCTTCGTTTCTCTCGTAATTTTTTATACATTAATGATTTTCTTGATAAAATGCTGGTACAATGCTCACCGCACGTGCTACAGCCACGTACACTAGAATATTTCGAAAGCACGGCGTGCCAACCAAGCATTCATTTTTGGGCCATTCATCAGTAACTCAGTACGAGCATACTGAGTAAACTCTGTGCGTGACGTTATCCACACCATTGATCAATTTTATTAGCTAATTCTAGCGCATTATTCAAAAATTGAAGTATATTCAAAGTTCAAGTGGCCCACATCATAGGAAACAGTGTGAATTGAACACCTATCATTGAAATCTTCTTGAGTGCCACAAAACTTTTTAGTCAAGCTGATATTTGAGTTTGTCCTTCATCAATGTCTCTATCATATCATGAACATGTTGGATGAAAAAAAAAGAAATCACTGTGGGCCCCAGTAAGATTTCAGCGGTGGATGTCATTATCCCCACTGTTTACTATGGTGTGGTCTACTTGAATTCGTATATAGTTCGATTTTTGGGGTCATACCATAAAATGATCTGAAAAAACGGATGGACGGACTGGATAACATACATACATCTTATATGGGCCCCAAAGATACTGAGTTGCCTAGTACGCGATCCGCTTCGCAAATTATGAGGCCAGTCCGTTTTGATTCAATGCAGGGTCGAATGACAGCTGCTGGTTCCCACTTCGGTCCACACACATGTTAGAGATCTGGGCCGTTCATTAAGTACTGCTCCATTGCCGTAGAAAGAATAAAATCACGGTAGCACACTCGTCTAGCCACACATGTACGTGGAACCTGGAGTACTGCTGGAACTTTCTTTCTATGCACGTGTTCTCGTGGTCCAAGAATAACAAGCGTGATATATTACCGGATCAATATCATATCTCAATTGTACATTGCTTGATGAATGGTCTAGATCTCTGAAACCTATGCCATCCAACCGTAGGAACCGGAACCGCATGGGAGGGTCGTACGTGTGGGCCCGTGTTCAATCCCATCCATTAATCCATGAAAATACATATATTAATTTATTATAGTTAATTGAAACCAGACATTAAGAGAGAGAGAGAAAATGGCTCAGCATACGTGCATGATTACAAATAAAGTGGACCCCACCGGCATGCACATATCCATTATCCAACGACTGGATGTGACACGGTTTATGAAAAATCCTTGTGATGGTGGGTGGGGTGGCCCACAAATCAGGTAATTCTAAAATGTGGTAGACATCAGAGATGTGTCCCATATGGTAATCACGTTAATAATTGAAAGGGCAAATGAAAGTAGAAAAGAGAGGGGCCCACTTGGGTAGGTTTGGAAGATGAGGTGAAGTTTTCCAACTTGACGTTCCAGACATGCTAAGAGTCACCAAACAGCGACATAAGGCCGTCCTTGTACGGAAATCTCGGACACGGATTGCATACTGACCATTACAGGAGTCTAGTGGTTGGAGCTATGTGGACCCCACCAAGATGTATGTGTTTCATTCGAGACTAAAAACGAGGTAGATCCAAATTTCAGGCATCAGTCTGATACTTGTGTTTTCCCTTCGGGTCTGTGTGACCTGATCAATAGGTAGGATGGAAAATAAATATTACAGCGGGCTCTAAGAAGTTTTAAATTGTGGGCGTTCAATCACCACTGTTTTCCTATGATGTGGTCCACCTAATTTTTGAGATCATGCCTGGGAATGAGCTGAAAAAAATGGATGGATGGCATGGACAATCAACACATTTTCCCAAGATATGGTACACATGAGAACTGCATCTGCTTCATTTTTTGGGACCGGAAGTAAAATAATATGAAAAAACGGATTCACGGTGTGGATATAGAATAAATGAATCAAGATGGGGGCCCGCGGTAATGGCAGCACCGTCTTGGGTGAGTCCGGGGTCTCACCACTCCGCTCCCCTCCGGACGGAAACGGATTGGCTACTCCCCCGCCACCAGCCAATGGCTGGTGGTCGGTACTCTGTGGGCCCCACCATGATGTACGTGTTTCATAGATGCCGTTCATCTATTTTTCAGGTCATTTTATGGCATGAGACCAAAAATTAGGTATATACCAATCTTAAGTGGACCACATTACAGGAAACAAATGAGCGTAGACTATTAAAAACCTTTTGGGCCCATAAAAGTTTTGGATCAAGATAATTTTTGTTTTTTCCCTTCATCTGGGACTGTCTGACCTAATCAACCGATTGGATGTCAAATAAACAGTACCGTGGGCCTTAGGAAGATTTTAATGGTGGATACCCAATCACTATTGTTTTCGTGTGGTGTGATTCACCTGAGATTTATATCCCTCTCGTTTTTGGGTTCAAGCCCTAAAATGATCTGTAAAAATGGATGAACAGAACAGATGAAACACATACATCATGGTGGAGCCCACAGAGCACCGACCATCAGCCACGGGGCCGATGGCAGGGGGAGTAGCCAATCCGTTTCCCCTCCGGACTGGAGTCCTCTGCAACGGATGTTTGACTCAGCGCGTAAAATAGCCATGTCTGTGGAGCCTACCATGTTGTATATGTGAAATCCACTCCGTCTATCAGGTCATCTGCTTGATGTTAGACCACAAGGCCAAAAATTACATAGAGATACGAACTCAGACGGTCACACTAAAAGGAAAAGTGGGGATTGGATGCCAGCCATAGTTTGTGTGTGGGGCCACCATAGTATATTCCTTTAATCGAACCCGTTAATCAGGTGTAAGCCACGATGATAAAGATAAAATACAAACAATTAGCCTAACGGATGGCGGGAATTCCAGCAACGGCTAGCATTTCAAAATTTTGGATTTGCAGATTCTGACATACACTTTGGTGTGCTAAAATACTATTTTGCCCATGTTTTGCAGACACCCATTCTCATCCCGGGGATCTCACCATAAGCTTACGGTACTTCACATATTTCCGGCCAAACTACCGTCTTCAGAAAATCTGATCCGTAGAAAATGCCGATTCTATCATGTAAATCACTAACTAGAAAATCAGGCTGATCCATTCAAGTAGCAGGCCTGCATTGGTATTTTCCGTAGTTCATCGATTTTGATAGTGTGGAATGCTGGATATTTGGATAACTTGATTTTTATGCCACGTAATATTAAGGATGATCTGAATCTTTTTCACGGCTCGGATTTCCTATATATGTCACACATTGGTGGGAAAATGTGGAGTACGGTACACCTTGGCTGTACTGCATATGATTTAGTGGAAAATGCTTGTATCTATCCTTGCTCCTTTTTTGTCTGTTGGCCGATAGAGAGAGGACCATGTGCCGTCTATTTACATATGTTTTACGATACGAGGCCAACAACCATGGAAAATGAGGCTGCATGGGAGGGTTAAATGACTGTTTTGCGCTCCTATCCGCTGATAAAGTTGCCTAACCACCTGGTCAGTCGCACCCGATAAGGGTAAAGCCGGTCATTTAGATCAAGTAGGACCACCAAAGGAAAGCAGCTACCGTACCTCCTTTAAGCCCCGAGGGCCTTTCCCTTCTCCTTTGAGATGGAAGCACATGGTAGGGTGCGATGACTCCAAAATCTATAATCCTTCGGACTACCATTATTTCCTTTGAATGGAGAATTTTCCACCTCAGTTTTGTCCCGTCAGGACACATCAATTATCGTCTCCTCCACAACTATTGTGCACATGGCACACTGGTCCGATCATCTAGACCGTTAATCCAATGGCACCCACGTGGATGGTTAGGATCGTTTGGTAGTGAAATCTTATCACAGTAGACCCCACCATGTGCTCTGTTTAAGAACAGCCACATCCGTACATTTGTTATATGGTGTTATTATATAATGCTTGTACAAGTGAGCCTTAATCCATTGATCCGAACCGTTGATATTATTGGGCCCAATGTGTATGGTCATCTTGACAAAGAATCCTCAAATTGGAGAACTAGCCTTGGTATGGCAGTTAGAAAATAGAGGATTAATAAATAAAATACATTAGTCTACATTCAACTAATAAAAGACCAAAGGTTTGATGGCTAGAATCTTCTAATATGAAGGCTTGTTTCTGGACACGCCATCAACAGTGAGAGTCCATCATATCAACGGTTTAGATCACTGAATCACGGGCCTATGTTTACAAACTGAGAAACGGAATGTTGTGTAAGAAGTACAACTCTCAGCCCGGGATTGTATTACCGAGTAGTTATTAATTAATAAATAAACCCCATATTAATTAGAGAGTTTTGCTAAACCCATACTCGCGTAGCCAATCAATACATACCCCCACCACATTTGCCAGCAAGGCATACACGTGCAATATCCAAGCCATCCATCACAAGGGTACCGCTATGTAGATTCCTTCCTCGAAGAATTAGTTCGTTCCCCTAGTCTGGTGAGCCACAATCAACTGAACAAATGTACGGTCGTGAACAAATCACTAGATGTTTCTATCAGGTCAACTAATTTCTAATATCGTGGCACACCTACTCAATGGACCACTTTCATCCTTAGGTAGTAACAACTCCACGGTGAGGTCCACCTGATGGATGATTTGGATATATTACCGGTCCACCACGCTAGCAAATGTGGGGCGTCTGTATTAGCTGACATGTGAATGCCTGTGGATGGATGATCATTGGTCTCTTGGGTCCCACGATGCAACGGATATTACTTCGGAAATTTTGCTGGATTGGTGGATCGCAGCCATCAATGTTATGACATTCTTCAGTTAAATGTGGACAGTTTTTGTACTATTTTTTTTTCTTAATCATCTAATTTTGGCTACAAATCCAAAGATTAGAAGTCTCCAATCTTCCTTGGGATACGGAGTACCGAAATGTGGCCCACTTGCCGGAATTGAAACGGACGGTAGGCAAAGCTGCGAGTCACGTTTCATACAATTTCGGGAGTTATTTGGCAGGATGGCGTAGTGAGTAAGACGGTTGATGCGAGGGTGCAATCGCAAGTTGTAAACGTGCCATTAATTGCATAAAATTCAGTGGAAGTAAATGGACACGGATTACATATGTCAAGTGGCACTATCCCGAGGCTTACCATTGTAGAAAATTATATATAAAAAAAATGTAACAAAATTAAAAAATTAAATTTAAATAAGGAAAATTTTTAAAAATATATTTCATTTGAGACATAACGAAAGTCATTTAGCTTTAAATTAATGTCCGTTTATGGATGATGTTTTTAGTAAAACGGTAATACTTAAAATAAATATTCAAAATATCTTTAAATATTATCTCATCACATCCGAGTACCCGAAGACCTGAATCGTCATTGTATATCTAATTTGAAGATTGAATCAGATGAGCTAAAAGAAACTATTGAAGCGATTTGAAGTAAGAAAAAGAGTAGAAAGATTAAATTGATTATGAAATTTAAAACTAAAGTTATATAGGCTTCAAAGGTTCGCTGGAATGGATATGTACCTACTCTTGCCAACAATCAAAGCTATTCCTTTTTTTAGAATTTTCTTTTTTACCGGATCATTTTAAAAATTTAAAATAAATTATCATTCTAATCAACCGTTGCAAAATAAAATATTTATGCATGTGCACACCACACCACAACACGTTACATCCACAGCCCGATGCACGCATATGCATGTGCACACCACACCACAACACGCACATGAATCAAAAATTAAATAAATCCGGCGGACCACACGGGTGAAAACATCATTCATTAAACTCCTGCAGTTAAAAGCTTCTTGTGAGTAGTTATAATGGTGCTTATCATTGAAACCTTCCTAAGGTTACTTTATTTCTCATTAAATCTGCTCATAGGGTTAAATAGACTTGTTAAAATTAAGAAAAGAACAAATAGCATACTGATCAAAACTTCCGCAGAGACGTTCAATCCCCTCAGTGTGGTACTCTTGAGCCTCCGAACATGCCTCGTTTTAAAGCCCATGGCCTCAGATGATGTGTCACAATGGATGGACGGTGCAGATGAAACACATATATTATTGTGGGCCTTACAAGGCTCCTCCAAGGACGAGTCCATCTTGGCAAGAGGAGTGTGGTCCACTCGAGCTCTTGATCCGCCTCGTACACTTGGACATCCAACCGTACATAAGGTGAGTCCATGGAGGATAAGGGAAAGACGAAATACATGCTTTATACAAGAATTGGGTGGGTCGCTGGTGGATTTTAACGGTGTGTCCTGACAAGTTGTTGTTCCATGTGGTGTAGCTATCTTTAATTTTGGATGGGCCTGATTTCTGAGATAAAGTCTTACAATGATCTATGGAAAATGATGAACGGAGTGGATTTTACGGAAACATCGTGATGAATCCCACGGGTATTAATGTTGCCTCCATACGCAGATCACGGGAACCTTGTGCCGTATACTAGAGGGAAGAGCCGTAGCATTTATCACTCAAATCAAGCCGTCCAAATGGCAGGACGCAAAGGTAAATAACTAGCATTTCAAAATCAGATCTGTTTAATGATCTTTATCTACTCATTAATGAACATTTGTTTGTTTTCATTACAACCGTCCGTAAATATCCACCAACCCGCTCCTTATTAAACGAAATCAGTGTAACTTTTTAAAATAGTATTCATCTAGATTGTGAGCCACAATTCGGACGGTTTGATTTGAATTATTTATCTGCTGATTTTACAATTTCGAGTGCCCGAGTATCAATCACCACAATCTGTGCGAGTACGAAAGTTTCTCTAAACTATTCCTTTTGCCATTAATGGAAAACGGGAGCACATGTACGTCAGATACCGACGACCCTGAAATAACGGCGAGGCGAGAGGCATGCCGGAAGCCGGTCAAAAGAGTAATTTTAATCTAGAGGGGTATTAGATACTCTGGCTGCGTATTGATACGCAGGCACACAGAAATGGTACACGTGGCATTTATTACTAAAAGTAATCAGACTAACTTCTGGAAATCACCAAATCAGATCTGTTGAACAATCCTGACCGCTGATTAGCGAACAGTGATTGTTTGAAGAAAGGCAACTGTTTATTTTCATTTTTAACTGACCAATAAATGTCCAATAATCTAATGATGAGATAACCAGATAAGGGTAATATTTTGCTTATGATACATCTAAACTGTTATCCATAATTTGTACGGGTTAGTTTGAATTACTTGCATCCAACGTATGAATTTCTCAGTAATTTATTAGTTCCTGCGTATCATCCTTCACACTCGGCCAGAGTATCAAAAGCATTTGTTTTTTTTTTTTCTTTTTTTAATTTTCTATTGCTTTGGAAGCACGGCCGCTTTCCTGACCCTTCACCAAAACTCTCTCCCTATAAATACATCCCTTCTCTGTTTTCCTCTTCCCAACGTACACAAAACCTCTCTCTCTCTCTCTCAGCAACCATGGAGGCTGTAGTTAGCCTCCTTCTCTTCCTTGCCATCATCTCCGGCACCGGTGCCGCAGATCCCGATATGCTCCAGGACATTTGTGTCGCTGATCGTACTGGAGGTGATCTTCGTTTCCTTTCTTTTCAGACTCTTCCTTCTTTTCTTTTTCTTTTTTTTTTTTTTTGGTCTTTCTTCAAATATATAATTGTACGGATTGAATTTTACAAAACCAACAAGTCCCAAAAAAGAAAAACAGCTGTCCAAATTCCAAACAATATTCTGGGCATGTTTGGTTGCCACTTAAAAGTGAGTTTATCTCTTTTTTTTGGTAGGCTGAGCTCATTTTTAAGTGGCAGCCAAACATGCCCTGAGTCTGTTTCGCAATAAATGTGACAGCCAAACAGTACCCTACCTAAAATTCTTTTGGTAAGTAAGTCAAGGATGAAGATGGACGGATGGAATGTTTTTGTCGCTTAGGACCCAACGCAGCTCATCGAACTTTATTAAAGTCATGGGTTATAAATGCCTCTAAGATGACACGGTAGTGCACATGGTAGACGCGTCTCTTTGCAGTTATAAGTTATCAATCAGAACCGTCCATTTAGTGGGCCTTCTCATGGATGGCCCACAAAAAAATTTGTGCTTACCAGACCATCTTATCCACCGTATTTCTCACTTTCCCAACCCAAATGACGGCGTTCATCATTTATGTTTTTCAATCAAATGGATAGGATCATTCTATCTGTGTTTCCTTCGAACCATTCACCATCCCCAGCAGAGGAGTTAGATGGACGGTCTGGATTGACGCATAAGCCTTCCATCCTCTATTATATTGCAGTTTGCCGTATCAATCTCCCAATAGAGGTTTGCGATAGATGGTGTGGTTAGAATGTCCTCGTGAAACTAAGCCGCCAGTCGCGTATGAGACCTGGGCCATTCATCAGGTGGGCCCTACTCCCTTTGTACCTCGTACAAAAGAAAATCAGGCTCGTCTAATGATCACACGGTGGGCTGTCTCAGAAGAAGCTGAACGGTGAAAAAATAATTCTCAAATGTCCCAATTCAATGTGGGCGAATAACCCACCAGACAAGCAAACCATCATGAATATGGGGTCCACCTGATGAATGGCTCATAGCTACATATGGGCAAATCCTTTTATCGTGCACCTGAGCAATTCATGCGATTTCTGGCCTATGTATGCGTGATCTGGGGCCTCCATCAAGTGGGGCTCACATGAACATGCACTGACCGAAATGTTTGGCTGGTTCATTCATCAGGTGGGCCACCCATATGTGAAAAAAATGGAGGGTTAAAAAAAGAAGCTGAGATTTCCCTCTTTTTACCTCTCTTCACGCAGCTCTTCTTATCATTACTTGTTTGTGAAAATTGTAAGGTTGGCGTTTGGTTGCACCAACTAATTTAAAAAGATTGTCAAAACACCATGAAATTTAATGATCAATTGGTTTAATTTGGGGTAAGATATTAAGAAAATCATGATGTCTGGGACAGCCAAACACACCCAAAAACTTATAAATAAATAAATAAGGACTCATAGAATCTGAACAAGTTTCAAAATATTGTTGTTGGCTCACAGCGGTTAAGGTTAATGGATTCATCTGCAAAGACGCCGCGAAAGTGAACTCTTCGGATTTCTTCTTCGACGGACTCGCTAAGCCCGGTAGCACGAACAATACAATGGGATCTCTAGTAACAGTGGCCAATGTTGATAAGATCCCTGGTCTCAACACGCTCGGTGTGTCGCTAGCCCGGATCGACTACGCGCCGGGCGGCCTGAATCCGCCTCACACACATCCAAGGGCTACTGAGATTGTGTTCGTTCTCGAAGGCCAATTGGACGTTGGGTTCATCACGACAGCCAATTCTCTCTTCTTGAAGACTATCAAGACGGGTGAGATCTTCGTTTTCCCTAGGGGCCTAGTGCATTTCCAGAAGAACAACGGCGTTGTGCCGGCGGCGGTGATCGCTGCATTCAACAGTCAATTGCCTGGGACCCAGTCGATCGCCATGACTCTGTTCACGGCGACTCCACCGGTCCCTGACAATGTGCTTACAAAGGCATTCCAGATTGGTACTAAGGAAGTTGAGAAGATCAAGACCCGGCTAGCACCGAAGAAATAGAGGGAGATGGTGTTTTACTGCCGGAATGTCAGATTCCGGCTGCCGGACAGCCACTGTGTAGTTTGCTGATATGGATTTTGTACTTTTGCTTTTTGGAAAAATAAATTTACATGTGTGTGGATTGTTATTATTAATCAATCATACCAATGTCATCATTTTACTATACGTGTTTGCTTATTTCTAGGCCATTTGATACTCTGCCAGCTTGTGATGGTTCATATGCATGCATTCGGGAATTGGATACTTTCCTACACACACACACACACACACACATATATATATATATATATATATATATATATATATATATATATATATATATATATATATATATATTGTTTGTTGAATACCGATTGTTGGCTATTTATCATTTTCACTGGGGACTATAACTCCACAAGTTGGCCAATCAAGCACCAATTTCGTGAAATTTTCAGTTTATGATCCATATTGGAGCCAGAACATCGACGGTCGGATTTGAATTGCATGCATGGAAGGTGTACAATTCTTCAGTGCATGTGTCCAAATTGTGGTGTATCCAATCGATATGATTTTGCTTGGGGGCACATGAACATGTGTTTTACCTAATAGACGGTCCAGATTGATGGATCTAGCCATCCGAGTGTTCCCGCATAACTAGATCATTGGATCCATTTCTATAACTATTAATGATTTGTTGGGAGAAATAATCAGTTGATTAAAAGCTATGCTTGTGGGGAAGTGCGTTGGTTGAGAGAAATCACGGGCCCAAATAGGCCAACAGATTCTCCTTGTCTGCTTCTTTCCTCGTTTACCCATCCTTTTCCCGATTTTACTCAGCCATTTGATACTCTGGTTGCATATGATGCTTGATGTGCAGGCATATGCATATATGAATTCATATTAAACTAAATTGTAGAACCCACTATATTGTAGATAGATTTAGATTAGCCATACAATCTTAATTGGATTATATATATATATATATATATATATAGAGAGAGAGAGAGAGAGAGAGAGAGAGAGAGAGATGCTCACACACAACTAGTTGGACATTGCGCTTTGGTCCAACTAACTGCCATTTGATGAGAGAATTTTTTCTCTTACGTAGAATACAAGTTCTCATTGATTAGTGCTAATTAAAGTTAAGAAAGAGTGTTTGCTCCATGGTAGTTTTTTGTAAGATCCTTTGAAAGTAATTCCCAGCTTGAGTGGGCCCTGCTCCCTAACCATCACCATTGTCATCCCATGTTAGACTTAGAAACCGAAAATCAATTCCATCTATTGTTCAAGTGGACAGCACAATTGAAAATAGTGTGTAAAAATAAGCTCACATTCCAAAATGATTCCTTTGATGAGGTGAGCTTAAATGAAGTATGGCTGTGATTTTTGAGTTCTATGTGTAACGTTTGGTATGACATTCAATGATTGGAGTGGATTTCACCTGCTCATAACTGTGGTCATGTGAAAATCAAAGGTAGAAGTCTCCCCCTCTACCATTTTATTGGTGTGCCCTACCTTGATCAAAAGTCAATATGATATTTTGCCTTGAGAAGTAAAATGAGATGACACATCTGAGGGTTGTAGTGGATCTCACATGCACATCACCGCATCATTGATCGGCCAATAAAAATAAGGTCAGCATCCTTGTCTGTTGTTAAACCTTTTGGGCTCCGTTACAAGAAAAAAGGGCCATATTAGAGAAAAAAAAAACTTGAGGATTAAGTGCGCCCATGTCCTGATGCAACATAGTTCTTCATTGGTCATGCCGCCCACCTTGATGTAGGTATTATATAACTAGGATGTCTATTAGTTTTTTCAGCTCATTTTAGAACATTAATTAAAAAAAATGAAGTAGTTAGAAATCTAAATGGTCCACATCATAGGAAATAGTGGATATTGAACTCTTGCCATTAAAAATTTCTTAATGGCAAGAGTTTAGAAAGGGTGTTTGCTCCATGGTAGTTTTTTGTGAGGTCCTTTGAAAGTAATCCCCAACTTGAGTGGGCCTGCTCCCTAACCATCACCATTGTCCCTAATTAAAGTTAAGAAAGGGTGTTTGCTCCATGGTAGTTTTTTGTGAGGTCCTTTGAAAGTAATCCCCACCTTGAGTGGTTCCTGCTCCCTAAACATCACCATTGTCATCCCATGTTAGACTTAGGAACTGAAAATCAATTCCATCTATTGTTCAAGTGGACGGCACAATTGGAAATAGTGTGTAAAAATAAGCTCACATTCCAAAATGATTCCTTTGATGAGGTGAGCTTAAATGAATTATGGCTGTGATTTTTGAGTTCTGTGTAACCTTTGTTATGGCATTCAATGATTGGAGTGGATTTCACCTACTCATAACTGTGGTCATGTGAAAATCAAAGGTAGAAGTCTCCCCCTCTACCATTTTATTGGTGTGCCCTACCTTGATCAAAAGTCAATATGATGTTTTTCCTTCAGAAGTAAAATGAGATGACACATCTGAGGGTCGTAGTGGATCTCACATGCACATCACTACATCACTGATCGGCCAATAAAAATAAGGTTAGCATCTTCGTCTGCTGTTAAACTTCTTGGGCTTCGTTACAAGAAAAAAGGGTCATATTAGAGAAAAAAAAACTTGAGGATTAAGTGCGCCCCTTTCCTGATGCAACACAGTTCTTCACTGGTCATGCCACCCACCTTGATGTAGGTATTATATAACTAGGATGTCTACTAGTTTTTTCAGCTCATTTTAGAACATTAATTTAAAAAAAAAATGAAGTAGTTAGAAATCTAAACGGTCCACATCATAGGAAATAGTAGATATTGAACTCTTGCCATTAAAAATTTCTTAAGGCCCAATGTTAATTTTACTTGGCACCCAACTTATTGAAAAGGTGACAAAGACCTTGATGAAGTAAAATAAAAATAAAAACAAATTTCAGCTTGATCTAAAACTTATGAACCACAAAAATTTTTTAATGCCCACTAACCACAGTTTTTGTAGTGTGGTTCACCTGAGAATTTTATCTACTTTATTTTTAGAGTCATGTCCTATCATGAGCTGAAAATATGGATGTAGGGCATGGATATACAATACGTACAGGGATGCACAACAATGCTTGAGAACAAATTGCACCTAACTTTTTTTTTTTTTTGTGAAAAATGCACCGTTTCTCCTGGAATCGGAAGAAGTTTAACAGCGTGAGATATAGCCAACCTTGAATTTTTGATACAGCCCACCGTGTCATGTATGTAAAATCCACTCCCACCATCATATGTGCAATCTCATTGTAAGCCTAGAGGCAAAATATAAGGCAGACTTGTAATTCAGGTGAGCCACACCAATATAACAGTTGAAGTAGAGATGTCCACCTTTGATTTTTACAGGAACCCAATCATCATTGTGTGAAATCCACTCCAACCATTAAATGACACAGAAAAGGCTAGGTGACGGACCCAAAAATAAGATTGACGCATGGTTCAAGTGGGCCTCATCAAATGAACCATTTTGGAGGGTGAGATTTTTCAGTATACTGTTTCCAATTGTACGGTCTACCTGAACCACCAATGGAGTTGATTTTCAGTCCCTAAGTCTAATATGGGGTGACATACGTGATGGTCGGATGTATTTTACATTAGCACCACAATAGGGCCCACCCAAGCTAATGACCATTTTGAAACACGTATTTAAAAGATAAGGTGAAGCAAAGTCCTAACGCTCTCAACATTAATTAGCATTAATTAATTCGAATTAGTTGGAATGTCCAACTAGTTGTGTGTGAGCATTTCTCATATATATGAACCATGGATGAAATTGATTTTCGGTTCCTACGTCTAACATGGGGTGACACTGGTGATGGTTAGGGTGGATTTTTACATTAACACCAAAGTCGGGCCACCTTAGCTGGGGATTATTTTCAAAAGACCTCACAAAAAGTTACTGTGGAGCAAATGCCCTCTCTCTTAACATTAATTAACATTAATTAATAAGAACTTGTATTGTACTTAAGAGAAATTTTTTCGCATTAAATGCCAGCTAATTAGACCAAAACGCAGTGTCCAACTAATTGTGTGTGAGCATTTCTCATATATATATAAGACCATGAAATATTTTTCATTTTTATGGGTCTAATGTCCAGCTTGATGGGGTTTTCCTCAGTTCAGAGGAGAGACGGTGCAGTGGTTGAAATTTCGGAGGGTTTGATCGCGCTGCTCGACCGGTCGTAGGTGGTCTTCGACCGGTCGTGGGAGACGCTCGACCGGTCGTAGGTTCGAGCCCTAGCACGACTCAAAGTCTAGCGAGTTGTTGCTAATTTTCTCCACGGTCTACGACCAGTTGTGGGTGAGGTATGATCAGTCGTAGGCGGCTAGGACCAGTCTTGAAATTTCTAGGACCAGTCCTATGTTACGCAGTTTTTGCGCGGAATTGAGAATTTGAGTCCTTTCGCAACAGGGATGCGGAAAAGAGTTTCCTAAAACTATAAAAAGGGGTTCGTAGGATTTTCTAGGGGATTATAATGTGTGAAGAAAAGTACAAGAGGATTTTCTAAAAGGGCTTAGGGTGTGAGAAAGAAAGAAATAAGAGAGAGAGGAAGCTTGTGGAAGGGAGTCGTCGTCTCAGCGCTTCTACGTCCTCGTGATCGGTGAGATCTCTCTATTTTTTTTTATTCTCTTATTGTTTATCCGCTCCTACGAGAGTGAAGAAGGTTGTAACGTTTTACTTCATAGTGGATTGTTGATCTGGACGAAGTCCCATGGTTTTTACCTCTTTGAGGGTTTTTCAAGTAAAAATCTCTTGTCTGGTGTGTGATTGTACTTTGATTGATTTTCATTGCATTATTATCCCATAATTCTGGTTTGTTCGGGTGGCTAGATCCTAAGGTTTTGTGCAAGGCCCCCAACAAAGTGGTATCAGAGCGCTAAGTTCATTGAATGGGTAGGATCGGTTTGGAATTATGGAAGGTGGCTCATCAAGGATGATCAGCCTTAATGGTTCTAACTGGACCATATGGAAGACTAAGATAGAGGACTTGCTTTATTGTAAGGATTTATATTCTTCAATTTTAGGCATATCAGCAAAATCCAAGGATATGTCTGATAATGATTGGAAGAAGTTGGACCGAAAGGCGGTGGGGTTTATTAGAGAATGGCTGGATGATTCTGTATTCCACCATGTGTCTACGGAAACCTCAGCCGCTAGCCTATGGCTGAAACTACAAGAGTTGTATGAGAGGAAAACAGTCGGTAATAAGATTTTTCTGATAAGGTGACTTGTAAATTTTAAGTTCGAGGATGATGGTTCTGTGACCGAGCACATGAATGAGGTCAGCAATATAGTGAACCAACTCTCCTCTATGAAGGTGGTCCTGAATGATGAATTGCAGGCTTTGCTATTGCTTAGTTCATTACCTGACAGTTAGGAGACATTGGTGGTGTCTCTAAGTAACTCCGCGCCTGACGGAAAAGTATCCATGGAATAAGTTACTAGTTATCTCTTCAATGAAGAGACAAGGAGGAAGTCTCAGGGGTCTACTCAGCAAGAGGCACTTGTGACATAGGAACGGGGGAGAGGAAAGAACAGGAAGGGCGGAAAGGCCCGAGATAAATCAAGAGACAAGTCGAGTAACAGAAAGGATGTTGAATGTTGAAACTGTGACAAGAAGGGCCACTACAAGTATGAATGTCGTAAGAATAAGAACGACAAGAAAGGAAAAGGAAAGGAGAAGAAAGATGAATCAGATCTACTGCGGTCTCTTCAGATGGCGACGTTGTTATTATTCTTTCCACAGATCACGATGTATGTCACACGGCTACGAGTCAGGACACCAACTGGGTGATTGACTCAGGAGCTTCTTTTCACGTGACTCCATGCAGGCACTTCTTCACAAGTTATAAGTCAGGTGACTATGGAACCGTGAAGATGAGAAATTTTGGCGTATCGAATATCATAGGGGTCGGTGATATTTGTGTGAAAACTGATGTGGGATACACATTGGTTCTCAGGGATGTGAGGTATATCCCAGACCTTCGCCTCAACTTGATGTCGAAGGGAAGGTTGGATGATGATGACTATGAAAGCCGATTTTCTGGTGGGTGCTGGAAGCTCATCAAGGGTTCGTTGATCGCAGCCAAAGGAAAGAAGTGTTGCACCCTGTACAAGGCTAGTGTCAGTGTATGCAAGGGTGGGTTGAATGCAGCAGAAGATTCAGCTATTGACATGTGGCACAGGCGTCTATGCCACATGAGTGAAAAAGGGCTTCAGCTACTAGTGAGGAAGCGGCTCCTTCCAGACGTGACAGGTATACCTCTCAAAACCTGTCTTAATTGTTTATCAGAGAAACATCATAGAGTTTCATTCGTTAAAACTGTTTCTCATGTTAATAAAGTGCATGCATTAGATTTGATTTATTCTGATGTTTGTGGTCCTATGAGGACTAAAACCTTGGGTGGGGCATTATATTTTGTTACTTTTATAGATGATGCATCTAGGAGGGTTTGAGTTTATGTATTGAAATCTAAGGACGAGGTCTTTGGTGTGTTTAAGTTGTTTCATGCTATGGTCGAGAGAGAAAGACATGTAGATCATTGAAGTACAGAAGGTTGTAACGTTCTACTTCATAGTGGATTGTTGATCTGGATGAGGTCCCGTAGTTTTTACCTAGGGTTTTTCACTTAAAAATCTCTTGTGTAGTGTGTGATTGTGCTTTGATTGATTTTCATTACATTATTATCCCATAATTTTGGTTTGTTCGGGCGGCTAGATCCTAAGGTTTTGTGCAAGGCCCCCAACACAGCTATCTAATTGTTAGATAAACAGATAAGAGCAAGATTTCCTTCACCATACCTGGTACCCATAATTTGAAAGGTTTAGTTTGAATTAACTAAAATGCCACGTGTGCAATTTATCAGTAATTTTAAACTGCCTGTGTATCATCTGTCACTCTGCTAGAGTAGCAAAGTATTTTCTCTCAACTTTAATAGTCAGCAATCATATATGGGTTAAACGATTAAAAATTGATTAATTAGATATTGGTATGGATAAGGAAAGTTATCTAACATTTTCTCACCTTATGGGAAAAGGATCCGACACTGCTCTTTCTTTCCCAACCCCACGCGACCCTTGAATTCCACTCTCCTAGCAGCTTTTTGTCTTACTTTTTTGGTAAGCTGTCTACTCTCCGGTTCAACTTGAAAACTCAGCTCCACGTGCGTCCTGTCACGTGCCAAACATTGCATCCGTGGACTGGCCGAGTCTTGGGCAAGATTCTGTCAGTGTAGTTGGTTGTTGCATCTCTTTCATATCTACCAATTTGAAGGCCATCAATTCATGCATTAGGTTCTTGTAATTGGCAGGATGACTTGAAGTAGCAAATCAAGGGCAGCATATGTAGGAATGGACACACATTGTAGTTCCTTTGAAAATGATTATTTATTTATTTTTATTTTTTAAGATTTAAAAACCATTATGAAGGAATTGAGTCATCAATCTTAATTGATGGCCCTTGAATTGATAAAGTTTTTATTTGGCTTATACCCTACATATTTTATTTATTTATTTATTTATATTTTTTACACACGCACACACACCACCACACACTCACACCATAGTGAGATTTCACCACCTATGGGTACTCGAATCTTGACCGAGTGTTGAAACTCTCGAAAGTTTACCACTGGAGCAAGAGTAGGACCCTTACACCCTACTTCATTAGTTAGTTCTTGATTGACTAGCAGAAAGATCAAGTATGGACCTTAAAGAATGTTGTTGAAATGTAAGCAAAAAAATATCTAAAAATAATGAGCCAATAATAAGCTAAAAGCCCACAATTGGTTAGATGGATTAAGCTCCCAGATGGATAATCAATGTCCGGGTGAGACATTGACAATGTCACCTTTTTCTTTTTATCCAAAATAATGTGTTGCCCAGTCTATTTGACCTTTGTGACAAACTTCTTAGTGCGCTATTCTTACGATGTAATGTCCAATGTATAGCCTTCTCCAATTTACACAGAACATGGAAAACCCAACCCTAGAATACTTGACTCTTTGTAGATAATATTTGAATAGAATGAATCAATAAGAAATTGAGACCATGCATTTGATTAGATGAGTCAAGATCATAGATTGATAATTAATACCTGGATAGAGCACAAATGATATTTCTCTTTTTGAAATAGTTCATACTACTCGATTGATTTAACTAGTGTGTTATTCTCAAGAAACCAGGATACCATGCTTAGTGTACACTCTTCTCAAACTTACACAGGCCAAAGAGATCACTAGGTCCTTCCTAATCTCCAAGAGAGGAGAAAGGATATTCAACAAAAAAAGGAAGGGAGGATTTTTTATTGTTATTTTTTGTTGACTACTGTGTCGAAATCCTTAGTGAAAGGGGAAAAAACTATTTATAAAAGAGAAGAGTCAACCTCACAAGGATTAGTGTGCCCAAAAATTAAGAGATTTTTGTTGTAATAGAAACAATTAAAAGAAAATTAGTCACATTCGATAATTACAAGTGGTTAAAAAAAAAAAAAAGAATAAGCAGAACCAAGCTTAATTACATGTAGGTCCATAGCTCAAATGATAGACTGAGTGAAACATACCTCATTTCACTGAGGTCTTGGTATGATTCCCTAGAGGGGGTAACTAAAATAGAAGTGTGAATTGACAGTGTGTGTACTAACAAGCTTAACAAGCTAACAAAAAAAAAAAATCAAGGTCAACTGTTTTTTAAAACTATTTTTCCATCGGGACAATCTCGAGTGCATGTATGGGTGAGTGCATAATAATGCACCAATTTAAAAGGCTTTAAAGATAAATATTTTATAAAAGTATATTTATCTATCTCATGAGGATGCGGAGTTTTACACTTGAAAAAACCAAAATACAGCATCATATATGAATATATTTATTTTTCCTCCTCCTTAATATTCTTCATTCTGTTAAAAATACACCTGCAAAAAAGACAGGATCATAGTGAAATGAGTCATACTGAGTCCAGTGATTACTTGCCTGAGTTGAATTTGAACAGGCATAATGCCGAACTATGTAAATTTATTTTATTTTGAGTATGTTTATTTTCTTCACCGCATCATGCTCGTCTCTTACAAGTCCGACCAACACCTAGTCTTAAAACCAGCTTAGGGATGAGCTCTGGTAGCCCAGCATGCATTCCTCACAGCACCACTATTGCAGTGTGTTGAACACACCAGCTAACCCGTGAAAGAAGTGACCCACCAGCATACACAAAATAAGACATATGTCCAAGCAATCTTCAGGTGGGCCACACATGTATGCCAGCAAGCTGAGCCTTGTGGTGTGGCCACATCTTGTGCACTCAGTCCCATCTACTTTCCAATTTGTCAGGTGTTGCTTGTAAAGGTTAGTACAGCATCACGGGAACAGTGCCAAGTCATGATGGGTAATCCACATCAAGTGGGTCCCACTTGATGGATAGTCTACGTCAAAGATATGTCTCACATGATGAGAGGTAGACATTGAAAGTGGGTCCACATGATGGACGGTTGACATGAAAGGTGTGCAACCCTGATGAACAATCCATGTCGACGGTGAGGCCTTACACAATGAATGGACGTAGGCCTTCAAAATGAATAGAGTAGGCCTCACATGATGAATGACCGACATCAAAGTATGGCCTTGCATTATTGACGATCCACATCCAAATGTGGACGGCCCATATCCAAAGTGACCCAATATAATGGATAATCCACATAAGTGTGGTCTACAGGATGGATAGTGGACATCAAAAGTGGGCCCTAATGATGGACGATCCAAATATTTTAATTTGCAATTATAGGTATCCAAACACAATAATGCTTCCAATTTAATTCCATTTGCCATGTGATTTGGATTCAAATATATTTCAATTACAGTTATATTACATACAGACAGAGGAAAAAGAAAAAGAATACAATCTTTTTTACTGCAATATCTAGGCCGTTAACAGGTTCACGTTACAAAGGAGGGGATGGTTCCAAGCTTGAGCCACATCCGACCAAACCATAAACCATTGAGGGCTTAAAAGCTTCCATCACTAGGCCTGTGCCCGCTTCTTAATGGGAAGCCCCGAAAGGCCAATAGGACGGCCAGACCCGAATGTCACGATAAATCGGACTAGGACAGAATCGAGAGGCATCGAAAGGGACGCGGATTGCGTCCTACCCCCGCCCGGACAGTAATCCGTCCGGGCAGGGCTTTGTGGGGCCCAACATGATGTAAGTGTTTTATCCATGCTGTTAATCGGTTTTCTCAGATCATTTTAACGTATGATGCAAAAAACGATACAGGTTCAGGTCTTAAGCGGACCACAAAGTGGGGATTGAACGTACACCATTAAAAAATTCTTGAGAACTGGAGAAGTTTCGGATCAAGCTGATATTTGTTTTTTCACTTCATCCATGTCTGCATGACCTTATTAATAGGTTGGATGGTAAAAAAAAAATATCACGGTGGCCCTTAGAAAAGTTTCAACGGTGGGTATCATTATTACTTCAACTTCCTTTGATGTGGTCTATTGGAGCTTTACATGTGCTTCATTTTTCTAATTTTATTTTAAAATGATCTGAGAAAAGCGATTAACGGTATGGATAAGACAATTACATCACGGTGGGCCGTGGGACGCAATCCGTTGCGTCCCATCGAAAGATAGATTAACCGAAACTTCTAGACAGCCTTTGCCTTGGAGACTAAGAAAGACATTTTCTCTGTCAAATTACCAAAATCTCCCTCCCTTAAAATAAAATGACTAAAAGCTCCTCGAATATCAGCAGCCAGCGTATTGCCGAAACGGGTTTGCCACAATACATCCCGATGTATACAAATAAGATACGTCGGAACTACAGCCGTTGGATCGGTGTCATATTCGGAGATCCGAACTGTTTGCTCTGATCAGCTGAATAAAAAATCTTTAAGATAGAAAAATTTTAGACTTTTGAATCAATGGCTAAAAAACAAGCGTCAAGAAGACGGTCCATATTCAACAGACACGAGTTGCATGGTAAAAGTGATTAAATATTCAAATAAGAAAGATCCACCATCGACGGTGAGGCCCATCTTGTAAACATTCTGAATCAATTGCAAAAACATCCGAACGTATTCTAGCAAACCACCATCCGTTTATTCAGTAACGTCCCCGTTGAAGAATATAAGATCTGTGGCCCTAATCACATGAATCTCAACTCACCATCTGATGATCTACAACGTTCCTCCAATGGACCCCACGCTAAACAATCCCATCTATGCAATTGTAATACAAATTAACGGCTAAAAGAAGGGGACAAAAGGCCCAACGGTTGGACAGCTGAATTGGCTTGGATGGGCATCTCTGTCCATCAGCCTATTAAATTAACGAAACAGTAGGGAAAGGAATTACTACCGTTGAAACCTTTTTAGGCTCCGGCTTAATGTTTAAATGCCATCCAAACCGTTTATAAGGTCATTTTTACTGGGATAAAGTAAAAGCAACGGACAAAATTAGATAGATACAAAACTTTTGTGGCCATGTAAATATTTAAACGGTGGTTACTGAATTCCTACCTTTTCCTCTCGTGTGGCGGGTTGAATTTATGATAAACATCGCAGTGAGGCCCACCCAAAATCCTCTCGCAGAACTTTCCGAACCCAGTTAGTAGGAGTACGGGTACTACTGTAACGGATTGGCTACTCCCCGTCACCAGCCCCGTCGCTGGTAGTCGGTGATCTGTGGGCCCTACCATGATGTATGTGTTCCATCCATTCCATTCATCTATTTTTACAGATCATTTTATGGTTTTAATTTAAAAATGAGAGGGATATAAATCTCAGGTGGACCACACCATATGAAAAAAAAATAGTGAATGGATATTCACCATTAAAATCCTCCTAAGGCCCACTGTACTGATTATTTGACATCCAATATGTTGATTAGGTTATACAGGTCCTGATGAAGGGAAAAAAATCAGCTTGATTCAAAACTTTTATGCCCCCAAAATGTTTTTAATGGTTGATGCTTATTCAACATTGTTTCCTATAATTTGGTCCAATTGAGAGTTGGATATACCTCATTTTTGGTATCATATAATAAAATGATATTTTAAAATAGATGGACGGCATGGATGAAACATATACATCATGGTGGGGCCCACAGAGCACCGATAGCCAATTCGTTTTCAGGTACTAACGGATCCTACGACGCGTGAACTATTGGATCCGACCCGATGGACGCTGATTTCCTGTGAAAGGCTTTCGGAGGAAGTTACTGCTCTGCATCCTATGTGGGCCCACCATGGTGTTTTTTTTTATAAATCCAACACTTCCATCCCTTCTGTTTTTTTTTGTTTGAGCTCATTTTACGATGAGAGGCCAAAAATTAGCTAGATCCAAGATTCAAGCGGGCAGCAGTAAAGGAAAAGGTGGGTAGGAAAATTTCTACCGTTGAAACCAAAATAAGCCGGATCCAAGATTCAAGTGGGCAGCAGTAAAGGAAAAGTTGAAACCTTCCTAAGGTCGATAGTGATGCTTACATCCCATCCATACTGCTCGTAACGTAATACCTACTTAGATGAACTGAAAAAATAAAAAAATAAAAAAATACCTGCATGATTCAAAACTTCTGTGGCCCCATGAATATTTCAACCGTGGACATTTAATTCTCCCCTTTTTGGCCCACTTGAGTCTTAGATCCAGATCAATTTTGGCCTCTTTTCCTAAAATGAGCTCAAAAAACGGATGGACGTGGTATATTTATAAAAACATCATGGTGGGGCCCACATAGGTTCCAGAGCAGAAACTTCATGCGAGGGCCTATTGCAGAAAATCCGCGTCCCGACCCGATGACAGGGCTGAGAATTTTGAACTGTAGAAGGATATTTTGGTCATTTAAAAGGAGAGTTCCGCAACCGATCTGGATTTAAATAAAACTCGTTCTCGTTTGATTCAATCTCTCTAAAAATAAAAAAAAAATAAAAAAATAAAAAAAAAAAAGCGAAAAAACCAGAATCGTCTCTGCGACCGTCTGGAATTCGAGAGGTGAAAAGAGAGAATAGATGGAGGGAGATGGAAGAAGGAGATTGTCGAGGGGAATGCTTCCTCTTCTAGGGCTTCATGTGGTGAACGAGTATTACAGATTGGAGAGAAAGCCTCCCGTGACAGCAGGCCTTCTCCTCGCAAATACCCTCATCTATTTGAGGCCTGGTTTTCTCAATAATTACCTTCCTACCCTCAACCAGGTCTGGTTCAACCCCAATCTCATCGTCAAGGTAAATTTTCATATTTCCCCTACTCTCCCTCTCTCGCTCTCCCTAACATGCTCTTTTATTTGCTTTATTATTATTATTATTGATGGGGTTCTCTTTTTTTCCTTTTTTTTTTTTTTGTCTGAAAGAATAAGGTTTTATTTGCTATTTCGATATAATCGTTTGGATGCCTGATACAGTTAATCTGATTACATGGGCTGTTTGGATGTATGTATTTGCCTGTAAAGCCTTTACTGGCTGTAAACAGATTACAGCTTCTAACTATAATCTGAAACCTGGTAAAAAGCCATGTTTCAGATTACAGGTGAAGTCTCTACAGCTAAAAAGGAATTATACATGTTAGAACATAATGGTTAATATACACTCATGATATGTGGAGCTCACCGTAATGTGTATGGTACATTCAATCTATCCATCATGTACTTCCCTCGATGCTCTCCTGTGGGCCTAAAAAAACAGCTCGTCCATTGTCAAATGGACCACACGAGGGAAGGATGGGGCGTTCACCATTAGAAACTTCTAGATTGCATTTGGGGCCCACTGTGATAGTTGGAAGACATCCAATCCATTTAGTGTGTGAATGCTTTAATGCTCTTTTAAGGCCCTAAAAAAAAAGTCAAGTTCTTATGTGATTTGCGGATTTTGGAAGGTTCACCGCCCAAGCCCTATTGGTATGAATACCTACTTTATTCATTGTAAACACTTTACAGGCTACCCAAACACACAATCTGTTTACCTGTGAACATATTACCACCTAAAAGCCAAACAGAATATCATGTAAACCGATTACACTTGAAACTTACAGCTAAAAAAATTACAGGCATCCAAACGACCCCTAATTGTCGAAACCCATTTCTTCTTTTCTTTTGAATTTGATGGTGGAGAAATGGGTTTTGGGTTCACCCATATTTGTTCTTTTCAAGGGTGAGAAATGGGTTTTGGGAATTTCACACATATCTGTCCTTAGAGGGTGGCAAATGGGTTTGTGGGTATTTTGCAAATAACTTGCCTATTGATTGATGGTTGGTGTTGGAGAAATGGGTTTTTGGGTAATTCCTTGCATTTCTGGTTGTATATACTTTTCCAATTTTTACAAGTTTTTAAGTGTCATTAGGTGTCTTATTTAGATTCAATATTCTTTTCTTCCTCCTCTTACAACTCTTTAGGATTAAGTTGAGTTAATTTAGGAAGGAAAGAATGGGCGAATGGGCTTCAATCCTAGGTTTCTTTTACTCATTATGTACATATAATACCATTTCCATATGTACATTGACCAAGAATTGCATTGCTTAGGATTGTTAAAAAGGGCAAGGGCAAGGCCCAAAATGACGGAGGTGGAGGTAGTAAGAAATGACTTTATAAACTATGGTTAAACTTTGGGGTTGTTTGGATGCCTGTAAATGGGGCAAGTTGTAAATAGGGAAATCATTTGCACTCTACGTTTGGATGACCTTTTTTGCATGTAAATCATTTACAGCAGCATCTACCTGGCAAAAAGGTGGGATGTCATTTAGGGGGCGTTTGGATCTTCATTTTCTTAAGATAAACTACTTATTCCACAAGTAGCTTATCTTAGTTTTTACTTATTAAGAAAAGTATGTTTGGCAAACAACATAGTTATCAAGTTCTCCTCTCTTTCGTCACTCCTGATGCCTCTCTTCAGCAACTTATGAAAAGTAGAAAAGCTAAAAAAAATTAACTGAAGTGGTTATGTACTTTGAAGTAAAAAAATTACTTACAGCTAATGATAAACCAAACTTATCTGAAATAAGTCACTTATCTACTGCTGTAAGTAGAAAAAGTAACTTATTTGGTGGTATCCAAACGGGCACTTACAGGCTCTCCATTTACAGGACTTCAACAATTTACAGGCTATCCAAAGACAGACAATCATTCACAGCTTACAGCCAAACAGGACAGGCTGTAAATGGTTTACACCTGTAAATCATTTACTACTTAAACCATTTACAAGCATCCAAACGACCCCTGCGGATATGGTACTTAATAGATTGGAGTGGCCACATAGGATTCGTGTAGATAGCCCCAATTAGTTGGGATGAGGCTTAGATGATGCTGGCATATGGATGAAGACTAGGCTTTGTCACAAGTTTTTTTTTTTTTTTCATTTTTCAAAAGAAAGGTTTGTTTTATTCTTGAGATTTAAGACGATTTTATAGGTGGGAATCTCTTCTATAAATCCTAGGGAAGAGATTTCCTTAGGGGTCGTTTGGATGCCTGTAAGTTTTCAAGTTGTAAGTCACTTTCACCCGAAAATGACTTTCAGCTGTAAAGCACTTTACAGGGAAGTGACTGCTTGCCCCCAGCCCCATGAAGTTTCCTGGCAGTTTTGCCCGTGACATGCAGGTGAATTTCCTCCCCCAAACACCACCTGAAAATGACCTACCTGTAAGTCATTTCTCACTGACAGAACTTACAGGCATCCAAACAACGCCTTAGATTTTCGGGTGGTGTGACTCACCTAGTTATTCCTTTTCAATTTATTTATTTGTTTTTCTGCTGCGGTTGGAATGATTGAGAGGTGTTAGAGCATATAGAGGTGTAACTCGCTTAGTTAATTCCTTTTGGATTTATTTCTTTGTTTTTAAGCTTCAGTTGGAATGATTGAGAGGTGTTAGAGCATATAGAGGTGTCAATTAATCTTCTATTGTATACGTATTCAAATCTTCTACGCAAAGTTCATGTTATCTTATTGCTTCTTCATAGTTTTCAAAAGTACTGTAACCAAATGGGATTTTTATACCCCGAAACAAAGAAAATCTGAGTGGTAACAAAAGATTTTGTGTTTCCACCTTCTTTTAACCTGCTGAATTTATGGAAATACCTACTTGGCCGATTTTTCAAATTTTAAAACATGATGCTTGGTTCCCTGCCAAACAAAGAGATTTAAAAAATTCACTTATATATTGCCCTTCAATAACATACCATCATTTGTTGCCTTGCTGTTGTGAACATTTCTATTAGTCACCCTCTCCTTAAATATTACATCTTTCTGTGCATCGCTAACCTGCTCGTGATGGTTTGTTTTTGCTTGAGCAGAACAGGGATCTCAAGCGCTTCTTCTTATCAGCTTTCTACCACATGAATGACTCCCACCTTGTCTATAACATGCTGTCACTTCTGTGGAAAGGGATCCAGTTGGAGACTTCTATGGGTAGCATTGAGTTTGCAACTATGATAGCAGAATTAGTCGCCATGTCCCAAGGTATCACATTACTCCTCGCAAAGTCTCTACTCCTCTTCGATTATGACAGAGCCTACTACTACGAACATGCTGTTGGATTCTCCGGTGTCCTCTTTGCCATGAAAGTTGTTCTCAATTACCGTTCCAATTCCAATGACTATACATACGTGCATGGACTGATAGTCCCTGCACGTCATGCTGCCTGGGCTGAATTGATTCTCATCCAATTATTTGTGCCGGGCGTGTCCTTCCTCGGCCACCTTGGTGGGATACTTGCCGGCCTACTCTACCTTCGTTTGAGGCGTTCCTACACGGGCGCTGACCCAGTGACGACCGTTGTAGGAAATATTGTCGGGCTTCTGAGCTGGCCTCTGAAGTTTGTCCGTGATTTGTTTCGGTACCGTCGGAGGCAGATTTCTGGCAGGGGCACCATTGGAGGAAGACAAACTGGGAGGAATGTGCCTGATACGTGGAGATGCACAGCTTGCACTTTTGATAATTCTGGGCTGCTAAGTGTCTGCGAAATGTGTGGGACAGAGAGGGAGGGTGATGGGTTGTCATCCATTCGGCCATCGAATCGGCCTCGTGACCTTTCCTTGGAAGAACTGCGTCGCCGGAGACTTGAAAGGTTCGGTAGATGATTCTGCAGCTTGTGTTTTTTTGGTGTGGGAGGGTTGGATGGATGATGAACTAATACTAGGGTGATAGCAGCTGTCCTCCATGGTTTTGTTTCTGGATTCCAACTCATAATGGTGTTCCACAGCCAAGCAATTGGGATCTCAGATCTCAAAGAAACGTCAGAAAGGTTTCAAAATAGGATAAAATGGTGAAAGATGTAGCAAGGGATTGTGGTGGTAGTGGCTTCTGATTTTGCTGTTGCATGAACTGATGTGTACATCATCAATCATTCTTTGTAATTTTCGGGAGTTGAACGAACATACAATCCCAATTTCTGCTTCGAATTCCCGTTCTCATTTCAAATCTCTCTATGCTCCATTGATAGACACCTAAAAATTGAGTTCATTTCATTTTAGTTAATTGTGATTACGTATTAGAGATCATATTTCTTTTCGAGGAGATTAAAAATAATCTTGACAACCAATAATCATCATCTTATACGTGCAATGAACTAAAATGAGATGAACTCATTCGCCATCTGCTGAACAGGCCCTTATTAGCTTTTCTACAACCCCACTCCATTTAGGGGGGTTTGGTTTTGTTTGTTTGTTTTTTTTTTTAAAAAAAAAAATTAAATTAAATTAAATTATTTTTTTTACATGCACACACACACACATGCACGCTTACATGCACACACACCCCACACGCGCACGCCGTGGGATTTCACCACTCGTGGGTACTCGAACCCTTGACCCGGTGTTGAAACCCCTGGGAGTCCACCACCCGGGTAAGAGTAAGGACCCCACTCCATTCAGGGGGGTTTGGTTGCTTCTTCTTCTTCTTCTTCTTCTTATTATTATTATTTTAATTCTCAGTATGGTAATTCCCTAGTTTGTGGTTTAGTTTACACCCATCGGATGGTTTTACATTGCCCAGGAATTCTATTTCTCAACTATTACTTACACAGCTTTTAGTTGGGTAATGAAAACCTGAGGAATTAAAACATATGCTTAGACTTTTCCCAGCCTTCCTTGGAAAACAGTGTATAAAATAAACAAAATTCAATCATTTTCCAAGAATCACTATTGTAACTCTTTATATCTTGTATTGTGAAATGCATTGGAATCTTTTTGGATAGGAGTGAGGCGTACCCCATTTGACCCCTCCAGACGTTTGGGTGTAAGCTCAACGGATGGATGGTATTTCCTGCATCTTACGTGAGGTGCACCCACTCCAAAAAGCGGCCTCATCCAAGACCGCACACTGCCCTTGTCATAGGTTCCACATTGATGTATGTATTTTTATATCTAACTCTATCATCCGTTTTACAAAGATCATTTTAGGACATGAGCCCAAAAATGAAGCAGATCCAAATATCAGGTGGAGAATGCTAGGGGAAATAGTGGTGATTGAAAGCCTCACCATTAAAAACTTCCAAAGGGCCATCCTAATGTTTCAGTAATGTCCAACCTCTTGATAAGATCATATAAAACTGGACTCGCTGACCAAAAAACGAGATTGACAATTGAGTGAGAAAAATTCACTGTCCATGTGTTTCTCAATATCACAATAGTACCAGAGCAATCTAATCAGGCTCATCCAGAACTGAGGTGACCATAACAATATAAACAGCAGAGATTGAACTCAGGTGACCATAACAATATAAACAGCAGAGATTGAACGCCTCCCATTGAAAATTTTGTAGGGGGCCTAGTTGATTTATAACAGGATAGCATTTGTTCCTACAAATTATCTGAGTGGTAATAATCCTATAAACGGTTTGGATGGCATATAAACATCATGGACGACTGCAAGAAGGTGGATGTTTCCATTTTCACTAACCTCTTGTGGTGTGGGCTACCTGAGTTTTGGATTAACCAGATTTCTGATCTCGTCCTATTGTGATATTCAGAAATCAATCAGCAGAGTGGATTTGTCATTGACGCATCTCTGCAAGCCCCACACAGCTTCCAGCCACTGGAATTTGGTGTGTGAATGAATGCCCCAAAGCATCCAAAACACAGGATGTAATTGTAAAATGTAAGATAGGCCTGGATGAATGCTGCAAACGGTCAGCTGTACACAGTACAACCTCTATCGATTCTTGCATACGAATGGGCCACTTCCCATCAGCTATGCAGTTGTAGAAGATGGGTAAATAAAAGGAAATAATCCCATCAACTATCCCATCAGCTATGCAGTTGTAGAAGAAGGGTAAATAAAAGGAAATAATATGCAGAGTAAACATTCGGACTGTGGACATGGGTTATATCCATCTCCATGCCCAAATAGCTTCATCTGCTGACTGCCATTGGAACCATTCTCTTAATAAGCAAAAGTCTCCCTAGAAGAAAGAAAATAAAAATAAAAAATGCATTCCTGATCAGCAGTAACACCAAAAAGAAATCTGATAGACATTCGCATCTTATGACCATCATGGGCTGCCAAGCTGTTGTAAGGAACATGAGTTGAAACAATGGAGGATGGGTTCCCTGCGGTTATCCACTTATCTCAGTCACTGTAAATGACTAAAGATAATGCAATATTCCTTGTGTTCCTATTCACTCGCGGCCACAACAGTTTTCTGGTCACAACAGCACAACGCCTACACAGACAGCATTCCTAGTTCTTCTCATAATAGCACAAGGAGGAACAAATCATATCTCTGAATCAATTGGCAAGGTAGGATCCTTGCTCTTGCTCGGGTGGCAGACTCTCGGGAGTTTCAACACCCGGTCAAGGGTTCGAGTATCCATAGGTGGTGAAAGCCCACTATAGCGTGAGTGTGTGGGGGTGTGTGCATGTAAAAATAATAATAATAATAATAAATCGGCAAGGTAGTAATTGGCTCCATGTACCCCTGGACTATCATTACAGTCATTTCAAAATATTTCCGAATCCAGGTGTAATCAGCCCCTGATTGGTTCATCTTGCAGGCCTATTACTTCCGAAACCTTGAAACAACAGTTGAGGGAGGGATTACATCATAATTCCACTGTATCCAAACCCTGTTGTGCAGTAATAAGGACAACATTCCTATACATTACAGCGGAAGTAGAAAAATCCAAACACCACCTGAAATGATGTACATGTGTAACATTTAATATAATCATTGTACTAAAGTCCATTTAAGACCATTCAAATATATACTTCAGCTAAAATGAGGTAATTCCGAGCCTTAGGTGATCAAAACCTCATATTTTCAAAGACGTTGGAAGCTATCCATTCTAATGTGTATATATTTTGAGGTCTAAACCCATATACCCACTACAAGAAAAGGGGTTTTTGTTGATGGTTAGGGGGCAACCCTTTGCCGGCGCTAGGTAAACTCGGGCGCTGGCAAGGGTTCCCATAAAAATAAAAATTAAATTAAAAATTTAAAAATTTAAAAAACCCTACGTCCCATCTCTCCCCACCCCCAACTCTCTCCCTGACTCCCTGCCCCTTAATCTAGCTGAACTCTCTCTCTCTCTGCAATTAGACTTGGTATTCTGGTCATTTTTTCTTGCACTTTGTTCATTAGGAGATGCTTCATTTCTCATCTAATTCAACATGATGATGGTATATTAGTAGACGGCAGCGGGGCTAGGCCCAAGATAGAGGAGGTGGACTAAGGTGCAATCCATCACTAGTATCTTTTCGTTTCTGTTTCTACTTCTAAAACATTGGAATGTTCTAGATTTGGGTTATGATTTTGATTATATGCATGATGGCCATATACTACCTCCTATTATATTTAAAGTGTTTAGTTTTTATTTTTATATAGAGTTCTGCACTCTAGTCATTTGAAGAAATGCTTCAACCAAGAGCCTGAGTGACATGCTACAATATTTTTTCGACAGTTACCCACCCTTTTTTTTCCCTCCTGATAAGGTATTATACAATGCTCACCAAAACATGTGGAGTATATATATATTAAAAATGTATACATATTTTGATGTTTTTAAATATTTTTATTGTTAATATAAAATATTGGGGTTTGGATGATCTGTATCATACACAAATCTCATTCCCATGCCCATGTTGTGTCAAACCCAACACTGATATGTAGAGGTATATGAAGAATTGTCCATGAGGTCTAGGGTTATTCTATTTGATTCAATATTGGAAAATATTGGAGATTTTGTAGTTCAAATAGAGAAACTTGAAGCCAATCAATTAAAGTGGCTATCCTTTTTACTTGGAATGATCTAGAATATTTGTGTATGACCATTTTCATTTCATGAGTCAAAAGAAAACTTCTTGGGACTGCTCATCTTCTTTGGCCTCTGTGACAATGGCTTTGATTTGGGTGACTAAGGCAGAGACAGATTGTATATTTCTTTGGGGACTCCATTTGTTTTTGGCTATCGAAGAAAGAAAGATTCAAATAGAATTAGATTTTATTGTTGGAAACAAAATCAACTCGATATTTTATTAGAGAACCATTAAGGTATATTTATATTTTCCCTATAGGACAACCAGTGTTTTAAATAGCAAATAGCGTGTGGTGTTAGCATTCACTCCTCTGAAACGTGAGGTGTAAGCTACATAGTACTTCTAGATTTTTAATTAAGGTTAACCTTGGTTGCACCAAATATCATGAAATTTCATGATATGTTGCACCAAATTAGACTAACTAATAATAAAATTTCATGATAACTAGTGCAACCAAACACAGCCTAAAATAATAGGAAAATAGGGAGAAGATTAACTATAAAGATGAAGAAAGAGCAACGGAGCCGATTAATACTGTTGCTTTTATTAATTTGCTAATTGCTGAAAAGATTAACTACTTTTCTTGAAAAATAGAAAAATGTAACAAATCATTGAAAATATTAATTGATTTTTGTTTTAGTGAAAAATAACTTGTAGTGTAAGGTATGTAAGTGTAGTGTTGGCTATGTAGCATGTAGCGTAGGCTACATGCGAGTTAAGTGATTTTCATGTGTAGGCTACACAGTGTTAAGGCTAAGCTATGCTCCAGTGTAAGCTACATGCTACATAGCATATGCTATTTAAAACACCGAGGACAACATAGGGGCTTTTCTACTCCAAGACTTCCACTAACAGTTCTCACTTGGCATCTGTTTGTTTACAGGACAAATAGGCTATGCTCGTCCCCATGATTGCTAGGGGGGTGATGCTGGGCCCTGATCAACCTGTAATTCTGCACATGCTTGATATTCCACCTGCTGCAGAGGCCTTGAACAGGGTGAAGATGGAGTTGATTGACGCTGCATTCCCACTCCTCAAAGGTTTGCTATCTTTGCCCTTTAATTGATTGATTGAACCAAATTGTACTGTTTTATTTTCAGTTGACTGGGTCCCTTTCATATATGTAATGTATGTATGGTTTGACAGGTGTTGTTGCCACCACGGATGCTGTCAAAGCATGTAAGGGTGTGAATGTAGCAGTAATGGTTGGTGGATTCCCTAGGAAGGAAGGGATGGAAAGGAAAGACGTGATGTCAAAAAATGTATCCATCTACAAAGAGCAAGCTACAGCATTGGAGCAGCATGCAGCTAAAAACTGCAAGGTGATGTGGGCAGCTCTTTCTCTTTTTTATCCTTATCTTTTCAGTTCTTATGTAGTTCTAGACAGTACAAAGTGGAGGTTTGCTAATCAGATAAGTGTTCAAGGCAGCTTATCTACAATGTGCATGGCACCCCATATGCCATGATGCAGGACACAATTGGTCCATCAAGTTTGTGATCCATCCCATGCATGGATTGGAGCTCACAACTGCATGCCACAACTGGTTTTTAGTAGATGGACTGCCTTATACACATGCTTGGGATTAGCAGAACTCTACAAAGCGACCAGATTTTCTTTGATATCAGCTTCATAATCTGGATTCATTGTCAGTGTGTTCTAATTCCGTTCAATTCAAACTCTCCCACTCACCAGGTTGGAATCTCGTTATTAAGGTAAGCGGAGAAGAGAATAGCTGCCTGCATTTCTGTTGGAAAGCATTGTCTATCAGAACTTGGGGAATTGATTAAAACTATTGGGCATGTGTTTAGAGACCTTGGAAAGAACTCCCTCAATTGTGGAGTTTTAGCCAGTCATACCACATCTATTTGAAGGATTTTATTCATTCTCTTGATTTCTTCGACTCTGTCAGTGCACACTGTATTCGTTTCCAGAATTTTACTCATTAACTTGATTGTTTCAGTCTATCAGTGGTTACCTACACATGAACAAGATGACTTGTTTACTTGCTTCATTATTTGGGTTGTTTGGGAATCAAGTGACCACTGGCCACATGCAATGCCTTTTTTTTTTTTTTTTTGGTGCCCTTGTTTGGCATTGGCTGTGCCCCAGACAATCCACTAATATGTGCAAATATTCATCGATGTTGGTTTTTAAGTTTTGGTTTACTTTGATACAATCTTGAGTGGCGTTGAAGCCGCAATTTAAGATGGGTTTTGGATGCATGATGCAGAGGTAGCTATGTTGCCTATAAATATAGGCTACTGCCCCTATTAGATACAGGCAGACCTTGCCAAGCATTCTGTGGGTCTTGTTTGGTTTGTTTCCTATATTCTTGCTGGCCCCACATTTATAAACCCAACCCATTAAAGTATCTCAACTTGAATTCTATCTTGGGCTCTGTTTGGTTGCAACACAAAGTATTGTGGTAGGAACATTTGTTACAAGGTTGTGATCACTACACCTATTTTCTTCTTTTGGAAAATACACCATGATATTGAAAGTCTAACAATCTGTCCACTCTTTTTTTCTCACTGGTCATTTTGTCCTTACAAGCACTGAAGACAAGTAAGTGATTGCAAAAGGTGTAACAATTACACCTTTGCAGCAATTGTTCCTAACAATATATTTTCTTGCTACCAAACAGAATTTAATATGGTATCTCTGACATGACAATTTTCATGATGTTTTATTATAATGGGGTTGAGTTTCCTGTTTGTGACAAGCAGGAACTACCCTGTTGTCCACCAAATTTGTATGTGTGTCGCTGATGCTTGTTTCACCTGAGTCATTGATCTGATTGTATGGACCATTCCCAAAAATTATCCAAAATAGGAAGATCCTAACCATCGCATATTTGGTTTTTTCTCCATTGAATGTGGGTTGTTCGTGCATTTCTTTTTAACCATGTATTTGCATGCTAAAAAAATGGAAAGGTTAGAGCTGACCAGTTGACGATATTTTTTGGGCTTGCTCCATATATGGTAGAAGCCACAGATCAATGGATTGGATAAAACAGCCCTGGTCCCACATGTACAAACTCGGTGCACAACAGGGAAGTTCATTGTTCCTCACATGCAGCAAACTCCACCTCTATGATAATATTCTAAAATGATATAAATTTTATAATACTTCTTGTTTTCATATTTTTCTGATATTTTTGACATGAAGAAACATGGTTTCATTCCAAAGTCTATTTTGAATTTGCATTATGGGTCCAGCTACTAGTGCATGGGCGCAGTGTTCTATCGACGATATCGGCTGATGTATCCCCCCTCCCCCCTTTGTAAATCATCTTAAATCAGTGTCAAATTGTTACAAATCCATGATTTTTCATGTTTAGCATGAAAATTCGTTGTTTGGGAGCTTTGATTTTCAGATTTGGAGATGGGCCAAGTTGCGGAAAATTGAAAAAATAAAATAAAATCTTACTTTCTTACAAATCAGTTTCAATCTATGTGTCCAAACATAAAATCAAACATGTACGTAACCTGATCTAGTTATTCTTCTTTTGTTTTTTAATGTATTGCTTGTGTTTCCACGTCTTCTTATGTTTATAAATTATATGTAGACTTTGAATATACTAGTATCAATTCAGCTAAACAATGTATAGATTAAGACCCCATACAAAGAAAATCTATTGCGTGCTCTTGTTTTTTTATAATGTTTTGATGTCTTTTTTAACAATTACTGAAGTTTCATTGAAAAATTCAACCAATTTTCCAATGTTTCCCCATGTTTCCAATAACAGCGATACATTATGCGATACAACTGATATATCCAAGCGATAATCCATATGTATCCGCATCCCAAATGTGCGATGCGTAACACGATACCAATATTTTGAACACTACATAGACGCATGTGCTTGTGTTTCAAGCTACTTAGCAATTCTTCATCTTCTGACAAATTTGTTTCTATTTACCCTAACAGGAGCTGGTTGTCGCTAACCCAGCAAACACAAATGCACTCATTCTGAAAGAATTTGCCCCTTCAATACCCGAGAAGAACATCTCATGCCTTACATGCCTTGATCACAACAGAGCTCTAGGCCAAATCTCTGAGAGGTTAAATGTGCAGGTCAGTGACGTGAAGAATGTCATCATATGGGTAAACCACTCTTCAACTCAATACCCAGATGTCAATCATGCTGTTGTCACCACCGCTAGTGGAGAAAAGTCTGTCAGAGAACTTGTTGCCAACGATCAATGGTAGTGTTTGGCCAATTTTTCTTTTCTTTGTTTACCAATTTTGCAAAATGAAGGCCATTGCTCAAAAGGATCAATTGTTACCATATAATGGTCTTGAAGATGCCTGAATCTCTGAAAACATCCATTGTAGCATCTCTATATTATTTTCCAAAATGCCAATCGTATGTAACACTAAAGGGTAAGGTAGTTAAATGATGATTTAACAATTTGCAGAAATCCACATAAATCTAGGGACCTTCATGCATTTTCCATTAGGTTACTTATTTCATTGATTTTTATTTTTTTTATATTACTATAGGCTGAATGGTGAGTTCATCACAACTGTACAACAACGGGGTGCAGCCATCATCAAAGCTCGCAAGCTGTCGAGTGCTTTATCTGCTGCAAGTTCCGCGTGTGATCACATATGCGATTGGGTTCTGGGCACACCCAAGGTTAACTTTCATTAAACACTAAATGGACTTGCGCTAGCTGCCTTGCATTTTTTATTTTGAAGTTCTATTCTTCTCTCTCTCTCTCTCTCTCTCTCTCTCTCTCTCTCTCTACCTGTTTCCAGGGTACATGGGTTTCAATGGGAGTGTACTCTGAAGGATCCTATGACATTCCTACGGGTCTTATTTACTCCTTTCCTGTTACTTGCAAAAATGGAGAATGGTCAATTGTGCAGGGTAAGTTTTCTGCATCTGTAGGACACTGGAGTCTGTTCTTTCTTTTCAGTAAATGACAAACAGGAGATTACAGAAAATTCCCCTGTTACAACTCCATCTGATATTTCTGAATTGATTCGTGAATTTCCGTTGAAGAATTAAGTTGGAATAGAAAGTGTTCATAATAAGGTTTTTTTTTTTTTGAAAGATGAGAATATTATTGAAAGAAAGTGAAAGGAAACAAAGACAACAAGAAACAACATCACAATAGGTAGGGAGAGAGAGAGGGAGAGAGAGAGAGAGAGAGGCAAAAGCAAAGAAACTACAGAAAGCTTACTCCACAGCAGCAAGCACCCCCCAAACAGGAAAAACTAAGGTGCCCAATCTCCGAAAAGAACTATAACTCTCGAAAAACCACCTGCTGCAGAGACCGAAGAATACTGGAAGAATTGATTATTTCTTTCTGCCCAAACCACCCAGAGAACAGCCATTATGGTTATTTGTTTACGTAGGGAACTTACAACCGTCTAGATTTGGAAATGATGAAAACTTATATAAATTAGAACTGATTGAGTTGAAGGTGGTTTTAGTGGAGTTTTTGGTGGGGCATCCAGATGTATGAATGGCACCAATGGAAGAAGCTCTGGGACACTAGGTTGAAACCATGATTGTTTGATTTTGCTTCCTTGCAAGGGATGTGATTTTCTTTTTTCAAATCCAGAGAAAAACCTGTGATCGCTGCCCCATCTCCACTATCAACTAGGGCAGAGCAGAACAGAACCCGAGTTCCAGTCAAGTTTTATACATTGTTTTTTAACTGAGTATAGTTCTTTGATGTGGTTGACATTGGCAATGCTCTAAATGGCTCTGCTAATTTCCAGATTCACCAAGACACTGATTTGCAATCATTAAGAAAAAAAAAAGAACTTTATGAGGAACCTTGTCTCAGAATCGCTAGGCAATATATTTGCAAGTTAGTCATGCATATGGTTTACTATCAGTCATCGTCTCATCATTTTTTTCGTAATATTGCAGGATGTTCCCTTTTCTTTTCTTTTCTTTTCTTTTTCTCAGCACAATATCAAGACTCCTCTTGGCCTCTTTCTTTGATTTATTTCTTGTTTATGAATGATAGAAATTGTTTTATGGTTTTATTTTATAGAATGAGAAAAATGTCAGACTCAATCTTTACCATTCTCTTTAATTAATTTATTGGTAACCTTCTCTATAATTTATTTCAATGAGCAGGTCTCAAGATTGATGAGCATTCAAGGGCAAAGATGGATGCCACAGCAAATGAGCTAATTGAGGAGAAGTCTCTTGCCAACTCATGCCTTAATTGATTAGATGGATTGTTCTTCCTGGATATCCGCCCCAACAGACCTGGGAAAATGGGAAAAGCATAAAATGCCATCCAATAAAGATTCAGTGAGAAAATGGCGTTTTAGTTCTGACTCAATAATCCGCTCTTGTTTTGTCCAGTCTCTGATACCATTTTAATCTAAGGATTCCTGCTCTCCTTTCTTAAGTTTCTTCGGTAATCATTAACTGTTCTTTACTGTAGCAGTATATCAATCTTCAAGTATCAAGAACAACCTCTTGCACCTAAAACTTGTGCTGGCATGTGCACAAAACTACCTATAAATGTTTGGAATGAATATGGTCTACTTAGGAAAGAATTTAAGGGAATTCTGTTAATTTGGAGTGGGATTTTTTCATTGTTTTTCAGTACACTTAGGGCCGATACTTACAGAAATAGATAAGTAACTTATTTTAGATAAGTTTGGTTTATGATTAGTTAATAAGTAACTATTTTACTTAAAAGTACTAAATCACTTAATTTTTTTTAGCCTTGTTACTTTTCATAAATTGCCGAAGAGAGGCATTGGAGAGAGAGAGGAGAAGCTGATAAGTATGTTGTAACTTACAATCCAAATGCCATTTGGATCTTAAGTTGCTTATCTTAGTTTCCACTTATTTTGAAGATAAGTATGTTTGGTAAACAACATACTTATCAGCTTCTCCTCTCTTTCGTCTCTCTTGATGCCTCTCTTCAGCAACTTATGAGAAGGAAAAACTTTTTTTTAAAAAAAGTAATGAAATGATTAAGTACTTTTAAGTAAAATAGTTACTTAAACTAATCATAAACCAAACTTTCTTATCTGAAATAAGTCACTTATCTACTGCTGTAATTAGAAAAAGTAACTTATTTGGTGGTATCCAAACGGGCACTTAATATAATGGGTGTTTCTGCTAAACGCCCATCTTTCATTGTGACAGGAGGAATTATATGTTCCAATTACAATTTGCTGATGTGTAGGATTCCAGACATGTGAGGCAGTAGTCTTGTCACCTGAACCATAGATTAGCCTACCATGGATGATGTGTTAAAAATCTTTTACATTGGAAGATCCCAATTCTTCAACAATAGCCTATGAATAGATAGTTGAGTACATCATACAGCAATGGTCCACATTCAACTGAAATAGTCCAAAGATCAAAATGGTTGGGATCTACCAATATGAGAGATTTTTGAGCTTACAACAAATCTAGTTTGCTAAAGATGATTTCTGAATTCTGTAAATGGAAACAGGAATTCTGAATTCCATAAATGGAAAATCCAGGTTGCCAAACACAACTGACAAAATCCAAAAAAAAACAAAAAAAAAACAAAGGCCCAACCTGAGTATTTGAGTGGTGAGCCTCACGGACTCTTCTGGTTCCGTACTCTGGGTTCATGGCCTATTCTGCAAGGGTTGTGAGTGGCCCACCATAGCATGTGCATGTCATTCAACCTCTCCAGCTGGGTCGGGCCACAATGAGAGTGGACATGGATTAGCTGCTGAACCCAACAGTAGAAAGTCTGGCTACTGAAGTGACGTCACCACATTCTTTGGGCCCCACCATGATGTATGTGTTGTATCCACACCATCCATCCACTTGGAGAGATCAGTTTAGGTCATGAGCCAAAGAATGAGGCAGATCCAAATCTCAAGTGGACCGTACCACAGAAAACAGTGGGGACAGTGACACCCACCATTGAAACTTTCCTAGGGCCGACCATGAGGTTTATTTGAGAACCAACCTGTTTATAAGTTAACAAAGATATGGAATACGGGAAAGCACAAATATCAGCTTGATCGAAAACTTCTGTCCAAGACCCTTTTTAGATGAAGCCAAGCTATTTGTATGGTTGGATGGGCCACAAACAAAACATAAAAACTCTTATATAGCAATATCATAACCCTTTGACCAATGACTCTTTTACATTTAGTCTCTATTTTTTCTTTTTTCTTTTTGAAGACAGCAACATTTACAATAATTATATAAATAAACAATGTTAGTTTGAGTGTTTCACTTGCTATTTTGTTTGATGATTGATACTGTACCAATGATGGAAATGTTAATTGATCTTCACCATCGTCAATCCAGTTAGAGCATGTGTTTTGATCCCATCAATAGGGTCACCTAGGTTCGATGCTAGAGATGGTCACTTCTGAATGTTGTAAATGGGATTCTAGATGAAAGCATCGAGGTGAATTCTAAAACCATTTAAATACAGTAGCACTCTTTCTTTCCAATACAAGCATGAAATAGTCTTGAAACATAAATTCGGAAATCCTAATGTGTACTAGGCATGAGTTGAATTTTTTAGAAAGATGTTGACTTAGCTTGAGTTCCGCCTTCATTGTGTTTATTGCCTTCTAGCAAGTGTAATATTATTGCAAAGTCAATCTAAAAGTAGCTGAAATTGGGTTCTTAATAAATTCCAGCATTCATTGTGTTTGTTGAAATTCCTGTGAGCCAGCCCATCATCTTCCCACCAGCTATTTTCTGTTGTATATTGTTTGAATTGGACTTTTGCAGTGCAACCATGTTGTTAATAAAACTGACCTAACCACCTAATATTTGCTAGAAACCTCTACAAAGACAAATAAGTAAATAAAAAACAGTAGCACATTCACCCCAGTGAAAGCGCTAACCACAGTTAGCTCCCATTTTATTATTCTGCATGGAAGATAAGATCAAGCACTTGAGCTAAGGCCCACTACAAGTTGCACCCTCAATCTGAAACTATTTCATACATTAACTAAATCTTACCAGATATTTGCTGCTTCTGATTCAAGAACAGAAGACTAGTTAGGTCCATGGGTTCTCTAATGGCTGGATGGGATTCACATGTTCCAGATCCTAAGCTGGTAATCACACTTGGCTATCTGGCCTTTCATTAAGTGTTGTTTGGCTGCATGGATTTGGATTCTAACTTACTAGATTTTCAAACCTGAATTTTACATTTTATTTTTTTTTACAGTTGTGTTTGGCAGCCTAGATGTGGAATTCAGAACTTAATTATGGCCCTTAAAAAGAGGAGGAGAGCAATTTTATAACAGTTGAAAATGATTGAAAATCTAGGATTTTTCTTCCTATCTTTACTTTTGAATTTAAAAGAAGCCTTTTGAGGATTTTGATCCAAGGTGGATTTGGAGGGTGGTGGCAAACATGATTTGGATTGAAAGTCCTGAATTCCAATTCAAAACTGACCAAAATCCATGCTGTCAGTTGGATTTAGTTCTCAAGCAAGAAAATTGCCTTTTCTATAGTTATTTTCTGTACACTTTGTATTTTATGTTTTCTGACTAGTGGGGTTTCCAGTGACATATCAAAGAACAAATCGTTCACCAAGGGAGAGATCGAGGCTTATTGGAAGTCGAAGAAGAGAATAGAGGAAGTATTCAATATTAAAGTTTAGTATAATAGATCTTCTTTTCTTCTTTTCTTTTTTTAATTGTTGACATGTTATTACAGACAGGACATATCTGTATTTCTGTAACTTTTTCAGAGCTTTACCAGGTTTCTACATAGCTTGCCATGAAGCCATTATTGGATATGTTTTCTTTTGTGCTTTACTCTTGACTTATCTGCTTATTAATAGGTCCATGGACTGCAAAAGAGGATGGAGACTGCTTATGAAGAAGCTCAGTTTTCTCTTGAAGAGTATGATTCATCATTGATGCATTTGGAGAATGGAAATGGAGGCACTCCAAGTGGTAGACGGGCTTTTGGGGTAAAGAAAAAGCAGTCCCAAGATGTTAGTAATAGGACCAAATCAGATAATGTTAGTAAGAATGGCGGTGGCAGAGTATGAACTTCCATCTCAAGTAGACCTCATACACAGTGCCTTCGCTGGTGATAATGTGAATGGAGAGTTTGAGAAGGACAAATCAGAAATTTTGTTGTAGTAACCATACAAGTTAATAGAAAAGTATGCTCGAATAAAAAATAAAAAAGATCAATTGTTGCAATCATTTCTTTTAATTTACACCTTAAAGCATCGTGCACTTTGTATGAAGTGTCAAAAACAAACAAATATAAAATTATCAGATTTTCATACCAAATGAATTATTTTAAGAAAACTAAACCAAGAAGGAGGACAAACCTAATTTTTCATCATCAAACATGAACAATTACTAAACCAAAAAGGAGGACAAACCCAATTTTTCATCATCAAACATGAGCAATTAGAACATTTGGCATAGACATTGCAGTTCTCTTTGCAGCTAACAATTCCTTCCAAAAAGAAGAAGAAGAAGAAGAAGAACTAATGATTATTATGCATAAGAGAACATAGGTTATATGGATTGTGGGTTTTTAAGTTTATTTTCAATCCTCATCAAAATCTCTTGTACATCATTTGGGTTAAGTAAAATGAGATTAACCCATTTTTAGGTGGCAACCAAACAAGGTCCTCACTTGGTCATTTTCTCCTAATTGGATTCATACAAAATGAGAAGTACTCTGCACAAGTCAGAAAATATACTGCACGGATTTCAACTGACCTAAAATGCATAAACGTTTAATTACAGATCACAAGCAATCTAAGGTGGGCCTGAGCAATTTGATGATCGGAAAATTACAATGCAATTACAATCAATGCAAGGTAACAGTCGATCTCAGGTGGGCCCGAGCAATTTGATGATCGGAAAATTACAATGCAATTACAATCAATGCAAGATGACAGTCAATATCAGGTGGGCCTGAGCAACTTGATGATAGGAAAAAGTGAGACCCATGTGTATAAATCTCCATCACGAGAGATAAAGGAAAAGAGGTTTTCAATGCAGCTAGAATCAACAGAGCTGCATTGCTTTAATTGAAGGTTCTGTGAAGGGGCTTCTGCAGGGAGTGAGCGGAGGTCATGGCAGTCAGAGAATAGATTCCGGCTCTGGTTGGAGACGACAGATTTGTGTTGGTGACAGTGCCACTCACCTGCCAGAATCAATGGCAAAGGCATACACAGCCGGAATCAGTGGTGTCTTTCAACCCCTTTGGCGGTTGGAAGAGGGTGTGGGTTGAGAGAGAGAGAGAGAGAGAGAGAGAGAGAGAGAGAGAGAGAGAGAGAGATTAGTTAGGTTGGAAGATGAGGTGACTTGGGTGGAGGTTGGAACGGAGCGTGGGTTGGAGTAAAGCAAAGGAGTCGTCAGCTCGGGTGGGCACCTTGACCACCCAGTGCGTCACCCTATTATTTGCCCAGGGTCCGCATGTTAACCCCATTCGCAGTTCAGATGGACCACACAATTGGAAACAAAGTAAAAGGAAATGCTCACAATCCAACTTGTTTCCCTTGGGCCTGATTTTTGGGTCCCATACCTAAAATTCGGTGTGATATCTAATGGTTGGAGTGGATTTAATATAATCATCACAGTGGACCCTGTTAAAATAAAGGGTCCAACTGTTTCCTTTTGTGTGGCTCATATGAATCACAAGTCAGCCTTATTGTTTGGCCTATGCCTGGTTGGAGTGGATTTCACATACGCAGTGAGCCTTCAATGATGGGCAATCTATAAATTCTGTTTTCCAAATTTGAAACAGGTGGCCTTCATTTTTTACAGGCCCCACCTTGATGTATATTTAAAATCCACTCCAAACATTATATGTGTAATCCCACTTTAGGCCAAGGGCCAAAAAATCAGGCTGACCTGTGATTCATGTGGGCCACACAAAAGGAGAAATTTGGAAGAGAGACGTCCACCCCACCATGATGATTATATAAAATCTACTCCAACCATTAGATTCCAAACCAAAATTTAGGCATGAGGACCAAAATACGGAATACAACCCCAATTTCTTCATCACCATATTTCAGTCTCAACAAAACATGAGCAACAGGAAAATTTGGCATAGACATTGCAGTGCTCTTTCCATCTAACTTGGACCAAAATAAATAGGAAAAAAATGAGACTTGAAAGAACAGTTCCTTTATCTATGAGTTATATAACTAACTAAGAATTTCAGAATTTGCAAGTAGAAACACAATCGTGTTTATAGAAATCTTAATCCCAATCAGTAGAAACCTACAAAATAAAACAAAATCTTATTTTCTTTGTTTATGCCAAAACTGCAAGCCACTTTGAGAAAATAACCAGCTTGAACAGAAATCGAAGAGAAGTCAAGTGTATTCCATTGAAATCTCAACCAAAATAAAGAAAGAAAAGAGTGCAGCAGATCTGGAAGGATGGTCAGGCTTTTGCGTGTCCCGATCCGAGAAAAAAAAAAAAAACAAAACAAAACAAAAAACAAAATAAAACAAAAAACAAAAGTCTGCATGTGGAAGCATCCTCAAACAAATTTCCAGCAAAAAATTTTGAGGCCATCCACAGAAAGCAAAGTCCGAACTGGTTGGAGGCTACCATTTTTTCATCAAAATGGCCGAAAACATTATTCTGCTCATATGGATAAAATGGGTGGTGGGCTATAAGTTTTGGGTAGAATCAATTCCATCCAGTACAGACTTTAATGATAACCATGTTCTTTTTTTCCACCATGCACTTTTATCAACCAAAAACCAGAAATTAAGAAGAACCAAGTCCCTATGATCAATCGGATTTCATTCAAAGTCAACAAAAGAATCCTCATTCTCAGAAACCAGACAGATATGAAAGAAACCCCACACTATTTACCATCACACATTCAACCCAAAAAAAAAAACCTGGTCCAAATATATCTCAGCACAAAAGATCATACCGCTCTATTTGAGTTTTAAGTTTTTACAAGTGGAGCGCCCATGGTTCACTGAATCCAGTCACCCTTTCATGGGGACCAACAAATAGATGTCTAAGAAAGAAAACAGCAAGAGTTCATACCATGATACCATTCACATATCTTAGTCAAGGAAGTAACCTATCATTCCTCAGGAAAAATTGGGGATAGCTCCTCATTCAAGAAACTGTTTCAACTGCAATACCCAATAGCTAACAAGGTTGCAAATCTGTTTCTGTGCACTGCACCAGTCACAAATTACTGGGTCATATCACTGCCATATTGGGCTGTTTCAGGCCGATGCAATACTCCAAACCATGATAGCTAATCTCAAGGGAAAAAACAAATAAAAGCAAAAGCAAAACAAAGGAAAAATTCATAGACAGCATAGGTCTCCCATTCATTCATATGGAAAATAAAAGTCTCAGCCCTTAGGATGTTCTTTATTGCAGTCATCTCGCATTCAGTACAGGTCTATAGAGTCATCATCCACATATGGCAAACAGAAAATTCCTTGCCCACTTAACAAAAAAAGAAGCAAAACTGATTCATTTTAGGATTTGAAAGGAACTTGCAATCAAAGGGCTACTTCATCATCTTGCAACATAAAAATGATTTCGTCTCAGTTTAGCTAACAGTAATTAGTATGTATTAGTTTTATGGATTATGGGTTATTAAGATTATTTTCAATCGTTATCAAAATCTCTAGAAAATTATTTGGGTTACCTACTGTGGTACGTTTCCCATGATAAGTGCTTCAGCCGAATGGTTGCATACACCATCACAAATGACTGTTAATGTTTTAGCACTTCCCATGTGCTTATATGTGCTGTGATAAAATGATCCGTTGAAGAGGCATTTCACAGCACATGTGCCAACATGGCATTTGTATAAGATCCAGGCCACCTGTTAGGTGGCTCCACCATGAATGCTGTTGGTCCAAAAATCAAGCTGTTCCACTTATCAAGCAAGCGACATGTATATCACAAACATAGCTGGCGAAGAAGATCAATGGTCTTGCATTCCGCATACAGTGCGACCCACTTGATGCATGTACCGGATTGTTTTCAGGTGAGGGCATGTTCACAGCATGTGTGCCAACATGGCATGGGTCCAAGATCCAGGCCACCTGTCTGGTGGCTCCACCATGAACATTGTTGGCCTAAAAATCAGACTGGTCCACTTATCAGGTGAGCAACACGCCTATCACAAATACCACCAGTGAAGAAGATCAACAGTCTTACATTCAGCATACATGGTGTGGACAACATGATGCATCTACTGGCTTGTCTGGTGAGGGCATGTTCAATGTGGGAATCAACAGATGACTGACCCATGCCTCATCCATGGATGCCAAAAATCACCTCTTCAACCTCCCAATCGCTAAGACCCCTCGCCATTTCTCTATTTCACATAGAAAAGCCATCTGGTAGGTGAGGTGGACAAACCTAATGCCCCTATATCTGCAGCCCAAAATAACCACTCTAACCAGGGGCTTGAAAGTTTCTGAAAACATGCCAGAATATCTCACTGAACAGTGGCCTTCAAGAACATAGAAAGATATAGCCTTGAGGAATCAAGTCTCTAACAAGTATTAAAAACTGGAACACTGAAGGGGAAGTGTAGCCTTCTCCAACAGATGTGAGCATTGTTCTAAGTTCTAACCAAGGAATTGAATGTTTCTGGAAAAAAAAAAAAGTGCGAGGACTTCTCCATGGACAGTAACCTTCTTGCACAGGAGATGCAATTAAGTGTTCCAGTCTCTAAAAGTTCTTAAAAACCAAGATGTTAAGGAATGCAAAAGATTTTCAACCAGAAGTGTGCAGGCACCATCTACTCATCATAAACAGTAAAGATTGTGAATATGATCATGTCACAACTATTCAGGGGAAAAGCAAAACTGACTTGTTCTTCAATGCTTGTAAAGCATGCAAAACAGTTTATAGAAATCAGAAGATGTACCTAATAATGAAGCAATCCACTCCCATCGCAAATTACAAAAAAGTTTCAACTACTAAATGGTACTCACTCTGTATTGTTCCTCACACATGACATCTATAAATAAGAACCTCTTTATAGGTTAAATTATAAGGTGAGATCACCTCGATGATGCTGGTTGTCTACCGTCTGGGATTGCTATCAGAACTATAGGCTTGGAAGGTCTGACGAAAGGAACATCGCACCGAAAATATCCCCTCCTTTCCAGCTGAAGTATCTCCCCACGCTTCAGATTACGCATGTTAGAATCCCCAAGGGCTGAAGTCTCTCGCCTAGTGCAGGGGTTGAGAACATCTATGAAGTCTTCCCCTTCTTCCAGCTGCAGTATCAGAACAGATTTTGATTTAAGTGTTGTAACTAAGTGCTGTCAGAAGCACAAAGGTTGAAAAGAATAGAAATTTATAAATTAAAAAAAAAATAAAAAAATCAATCAGGGAGTTGACAACAAATGTTAGCTAAGTGCATGGGGTTGATTCTTTTATTGTGCAAGGATAGTGTCATATTATATTTCAGTACTTTTATGCAATATGAAAACATATTAACTCCCTTGGTAGCATTCCAGCTGCGGTATCAGAACAGAATTTGGTTTAAGTGCTGTAACTAAGTGCCATCAGAAGCACAAAGGTTGAAAATAATAGAAGCAATTAAAAACCTATCAGGGATTTGCTAACTCCCTTGGTAGCAATTACAGCATCAAGTCCATGGCTCTCAATATGCTTGTTAATTCTTTTTAAGCGTTTATGTGGTTGCACCAAATATTATGAAATTTCATGATGAAATAGTCTAAGTAGGTGCAACCAAACACGCCCTAAACCAAATTAATTCTTCTTAGTTTTTCTAGTAGAAGGTGCGATCTGATGCAAAGGGGGGGGGGGGGCGCATGCTGACAAAGAAAACAACAATCAGGTATTAAAGAGAAACATTGAATTACAGTAGGATCTGAAACATACCTTCTTCTTTGTGATTAGATAATCGAATTCAACCAATGAAAGGTTGACCAACTCATCTGTATCAGCTAACCATGTCAGCTTCAATTTTGTGGTCTTAACAGACCCTTCAAGATGCAACACCCCTCTCAATGATGTTATGTTTCCTTCTGCATCCTTCTCGATTTCTCTAATTTTTGCATTACCCCAATCCATCAAAGTTATCTCCTCACCAACTGAGACAGATGATGCATCAGCGTTGTCTATCCATATTCTGTTCGCGAATGTTGTCGCTTTTTTCCCAGCTCCCTCATACTTCTTATGTCTGGGTATAACACGGACAAATGGTTTCTCAGGACCATCAGTTAGGATCATCAGTACACGCTGTTCTTCAAGGACAGCAGTATGTCTGGGACAGACTGGATCAATTATCTTCTTATTGATGGTCCACAGCTTATCCCACTCCATGAGGTTGAGATTTTTTGAGGCGCCCTGGAAGAAAAAAGGTTAATGTTAGCAATTTTGGCTGGGCAGTCAGACAAGATAAAGTTGTTCTGCATGCTTTTAAACAATCCTACCTGTTGAAGAATGAACTGTATCAATGCATCAATTTGGAGGCCTCTACGTACTATTCCCTGCACGGTCGGGAAACGAGGATCATCCCACCCCTCAACTTTTCCATTTTGAACAAACCAGAGAAGCTTACGCTTGCTCAGAAGCGTATACACCATATTCAAGCGACTAAACTCATAAATTTGGACTTTGCGCAATCCCATATCCTTCAAGATCCAGTAGTACTGATCGTTACGATCATGATATTCACTTGAGCGTAGTGCGTGGGTAATGCCCTCAATAGCATCGACAAAGGGACAAGCAAAATCATACGTAGGGTATAACTTATACTTAGAACCAATACGGTGATGAGACATTGGATTGCAGCGATAATAAACTGGATCTCTTAGTGACTTGTTAGGAGCCTGCATGTCCAGCTTGCCTCTGACACAGCACTGCAGGCCTCTTTCGGATGCAGCAATCATTTCTTTCCATAAGGCCAAATTCTGATCCACACTGTTATTCCTACATTTTGATTCAATGCCATCCATTCTTTCTTTCTGCATCTGCTCCCGTGGTGTATCATCAACATATGCTTTTCCCTTCGCTATGAGGTTCTCAGCCATTTCCATCAACTGTGGGAAGTAATCAGAAGTATACGTAACAGCATCATACTTGATACCCAATGTCTCAATATCTATTAACAGATTCTCCACAAACTCATTGCTTTCCTTAGCAGGATTTGTGTCATCAAAGCGGACAATCAAACGCCCTTTGTATCTTTGGGCAAAATACTTGTTCAGAAGTGCAGCTTTTGAATGCCCAATGTGAAGATACCCACTGGGCTCTGGTGCAAATCGCAAGCATACCTCTCCGATTTTAGCACCTGGAAGGTCTATTTCAAAAGATCCACCAGCCTTTTCCTTCTCATTGCTTTCCTCATTCACTGACCGCTCTTCATTTACCTTTGCTGATTTGTTGCCACTTTGGTCTCCTTCCTTTGGTTTGGTGGCAATTGGTTTACCTAACCCTCTTTTCCCTACATATGTTGCTGTGATCTCATTTAAAGCAGTCCCATATTCCTCAGCTATTGAATTGAACCAACGAACTAGATTCTGGTATTTTTTTGACTTCCTCAAACTTTCCCATCTTTGCCCAGTACCTGTAGAATGAAGACTTAATAATGCAAGAGTTGCCACCAATTACAATAATAATAAGATAGCAAGAGTTTAAATATGTGAGAACGATTTGTAGAAAACAAAGATATATGATGATCAGCGAAATCAGACCCACATAATCAAAATGTTTACCTGCAAGACCTGACCAGATTGCTATGTCTGCAATTGACATATTATAACCAACCAAAAATGTCCTCACTGACAAATAACCATCTACATGGCCACAGGCACCCTCAAATTCAGAACCAGATGAAAAGATTGATGCATATTCTAGCCATTCATCAATCTGCAAAACAATTTATGATTGCTCAAACATCATTGATACTGGGCAGAGTAAAGAGTAGGGAAGTAAGCTTCACAAATACAGAGCAAAATACAACAGACATCCAACAAATGCACAGAAGAACACCTGTGCAGATTCAAGGGCATCATGGCCATACAAATTTGCTAACCGACCGAGATAACATACAAGTATGTTGTTCCCACGCAATTCCAATCTGGAGGACAAATCAAACACAACCACGATTTTACCAATATATAGTTCCTAAACCAGAAAAGCACATGCTAATGTACTGAACAGAAAGAACATAAACACCAATAAACTCTAAGCCTCAACAAACATTCTAGAGATATCAGTATAGAGTCCAAAGCTAAGGCAAGAAAAACCCATAGGCGTCGTTTGGATGGTAGTAAATGGAGCAAGTAGTAAATGATTTACTAGCAAATCATTTACTACTTGTGTTTGGATACTTTAATTTGGTAGTAAATCATTTACAACTTGTAAATGATTTACTAGCAAAGCCCCCTTCTCATTTACTAGCAAAAACTTGAGTTTTCATTTACTAGTAAATGAGGAAAACCCATAAGGCAGATTTCATTTACCATTTACAAGGCTATCCAAACACTGTAAATGATTTACTAGTAAATCATTTACAACTTAAAGCCAAACAGACAAGCTGTAAATCATTTACAGCGTAGTAAATCATTTACAACGTAAACCATTTACTACCATCCAAACGACCCCATATAGAAACAATTTTAATAAAAAGTTCTATTCTAATTTTTAAACAAGTGAAACCCTAGACAAATAAGAAAAATCAAGTAGATCTCTTCAAGCTGTGGAAAATCCACAATACAACAAACCATGTCAATTTGCTCCCTGAGCATCATCTTCCATAAATGGTGATGTGTGGAAAGCTCCACTTAAACGTAGATGTACATTTCCAAGGTAGCTTTCCACCATTTGAATGAAGCTGACACTTTAAGATCAGAGGGGTCTATTGGATAGGGGTGTCTAAATGCAAGATAAGCAATCAAAAACTAAGGGCCTGTTTGGATGCTTGTAACTTTTTTAAGTTGTAAGAAAGTTACATGTAACTTACAGGTGTAAGTAAGTTACAGGTAATCTTGTTTGAATATAAGTTGTAACTTACTTACAGGTAACTAACTTTTTGTGTTTGGATAACTCGTAACTTTATTACAGGTAATAAGTTGCATATTCACACTAAGTAGAGCTTGAAATAGGGAATCGTTGAAAAATCAGATTTACACGTAAAAAAGATTAGATAAAATTATTCCATTTTATCAAGCCCATGTAAATGAATAGTTTGGTTGATTCTTAGGCTAAAAAAATTAACAGGTGGGCCATAAAAGTGGGCTCACGTTTTCAAAATGCTGGTAATATAGGGGGAAAAAAAAAACTTGAGATAAGATATCCAAGCAAAAATTTCCCACTGGAGTGACTCTTGTTGGCAAGGATCGGTTAAAGAGAAATCACAAGCATAGGAAGCTGCTTCCACCAAATTCTGCATTAGCAGTTAAAATCTCAAAGTGGGACATTGTTAAATTGGACCAATATCAAGGGACTGTTTAAAACCAGATATCTTAACACTTGATGTACCCTCGATTTCTCACCATTTGACAACAGGCAAGAATCCAGATGTAAATGGAACTTGGAACTGTTTGAAAATGGATATGTTAACAATGCAGTGGGCACTAAATTTCAAAACACCTGAGGACGTGAGGAATCTCAATGCAAATAGAAATTGGGAGTGTTTAAAAAGCCATATGTTAAAAAAGATTTGGGACCTACACGGGGACAAGTTGCACTGACCAACAAGCCCCACTTATACAAAATGAATAATGGAATGTGGGCCCCACTATGATGTATTTGTTTTATCCACACCATCTATCCATTATTCTAGATCATTATAAGAAATCAACCCAAAAATAAGGTACATCAAAATCCCAGGTGGACCAAATCACTAGAAACAATGTTGATTGAATGCCCACCATTAAATACTTTTGGTAGGCCACTGAAGTTTTGGATCAAACTGATATTTGTTTTGTTCCCTTCATCCAGGTCTTTCTGACCTAATCAACAGGTTGGATGTGAAACAAACATTACAGTGGCCCAAGGAGTTTTAAAGGTGGACTTTCAATCATTACTATTTTGTGTGGTGTGGTACATCTGAGATTTAGATATGCCTCATTTTTGGAATCAAGCCCTAAAACAATCCAAAATAATGAATGGACGGCATGGATAAAACAAATACAGGATGGTGGACCCCACAGACCATCGGACGTTACCCACGCCTCTAGCCAAACTGCCTCCGTCAACCCCGATGAAAAAAAAAAAAGGAAAGAAAGAAAGGGGTTTTCTAACCCTGCTGACGCTAGATCGGAGAGGGAGAAGGAGACTGGGAGAGGCAAACGGAGGCCTTCACTCCATCTGAGAAGGTAGGTATGCTTCTTCAATGCAGGTGCGATTCTTCCCAACGATTTTCGTTTCAAAAATTTCAACCGTTACCTGTAACTTAGTTACAGGTAACTTGCAAAACGACTCCAGCGCCTGTAAGATTTTCGGCTCTTTCTCCTGTAACTTAGTTACAGGTTGAGAGAAAGTCACCTCTAACTTTCCTCCCCCAAACGCCAACTGTAACAAAGTCACCTGTAACTTACTTACATTTTAGAAAATTTACAGGCATCCAAACAGGCCCAAATATGAAACAAAGATAAACAAGATGAGCTTCGAGCATTGAAGATACCCTGAGGAGAGACGGAGAACTGGAGCCGAACCGGATGGAAGGCTGGAGTCCGGCGACACCGAAATGCCGGCGACTTTCGCTACTGCGAAGACCGAAAGCGGAGGATTATCGGCGGGGAATACGACGGTAATGGATTCCATTGCCGGAGGAATCAAGGAAATTCAGATCCGAGAATTAGGATTAGGGTTTTCTGCAGGAATTAAGAGAGGGAGAAGCGATTTTATTAGATACGAAGGTTGCTGAAAAAAGAAGCTGTTTTCGTCGCCGCACACCGAAAGCATTACGAAGGAACGCAGGAAGCAGCCCATAGGGGGAAGCGGATTGGCTAGTGTATCACACACCACCGGACGCGGATTTCCTGCGAAAGGCTGTTGCAGGAAGTTCCTGCACTGGGAACCCAGGTGGGGCCCAGTGTGATGTTTGTGAGAAATCCTCCCCTTCCATCCGTTTTTGGAGTTCATTGCAGGATACGATGCCAAAAATGAACCGTATCCAAATCTCAAGTGGGCCCTACTAAAGGAAAACGTGGTTAGGGAAATTTATACCGTTAAAATCTACCTGGTTCGACAGTGATGTTTACAAGCCATCCATACCGTTAATAACTTCATTCCTACTGGGATGAACGGAAATCACAAATATTAGTATGATTCAAAACTTCTGTGGCCAACGAATATTTCAACTGTGAACATTCAATTATCATGTTTTCTTGAACTTTGGAAACGGTTCATTTTTGGTTTTGTGTCTTGAATTGAACTCAAAAAATGGATGGACGGGTAGGATTTCTCACAAACATCACAGTGGGCCCCATGTGGGTTCCAGTGCAGGAACTTCCTAAAAGTCTTTTGCAGGAAATCCGCGTCCCACGGAACGGATTGGCTACTCCCCCACACCAGCCAGATCAGTGGTGTGGGACGGGAAACGGATTGGCTATTCCCCCTGACACTATATACGTGGCTGGTGGTCAGTGCTATGTGGGCCCCACCATGATGTATGTGTTTCATCCATACCATCCATTTGTTTTTACAGATCATTTTACGATATTAATCCAAAATTGAGATATATCCAAATCTAAAGTACAACACATTACAGGAAACAGTGTTGAATGAGGGTCGACCATTAAAAACATTTTGGTGGCATAAAAGTTTTGGATCAAGGTGATATTTCTTTTTTATCTTCATCTGGGACTGTATGACCTAATCAACAGATTGGATGTCAATTAAACAGTATATAAGGCCTTAGGAGGATTTTAATAGTTGATATCCAATCACTATTGTTTTCATGTGGTGTGGTCCACCTGAGATTTATATCCCTCTAATTTTAGGGATCAAGCAATAAAATGATCTTTAAAAATATATCAACAGAATGGATGAAACACATACATCATGGTGGGGCCCACAGAACACCGACCACCAGCTACGGAGATGGTGTCAGGGGGAGTTTAGCCAATCCGTTTCCCGTCCCACACCACCGATCTGGTTGGTGTGGGTACCCGTCGTGCGAATACAAGCGCTGTCGGCTCCGTTTTTTCTTTTTGGAGTCCGGATGGAAGGCTTTCTCGGGAACTTCCACTAGGATGTCTGTGAGAAATCAAGACCGTCCATCCATTTTTCGAGTTAATTTTAGGACATAAGGCCAAAAATGAACCGCATCCAATGCACAAGTGCGCCGAAAACATGAAAATTGAACTTCCATGGTTGAAATATTCGTGGGGCCTCATAAGCTTCAAATCATGCTAATAATTGTATTTTCAGTTAATCCCAGTAGGAAATGAGGAATTAAATTCAGCTTGCATTTCTAGCACACATACACCCCCTCAGTATTTCTACTCATTTTTAAAATCTAATTCTTTAATTCTCTATCATGCACCTTATTGATCGATTGTACAATTTCACAATGTATGTATTGTGGAGAGTTCTAGCATACTTAGTGAATGCATGACATTACGGTTTGATATCAAGGATAACCGAAGTCAACTAGTATGAGTGCCAAATATCCAGCATATGCTAAAAAGCTCCCTGAAATATACTGTAATTGTTGGCCTGGCTTCTTTCATTACAAGATTTATTGTTTAAGTACCTAGAATTCTCTCGCCTATTATTTTCTAAGAAAGATTCAGTGATGTTTTCACAGTAGGTGCACCCGACATGGCATCTATTGTTTTTTTTTTTTTAATTATTTTATCTACCTCACATTTGGGATCCTATCCTATTTTTGAATTTCTAATGGATGGAGTAGATAACCTAGGGACATCAAGGTAGTTCTCTTCTATTTGTTTTCTTTTCTGATTTCTTTCCTTGAAAGTTTTTGCTTTATCCAACTTCTTCATACATAGTTTCATCTACAGAAGGTTGGATTCACTTCTTTCAAAGATGAGCGACTTCTTTGAAAGTGAGGATTATGTTCTTCTAGCAAACATGTATGCAAGTGCTAGCCAATGGAACAAAGTGACAAGAGTGAGAGAGGCAATGAGAAACAGAGGAGTTCAGAAACCAGAGCCAGTTAACAGCCTCATCGAGCTAGTTTTTTTTTTTTTTCATAGCCTTCTATAGTTTAGTGTATGGGTTTCCAAAGATGTATGTTCCAAGACCATGAATACATTTAGCTTCTATATATTTGCCAAGAAGTGATATTATGTACTTTGCCATGCCTAGAAACTTAGTTCTTATGCATATTTGAATTGGTTGAAATGTATGGAAAATTCAACTCTCAAAAATTTCCCACAAAGGACTTGTATTGGACTTGCAGTCTATGAACTCTTCATGAAGGTCAAGAAAAAAATAATATAACCTACCTTTTCCTTGTTCTTTATACCTGGTTCTCTCTATATGTTATCAATATGCTTTTATGAAGCTGGTTGTATTCTTTGTATTAATATATAATTCTACAAAAAACTGATCATCTACAACCACTTGTATGCAATGACCTTTTCTTCTTCTTCCTCTTGCCCCTGCAGTCCTGTATTATAATATGGGAAAGTATCCAGTGCTTAATGCTTACATTAAATTTGGTTGTTAAGTACTCTTATCTTGATACACAGCATACGTGGACGCCAAGGCATTCATCTATCCCTAGTGCAGGCGGGCCATTCTCCAACACTCGTAATGGTTTGGATAATCCTATCCACTAATTTTAGGGTTTTCTTTTTTCATCAAACTAAAGACTATTTTTCAGTTTTTTTTGTTTTTGTTTTTGTTTTTTTTTTTTCTTATTGTCCATTTGAAATCATCAAAAGCCTTCCAATCAGTGCCTAGGATCCAACCAGTGTAAGTTGTAACACATTGCCCATCGTCTTTAGGGGCTAGCAGATGAACAGTTGATTTCTCAAGTGTTTGCCACATGTAAAGAGATACAAGTGCTTGATTATTAACTTAGATTAAAATAAGAGACACCACTAGCTATAGATGATAAATTTGTGCAACTGGTTGCATGTGTGATATCCAACTGACAGTGTTGCTCAACCATGAAGATTTGTGCATGCATGCTTGCTTGAGTACAGCTTGCCTCCTGTTAAAGAGGCATTTGTAGGATGACCTATCTAGGAATGCTTTCTATTCTTTAGGTTGTCATAGCAATGATTATCAGTTGTGTTGTTGGCATTTTATTAGTTTTGTATTTTATATACCTAAGATACTTGACTTTGGTTTAGCAAAGCCTGTAGGATGGCCTTTGATGGTTGTTGTCCCAATTGTAAATTCCCAAGCAATGACTGCCCACTAAGTGAGTTCATGATTTGAGTGCAGCTTACCTATTATATATGTATGTATGTATGTGTATGAAATGTAAGGATGTAAGTTGTCATGGTCATGAATAAAATCATTTTTGACTCATTTCTTCTTGGAAATGAAGTCGAAATGAATAAATCCTCTCTCTACATAGTGAAACTGTGGTCCTGTTCTCATCCAAACAATCTACATATACATTGCATTGGCAATATTTCTACGTTTAAAAGCCTAGTTTGGGTTGTACCCTGTTCTCATCCAAACAATCTGGATATACATTGCATTGGTAATATTTCTACCTTTAAAAGCCTGGTTTGGGTTGTACCAAAGGTCCAAAACATGTTGTTTCTGAGTTTCACAAACAATCCAATTACCCTTGATTTTGCAGCTAACCAAACTTCAAGGTGAAAATTTAGGCTGATTTCATAGAGCACAAACTGCTACAGTTTTGTTCTGGTCTAGTAGGTGGTCAATACTCAACTGCTATTATATCCTTAGTTCTGCGATTTTGCCTATGCTCTTGAGTACCATAAGACACCGATGCCCTTGAATTTCAAAGATGACCACCATTGCCTTTCTTCCCAGCTCTTGGTTTGAGCCAATGGGCTGCACATTTTGTAAAGTTTGCATGCAACTCTAACATTTGTTCTTTATGCTACATGATATTCTGCTAGTTGAGATCCAAACTTACTGATTGTAAATGGATCTAACTTGCAAAATGGAAAAAGGAGACGTTACAAGATTGAGTTAACTGAAGAAGAGAAACTAATCTCATCTTTTATATTAAATTCAATAGGAATTAAAAATGCTAGAGTTATTTATCCATCGAAGTAAACTTAGGCCCTGTTTGGATACGAGGAATCTGTGGAAAAGAATTCTTTTTGCAGAAAACTACTGCTGTTTTTTGTTTACACTGTTTGGATTGTAAAAGAGTTTATGTGTAGGTGTGATTGTTGATGTTCTCTGTCAAGTAGCATAATTTTGATATTTACAACCAATGTGGACGTTTCCAACACAATGAAAATGGCCATTTGGTAATATTCTGCAGATCCAATGCAGTTTGGCTGTATTCCCATTATCTTTGTATTTGACAGTATTTCCTTAGTTTCATTTGTTGAACCTCTTCTTTTATAGGAGAGGCTTATCTGAATCAGAAGTACATTTTCTTGAGGAACTATTCCGCTTACTTTTTGGCTGCGAGTTCCTTTATAGTTTTTTTTTTTTTTGGTAGCATCTTTTTAAGTTTAGAGTCATGAATTCACTATTAGAATATGAGATAACCGTTTCAGTTTTCCAGAATTCTGATGAAAACTTTCTGTATGTTGATTAATTTGTGCCATATATTCAGATTAACCTAGAGACAAAATTGTATAATTCATTTACAGCAAAAATTAAATTTCTCAGATTCCTAACCTTGTCATCTTTTTGGCTGCCACATGACTGATAAATTGAGTGGAAGTTTTCTGAAGTATAATTCTTTTACACGAAAAATTAAATTTCTCAAATTCCTAAGCTAGTCATCTTTATTGATTGACACATGACTGAAAAATATGAGCAGAAGTTTTCTCAAGGTGTTTTTCTTGACCCCATCTTTTCTTTCATTCTCCTACCTTTGGAGGGTAGCCTCCACACTCCACGGTATTTGAAAAGCACCAATCCGTAGTCGGCATGGCCCACACTCTGTTTGGTTGTAAGTGAAATTGATCTATGTACTTTCATATGACATGATATTTTAGAGGTCAGGCCAATTATCTGTCCTCTCCCATTAACTTTTTCTTCTTTTTGATTCCATGCTATGTTTTTCTAGTCAGTAGATTGATTATGGATGTATGATGTGTCTTACATCCTCAGTCCATCTTATCAAAGTGAAACAACCTTAAAAGGCAATGTTTTGCTTTGAATGCTAATGGACGCACATCGAAGTTCTCCCTCACGTTCTACACTTCACATTGAATGCTAATGGAGATGTTTGTTAGTTATGCCAATTGGGCAGTAAATTTAGCGCATGATCTCATTAGAAGTAGTTTAACATGATTTTACATGTGCGGACTTGAGAAGTGACCAATCTTGGTTTTACCCTTACTCTGCCAACGTACTTAAATATATTGGTTGCATTTGTTCTTACAAAAATTCAATCCACTTTGAAGACAAATTTGGATGCCTATACTCATAATAGCATCCTTACTATTGGTATTATAGTTGCATGATATTTTAAGTTCCAAATGAGTCTCATTACTAAACTTTTGTTGCAGTTGAACTAGCTTTGATTTTTTCGCACACCAAAAAATATCGAGATGAACCACCGCATCTGAATGTGAAAAGGTTGGTTATTAGTGTCTACATATAACAACTTTGTGAATTCAATTCTAGGCTTGTGTGAGTGAGTATGCTGTGACTGGAAAAGATGTTGACACTGGAAGTCTTTTGGCAGCACTGGCAGAAGTTGGATTCCTTATTGGATTAGAATGGAACAGGTCTGTATATTCATGTTTTTTTCCATCATGAAGGGCTTGTCTTGTGTAAGATTTTTGTGTGTGCGTGTGTGTGTGAGTGCAGATTCATGAATTGATAGTTTTTGGTCATTTCTTCCTTCATTGCTCATCCATGATGGGTGGTTTTATGAGCATTGTGCTTCCATTCTATGGATTTCTCCTCATGGTGTTTATTTCCTCATGCTTGTGACAAAACCACAAAACACAAAACACAAAACTACAAACACAAGAAGAATATTTGTGGTGAATTTTTCTGTCTTTCTTGAGAGTTTTCCTGTCCATAATATAGATATTCTACAGCAATCTAGATCCCCAATTTAGGGGTCAGTTACAGCAATTTACAGCAACAGTAATTTACACCAATTGGTCAGTTACAGCAATTTACAGCAACAATAATTTACTGCAATCTAGATCCTTTATGTTAGGGATCATATCGTTGACACCCCCCCCCCCCCCTCAAATTGATGCTGGAGAATCAAAGAGCATCAATTTGTTTACTAAGAACTGATGCCGAGAGCGAGGGAGAGGTTTGGTGAGAATATCCACAATTTGAAGATTAGTAGAAATGTGAGGAAGGGTAATGATGTTGTTTTCAAAAGCTTCGCGGATTGAGTGACAATCAACCTCTATATGCTTGGTACGCTCGTGGAAAACTGGATTTGCCACAATCTGAATAGCACTCGTGTTATCAACATGCATGGGAGTAGGGACAGTTTGTGCAAATCCCAGTTCAGAGAGCAAGCCACGCAGCCAAGTAATTTCGGAACAGGCCGAGGACATAGCACGATATTCAGCCTCAGTGGATGATTTGGAAACTCGATCTTGTTTCTTGCACTTCCAAGAAATCAGTGCATTACCCAGATATATACACCATCCAATGGTGGAGCGATGGGTATCGGAGCAGCTAGCCCAATCAACATCACTATAAGCGACAGGTGGAAGAGGAGAACCCGAAGGAAAGAATAGCCCACGAGTAGGAAAACTAAGAAGATAGCAAATGATGCGTTGAACTGCAACCATATGTAAATGACGCAGTGAAGTCATGAATTGACTCACAAGATGAACAACATATGAGATATCTGGCCGAGTAATTGTTAAGTAGACGAGGCTCTCAACTAGTCGCCGATATAATGTAGGGTCGAGAAGAAGATCACCATCATCTTGGCGAAATTTCACATTGACTTCCATAGGAGTATCAACCGGAACAGAGTCTTGTAAGCCAGCCAAGATAGTAATATCTCTAATGTACTTCTGCTGATTTAGGAAGAGACCTTTGGCATCTCTATAAACTTCAAGCCCTAAGAAATGGGTGAGGGAGCCAAGATCTTTCATGTGAAAGGAGGAACGAAGGGAAGCTTGAAGTTGTTGAATCAATACACTATTACTGTCGATGATAATAATATCGTCCACATAGACAAGTAAAAGGATGATACTCGAAGATGTCTTGCGCAAGAATAGAGAATGATCATACTGGCTTTGCACAAAGGAGAGATGAAGAAGTGTTTGCCGAAACTTCTCAAACTAAGCACGAGGGGCTTGTTTCAGCCCATACAATGAATGTTTCAAGCGACACACATCATTACCACTAGAACCAAAAATACCTGGGGGAGGGCGCATATAGATTTCTTCTTTAAGATCCCCATGAAGAAAAGCATTTTTGACATCCATTTGGTGGAGAGTCCAATCCTAAGAAGCAGCAATAGCGAGAATTATACGAACAGTGGTCATTTTGGCCACCAGGGCAAAGGTTTCCTCATAGTCAATGCCATATTTCTGACGATTGCCAAGAGCCACAAGGCGAGCCTTAAATCTATCCAAGGATCCATCGGATTTGAGCTTGACAGAGTAAACCCATTTACAAGCAATGGGTTTGATAGAGGGTGGACATGATACAATGTCCCAAGTATTATTGTTTTGTAAAGCATCGAGTTCCTCCTGCATGGCTTCTTTCCAACACTCATGTTTCATAGCCTGGGAGTACGAATTAGGTATAGAAATTGAGGGCAAGGTAGAAACTAAAGATGTATGAGGAAAAATGTACCGATCAAGGGAGTAACCACAGTGATCAAGAGGATGAGAGAGGCGAGTGGATCGTCGAAGAGGAGTAGCCACTGTATCAAATGCAGATGTCAGAGGTGACTCGTGAGAGGTTTCATTAGTAGAATTGTCACGCCTTTCTCGCCTTTCATACACAAAACCAGGTCTAAATCGTGTGATAGTAGGGGAAGGAGTAGACACATGCTCAAAGTCAGGTAAAGAGCATATAGGTGTAGAGTTGGAAAACTCCATATGAGAGGGAAAGAAATATTTTTGTTCAAGAAAAACAACATTCTGAGAAGTCCGAATCCTACGAGTGATAGGATCATAACATAGATAACCCTTTTGATTTGGAGCATAGCCAAGAAAGACACACCGTACAGATTGAGCGGAGAGTTTGGTGCGTTCGATGGGAGGGAGATGAACAAAGAAAACACAACCAAAAGGACGGAGATGGTTGTACTTAGGTGGCCGTTGATGAAGAAGAAAAAATGGGGAGTGATGATGAAGACTAGAGGAAGGAAGGTAGTTAATCAAGTGCACAGTTGTAGAGAGAGCCTCAACCCAAAATTGAGGTGGAACGGATGACTCAAGAAGTAAGGAACGAACCACATCAAGGAGGTGACGATTTTTCCTCTCGGCAACTCCATTTTGTTGAGGAGTGTACGGACAAGTCCATTGAGAAATAATCCCCTTCTGTTCGAGAAAATCCTGAAATTTGTTGGACATGTATTCCCCCCCTGAATCAGAACGAAGAATTTTGATGTTGGTAGAAAATTGGTTTTCAATTAAAGCTAAGTATTTTTGAAAGGCATGAAAAACTTCAGATTTCCTCCTTAAAAAATATATCCATGTAAAGCGACTGTAGTCGTCAATGAAAGTAACGGAATACTTGAAATTAGCATGAGATATCACTGGTGTAATCCCTCATACATCACCGTGAATCAAATTAAAGCAATGAGTAGAAGGAGCTTCATGAGTTGGAAACGGAAGACTTTTGCTTTTTCCCAATTTGCAACTAGAGCACTCAAAATCAACATCTTTAAGAGAAAATGGGATTTTATTATCCATCAAACCAGAATTTAATACAGAGAGAAGGGTCCTAGAATTTGGATGGCCTAACCAATTATGCGACAATTGACATTGACTCTTGATAGAGGTACAAAATAGAGACAGCACACTTGAATCCCTAGGTTGTGTATGGAAGCGAAGAGGAAAGAGTCGTCCACATTTAGGCCCCTTCGCGATTGTCTTCCCTGACACCTGATCTTGCACAATGCAACCAGAACGAGAGAAAGAGCCATGACAATCAGTATCAACTAATTGCCCAACAGAAATAAGATTAGCAGATAATCCAGGCGAATAAAAAACATTTTGCAAGGATGGAGAAGGAGAGATATCACCGACGGCGGCGATGGGAAGACAGTCCCCATTGGCGGTATGGACTTGAAAATTTCCATCATACTTTTTTACATTAGGAAAAGGTCATGTGATTCGAAGCACCAAAGTCAAGAAACCACAAGTTAGAGAGAGATTGATGTTTACCGGTGAGACCAAGGGCAGAGAATGCAGATAAGATCATTTGTTGGACTGTTTCAGGTGTGAGAGAGGTGCTGCTGATTGTGAAGGCATGGAGGCTGAAGCCATGCAGTCAGGAGCTATATCATCCACAGAAGTATGAAAAGCTCATGGATTGCGATTCTGTGGGCGTTTCCAACATTCAGAAATGATGTGGCCCTTTCCTTTACAATAATTGCAGAATTTTTTTTGACACTGATTAGCAATATGGTCAAACTCCTTACAACTGTAACATTGGACATTGATCATATTCCGAACCCGTTGTTTTCCTTATGCGGCGTATGCAACATTGAGAACATTGGGGGAACCTTCCAGCTGTTCCAAAGTTGCTTGAGTCAACCAACGCTGCTCCTCCCTAAGGAGTTCATGCAGACAAACATCCAAGGATGGCAAGGGAATCCTGATCATGATGTTGGAGCGGACATTTTCAAACTCATGTCGTAGTTTCATCAAAAATTGGTCTCGCTGAGTAGTTTGATGAACTGTTTGAATAGCTTCTGGAGCATTAATGGGGACTGACGCATGCACGATGTCTGTGTATTTAGTCCATAAATTGATAAAACCTGAATAATACTCCTGAATAGACATATTTCCTTGAGTATAGTTGGCGATTTCATACTCCAATTGAAATCTTCGAGCCGAACTATCTTGATTATACATCTTCTTTAAATAATCCCACATAGCTTTGGCTATCTTATATGGTCGTAGATTGAGAATAATGGCGGGATCCATGGAGCTTAATATCCAGCTCATAATACGAGCATCCTTTGCCTCCCATTGAACGACCGTTGTTGGATCAGTGGGCTTGATGTCGGATCCATCAATATGCCCCCATAATTCCTTCCCCTTAATATAGATTTGGAATTGAAATGCCCAAGCAAAATAATTCTTACCCGAAAATCTGATGCACACGAACTCAGATTTCTCCATAGGCGAGTCATAAAAAATATCAAGAAGAAAGAGAATCAGATCAAGTGAATCTGATGCTGCCCAAGAATGCCACAGAACCAGCGGTGAAGAATCTCCGAAGACGACCTTTATGCCCAACGAAATCACAAATCGAATAAAGATTGTTCTAAGACGATGGCAAGAGACCGGGCTTTGATACCATGACAAAACAGCAAAACACAAAACACAAAATTACAAACACAAGAAGAATATCTGTGGTGAATTTTTCTGTCTTTCTTGAGAGTTTTCCTGTCCATAATATAGACATTCTACAGCAATCTAGATCCCCAATTTAAGGGTCAGTTACAGCAATTTACAGCAACAGTAATTTACTCCAATTGGTCAGTTACAGCAATTTACAGCAACAGTAATTTACTGCAATCTAGATCCTTTATGTTAGGGGTCATATCGTTGACAGCTTGCAGATGAGATCCACAGAAAAATGGGTGAAGTTTAGTTTATGCAACCAACATAATCTCAAGTGATAAATATTCTGTTTGTCTTATGTGATATTTAAAGCATGTTGTAAGTTTTCCTGTCCATGCATAGGCCTTGCATGATAGCAAACACAGTGGGCTTCTATCTCTCAAAGTTAGTGCCTTGACTTGAGAAATTCTTCAGATGTTCTTAGATTGGGATTAGAAAAACCCTGTTAGCAAAAGTACCAGTTATTAACCTGCATTGAGCTATCTATTTTTTGTTGTCTCTCTTCATCACTAGAGTAATTCTACCCTTAAAAGAGTATTGAAATCCTTGTCATGTTATTTAGGTTCCCTTTTTGCAGGTGCAAGCTGGTCTTTCTACGCTTAAAGATGCAATGGAGGCAGGATATGAAGATTTCAAGGTAATCAACCCAATTTCTCAAAATCTACATTTTTTTAATCGTAAGATTGATGTCAGCAGAATGTTTTCCTTCAAACAAGGGGTTGGCTAATCCCATATGCTTGTAAAAGGCAGCCCAACATGCATTGCATCTGCCAATGAGGTTCATGGGTGCTAAATGGCCTCACTTTTATGCGAGGCAATCTAAACTCAAATTAAACTGACTAAATTATGTACCAATGTCTCTATGTTGGACATCTCGGACACTTGAGACTTCAAGTTTTGACCATTTCAATACAATTTTAGGTGTAACTTGCAAGCATTTCATCGCTTTAAACAAACCATTTTAACAGCCTCTGGGATATTGAGACTTCAGGTTTTGTGTTCAATCATCATCTTACTTGCACATCCATGGACCAGATGTTTTTTTATAAAGCAAAGCTTACGATTGAGAGGGGAGAAAATTGCCTGCAAGGAGTCTCCATTGGGATTCATTATGCAATTATTCTTTAATGGTCATCAATTGAGGTTTCAATCATCCTATGAAAATTTTAATTTTAACAAATTCTATTATGAAATTCCAGTTCGCGCCCTCAGTTCTTGTCTATTACAGTATTTACTTTAATTTAATTTTTTTATTTTTTATTAAAGCATCCGCTGCATTTTCTTGGGTGTGCATGAATGCCTCACAAATATATGATGAAACCCTACTCTCTCACAGCAATGTGAGCATAGAAGCACTCCAGATATATATATCTTTTATCCTTCTTGTATGTAGTTACATGTTGAATTTCTTCGTTCTTTGCTTCTCAATCCTGCAGATATTGATAAAATAAAAGAAAGATAATTCATCCTTCTCTTCCTCTGGCCATATCATAGGTTTTTGAAAGCAGGAGCTTTAAAAGGCACCACAAGCTGTTTAATATCACTTAATATTCTTTCTGCCACTGCTGCTATCAGTATAGACATACTTATAGTTAAGCTTTTGTTTTCCCTTTTCTAGATGACTCTTGGACAAATCATAAGAAACTAAAAGGAAGTCGAAAGGTACACATCTTTTCATAATATGCGAGTTCAGCATTTTTTACTTATTTTTTGGTTATATTATTCCCTTTTTCGACTTTGTAATTACCATTCTATACATGTCCTTATGTGTATTGTCTTGCCATAGCATTCCTCACGCTCAATGGTTGAGCAAGGTTCAACTGCTTAAGTTAAAGCTTTATTCGTCTTCACATAGAAATGTTTATTAAATTCCATCGTACCTCAGGTCTCAACATTATTCACCACCATCACCATCATAATAATATTATTATTGTTTCCTTCTTTTAGGCATTGCTTGAATATTTATTGGCTGATCAGGATAAGATGTCTCATGAGATGTCTGTGGGAACTGATCCTCTGGAGAAAGCATTAATCATTCCATCAGAAAGGGTCTGTCATGGTCATTCCAGTGTAACTTTTCTTACATTGGAGGTCTGCTTCTTCTCTGCTTATGGTCATCTCCATGCACTAATGAATCTTCTTAGTGATTTCACTATCTTTACCGTAAACATTGACCAGGTTTCTGAGAAGTGCAGAGGTCCAGATCCATCATGTGCCCAAAACCCTTTTAAGGTGCGCATTGAACCTCTATTATGATTGCCTACAAGGATTGCCATAATGGCATCGCCATTTCACTATTTTTTGTATGTTGTTGGTAAGTAATGAAGATATTATTTCCACAGGTCCTTCAGTTATTGAATGAACACAGTGGAGAAGAGCGGATTTTGCACTTGTATGATGAATGGTAAGCACATTGGACATTCTGGCCATGGAACCTTCTAAATGTTTCTACCTTCTTATTGATTTGGCACCTGTATCAAAAATTTTAGGTTTTATGTTCAAAAATTGCCTTTTTTGAGAAACAGGATCTACATAAATGGTCCCAAATGTCACTGACTTCACAAATCATAGTTAAAAAAAAGGATCTCATCTAATGTATATCTTTGCTATTTAGATATCTCTCATGTTACCAGAGTTGAGGTTGTGTGTGTCGGTTTGTGCAGGGGCCATACTATTGTGGTGCCGGAGCTGACAAGGCATTTGGACAATCTCTACTCCTATTATACTTACAACTGGCGATCTGCTGTATTTTGAAATTTGTTTATTTAGAAATGTGAATGTAGGATGCATTGTATGATTTGATTGCTAATTGTAATATGAATTTATCATTTTCTTTCCTGATTGCATTTTATGCAGTATTCCTAGCAGCATTAATTGTATTAACTTAGATGAGTTGGTCAATCACAGCAGGTTCTTGCAATGGTAATAGACACCATTGTTACAATTTTAATTCACCACGAATATTAGCCGTAGCTTTTGTTCTCAAAACCGTAGCTATTGCTATGGATTTCATTTTACTTTTAGCTATAGATATTACCATAGCTGCAATTATAGCTACGGATTATATCCGTAGCTATTAATATTTAATTGGTGACCAATTGCTACAGTCATGCTACGGACTATAACCGTAACAATATGAATTTAGCTACGGTTTTTATTTGTATCCTTTGCCTCTTTTTCTAGTAGTGAATGGTTTTGATTGTGGCATATTTGTAATGAAATTCATCAATATACTGTGCAGTGGTCACACCTTGGAGGGAACAGAGATACAAAAATTCACTATTCATTGGAGGAAGTCGATAGCGTATAATTGTTTGTCTGTAACCTATAAATGATACTTGTCGTAATCATGAGATGAAGAGGATAAATTTGTGGAATGTTGTATTATATATAGTGTTGTATATACCCCGCATAATTTGTACTTTAAGAAAATTTATAATGAATTAAATTTCATAATGTGTAAATATTTTTGTCGCTCAACTTTCATGCTTGCTTTATTCAACTTCTCGTTTGCCCCGCCTAATTTCAAGTTTCTCCATCTCACCTTATACTTACCCTCATTCAATTCCTATGTCGCCTCGCTCAATTCCTACGTCGCCTCGCTCAATTCCTAGCTTCCCTCGCTCAATTTATACGTTGCCTAACTAAATTTCTAGGTTCCCTCGCTCAATTCCTAGGTCTTCCCTCTCTCAATTCTTAGGTTGTCTCGCTCAATATCTACGTTACCTCGCTCACTTCGTAGGTTGCCTCACTCAATTGTTAAGTTCCCTCACTCAATTTATATGTTGCCTTGCTCAATTCATAGGTTGCTTCGCTGAATTTCTATGTTGCCTCGCTCAATTGCTAAGTTGCCTCGCTGAATTTCTATGTTGCCTCGCTCAATTGCTAGGTCACCTGGCTCAATTCCTAGGTTCTTTTGCTGAATTTCTAACTTCCCTCGTCAAATTCTTAGGTTGCCTCGCTTCATTTCTAGCTTCCCTTACTCAATTCCTAGGTTCCCTTGCTCAATTCATAGGTTCTCTTGCTCAATTTTTAGATTGCTTCGTTGAATTTCTAGCTTCCTTCGCTCAATTCTTAGGCTGTCTTGCTCAATTCATAGGTTCCCTTGCTGAATTTCTAACTTCCCTCGCTCAATTTCTAGCTTCTCTCGAGGTTGTCTTGCTGAATTTTTACGTTGCCTCGCTCAATTGCTAGGTTGTCTCGCTCAATTCATAGGTTCCTTCACTCAATTTATATTGCCTCACTCAATTCCTAGGTTCCTTCGCTTAATTCATAGGTTCTCTTGCTGAATTTCTAGCTTCCTTCGCTTAATTCCTAGGCTGTTTCGCTCAATTCATAGGTTCCCTCGCTGAATTTCTAGCTTCCCTCGCTCAATTTCTAACTTCCTTCGCTCAATTTCTAGGTTGCCTCGCTCAATTTCTAGGTTTCCTCACTCAAATCCTATGTTCCTTCACTAAATTTCTAGCTTCTCTCGTTGCATTTCTAGCTTCCCTAGCTCAATTTCTAGGTTCCTTTGCTCAATTTTTCGATTGTCTTGCTCAATTCGTAGGTTGCCTCATTGAATTTATACGTTCCCTCACTTAATTCTTAGGTTCCCTTGCTCAATTTGTAGGTTGCCTCGATCAATTCCTAGGTTGTCTCGCTCAATTTCTACGTTGTCTCACTCAATTCTTAGGTTGCCTTGCTCAATTTTTAGGATCTCTCGACTAATTTCTAAGTCCCCTCGCTCAATTTTTAGGTTGTCTCACTCAATATTTAGGTTGTCTCGTTGAATTTTTAGGTTCTTTTACTCGATTTATAGGTTGCCTTGCTGAATTTCTAGGTTCCTTCTCTCAATTTCTAGCCTCCCTCACTCAATTTGTAGGTTGCCTCGCTCAATTTTTAAGTTGCCTCGCTCAATTTTTAAGTTGCCTCACTCAATTTCTACGTTGTCTCACTCAATTTGTAGGTTGCCTCGGATGTAATCATATGCTTGTGGCATATCCAAGACTTGGAATTTCATCATTTTGAGGTAAAATATATATTTTAATGGGAATATTATAAACATTATGTCAAACATTACATACATACCTAATTAAATATATTAAAATTGATTTAATAATTAAATTCAAAGCCCCATAAATATACTATGCATAATTATTTCATTCTTACCTAGAATTATTTCTACTTCATTCTTACTCTATTTCTACTCCTTTTTATCTTTTTCACTCTCAAAGCATCACCCCATTATCTTCTCAAGCTCTCAAAACTTAATCCATAAGTTTCAATCTTACCTTTCACCACTTTATTCTTCAAAATTTCTTATACTTTTCATGTTGAACATAAATCCTAAAGTTCATGGGATGAAAAACTATAATTAAACTAAAACTTATAATAAAAAATAAAAGTATAAATAAAATGGATTTTAGACCATTAACCTGATGAAATCTAGCGAAATAATTCGGATAGAATAGATTCTCCTATTCCAAATTCATATATGGCACATCGAGTAACTCATTCTGGTGTGCTTGTATAAACATGAGTGTATACTAACAAGCTAACCCAAAAAAAAAAAAAAAAAGCCACATCCCGCAGACCCAGTCGACTGCGTCCACTTGGTCGACCCCGAGTCACTGTCTCACTGACCACTTGGCCCCGATTCAATGACATGTCCCACTGTTGGGGTTGGCTGCAGATCAATATGTTATATTTAGCTACGGCTATAATCCGTAGCTATGGATAAATCCGTAGTAATAGTTCAACTTGCTTAAAATCAGCTTGCTTTTTAAGCAAGCGTATTTTCATCCTCAAATTTGATGTCCGCATGTGCAAATATAAGTTGGTAACTTAAGTTTGTATTGCTTCATAAAAACCGCTGGATAAAAGGTATTGTCTACGGTGGTAAGTTTCTCGTTACCTTCCGCGACGCTATTCAAGTGAGTCGAAAATGTGAGGATTGAAAATACTCTGTGGTGCCAGAGAAGTTTTGAATAAAGATAATATTTGTGTTTTTAGTTCATCCCAGTAGTAATGACGTTTCGAACAGTATGGATGCCATGTAAACATCATTGTCAACCCCAGGGAGGCTTCAACGGTATGAATTTACTTACCCACCTCTTCCTTTAGTGCGGCCCACTTGAGTCTTTGATACTATTAAATTTTGAAGTCAGTTACTAAAATGAGCTAAACAAAAATGAATGGACGGGATGGATTTCTCATAACCATCACGGGGGGGCCTTACCTGTGTTTACAGTGCAGGAACTTCCTGCCAAAGGCTTTGGCAAGAAATCCGCGTCGCGAGCCCAGCCTAGCTGTAGACACAAAGCCCAGCACGACCCGAGCTAAAAGGTTGAGGGAGAGAGGAATACCATCAGGCAAGGATGGAGATTCCGCCCACAAGATTTGCAGATGAAGATAGATATGTGGATTTTTTGTATTAAAAACTAAGGGAGGTAGCTGTAAACTGGAAGCGGATTGGCTAGTGTACCGCACACCAGCTATATAGCTGTACGCGTCGTGACGCTCCTCGAGCTCCGAGTTGTACGTGTTGAAGGAACGAGTCAGCCAACTATCCTCGCTCAGCAATACACGTGCAAACAACAATTAGATGGACCGACCGTGGCCCATGGCAGTATAGATGATTAGCAAGGGCCACTATGTCAACTGAAGTAGAATGGCCCAGTTATATCTGGGCTACAGAGATGGCCTAGCAAATCAGGTAGATGGGCCTTACTTTGTTACATGGTGCACACGTGAAATGATAAAAAGCAAAAAAGGCAGTGGGCCACCACGTCACTAACAACAATGGCAAATGGCCCAGAATTTTGATGGTGGGCCCTGAATAGCTTGATCAACGGTGATGGATAATACCAACAACAGGCCCACTGTAGATCATGGCCAAATCAATGTAGGCCAAATCAATGTAGGCCTAATCGTTGTAAATAATCTGATGGAGTGCTTGCGGGGTTCTGGTGGCTACCGGATTCAATGAAAGATGCGATGGACAATCATCGATAATAGTAGTCTGGCTCTTGGCAGGAGACAATTCAGCGAAGATGAAAAAGTAGGGCTTTGATGTTACGAATCTGATGCCATCGGTTCATTGCTGGAAGAGGGATGCATTGACATTCCATGTAAGAACTTTGATGCAGTCAAATCACTGGTAGAGGTCCCAGTTTTCACTGAGGAGCAAGCTCATGCGTCGGTTCTGTGATGAATTACCATGCACTGTATCTACTCGTGGCCGTATCTCCTTCAGAAATACGGGTGACAGATTGTTCATGGATGAAAGAACAGAAGCCGTATCTCCTTCAGAAATACGGGTGACAGATTGTTCATGGATGAAAGAACAGAAGCTCAAAGACAATATGTGATATGTAGGATCTGGTAGACAGAGAAGAGTATAGATGTGATACGAGGGATATGGTAGACAGAGAAGATGGAAAGATTGGGGTGCCCGGCTTATGAAGCTAGATCTGACCATCGAAATGTTGGGAGCCTTGCACAAAACCTTAAGATATATCCTCCCGAACAAACCAGAATTATGGGATAATAATGCAATGAAAACAATCAAAGCAACAATCACACACCACACGAGATTTTTACGTGAAAAACCCTCAAAGAGGTAAAAACTACAGGATCTCGTCCAGATCAACAATCCACTATGAAAGCAGAACGTTACAACCTTCTTCACTCACGTAGGAGCGGATAAACAATAAGAGAATAAAAAGAAAACTAAGAGATCTCACCGATCACGAGGACGTAGAAGCGCTGAGCCGACGACTCCCTTCCACAAGCTTCCTCTCTCTCTTTTCTCTCACTCTCTCACCCTAAACCCTTTAGCAAACCCTTGCAAAGCCTTTAGGAAACCTTCTTTTGATTTTTCTCATACATGGAAAAACCCTAGAAAACTCCAATTTATAGTTTTTGGAAACTCTCTTCCGCATCCCGATTGCGAAAGGACTTGCGACACGAAATCCGCACAAAATCGCGGAAGGAATCTGCGTAGCTTCGACTAGTCGTACTGAGTCCACGACCGGTCGAGCGCCACCTATGACCGGTCGTGGACCACCTACGACCGGTCGAGCACCACCTACGACCGATCGAGCACCCTCTGAAAAAATAGTCCGTAGTCGCTGGACTTTGAGTCGAGCTACGACTCGACTCCACGACTGGTCATGACCAGCCCTCGACTGGTCTAGCAGGGCTCACGACTGGTCGACCATGAGGCAAAAAACCCAATCAAATCTCCACCTTTTTGACCCGGGAGAAATCCACCCTCTTCAAGCCAGCTTGGTTTCTACAAACCTCAAACTTGCCCTTGAGTAAAGCCTTGGTCATCATGTCTGACCCATTATCGTCCTTGTGGACCTTCTCAAGCTGTAACACCTTCTGTTCCAAAGTATCTTTGATTCAGTGATACCGAATCTCTATGTGCTTCGACTTAGATTCTTGCTCAAGTGTATAGCACTTTGACTATCGTAATAGACCACGTGCTCCTCCTGCTTCAGGCTAAGTTCCTGTAGGAACCTATTCATCCAAAGCATCTCTTTACATGCCTTTGTGACTGCAATGTACTCGACCTATATCGTCGACAATGCTACGACCTTCTGTAGCTTGCTCTGCCAAGAAACTGCTCCCCCTACAAACGTAAACATGAACCCCGATGTAGACTTCCTGGAGTCTATGTCGCCTGTCATATCTGCATCTGTGTAGCCCTCTAGCACAGGTTTACCATCACCATAGCATAAGCTCAACCTAGATGAGCCTCTCAGATACCGTATTATCCACTTCACTGTTGCCTAATGTTCTTTGCCAGGATTGGTAAGATACCGGCTGACAACACCAATCGCATATGCTATGTCTGGGCGTGTACACACCATAGCATGCATCAAACTTTTTACAGCTGACGCATAGGGTATCTTCTACATCTCTTCCATCTCTGCCTTCGTCTTGGGACACTGTCTATCGCTCAATCTGAAGTGACCATCCAGTGGAGTACTGACCGGATTCGCTGCATTCATATTGAACCGCTTTAGGACTTTCTCAATGTACCGCTCTTGTGACAGCCAAAGCTTCCTGCTACTTTTGTCACGGGTTATCTCCATTCCTATGATCTGTTTAGCTGGGCCCAAGTCTTTCATCGCAAAAGACTTACCCAACTCCTGTTTCAGCCTGTCGATCTTTTTGATGTCTTTTCTCATGATGAGCATGTCATCAACGTATAAGAGCAGAACTATAAAATCACCATCTGAGAACTTGCGCGTGAACACACGGTGGTCCGACTCCGTTCTGTCATACCCATGCTGTAACATGAACGAATCGAACTTCTTATACCATTGTCGTGGAGCTTGTTTCAGCCCATACAAGCTCTTCCTTAGCCTACACACCATATGCTCCTTGCCCTTGACTTCGAACCCCTTCTGGTTGGTGCATGTAGATCTCTTCTTCCAGGTCACCATGGAGAAAAGCAGTTTCAATGTCCAACTACTCTATCTCTAAATCCATGCTAGCTGCCAACCCAAGTAACACCCTTATGGATGTCATCTTCACCACTGGTGAGAATATCTCTTCGAAGTCTATGCCTTTCCTCTGACCGAACCCTTTTACCACAAGTCTGGCCTTGAACCTCATCTGTGAATTCTTCTGCTCAACTTTCTTTCTGAACACCCACTTGTTGCTCAGAGTTTTCTTGCCCTTAGGCAGTTTCACCATGTCATAGGTATGGTTCTTATGTAAGAATTCCATCTCCTCTTGTATAGCTTTCAACCACTCCTCCTTATGCTCGTCAGCTAGGGCCTCAGAATAATCTTCTGGCTCTCCACCATCAGTCAGCATAATGTACTCATGCGGCGAGTACCTCTTGGACGGCTGTCTGTCCCTATATGACCTCCTTACCTGTGGCTCAATAGGTGGATCAAGTGAGGGCTGCTCCCCCGGTACATCTTCTGTAGGAACTCCCTCATCCTCTGCACCTTGCTGTACTCCCCTGTCATCAGGCACCACGGGAGAAATAACTGGATCCATGTTCTCTAGCTCACCTGAACTAGGCTGGTTCTTCTCTAGCTTACCAATGTCTTCTATACATTGATCTTCAAAGAAAACCACATCTCTGCTCCTGATGAGTTTCCTCTTGGTCAGATCCCACAATCTGTAACCGAACTTTTCATCACCATACCCTAAGAACACACACTGTCTGATCTTCATATCGAGCTTGGACTTCTCGTCCTTCGGTACGTGAACGGATGCCCTACATCCAAACACTCTGAGATGACTGTACGATGGATCCTGTCCAGTCCACACTTTCTCAGGTACTTCTCCATTTAATGGGGCTGATGGAGACCTGTTTATCGGATACACCGCTGTGTGCATTACTTTTCCCCAGAACGTCTTGGGCAACTTCGCATGGGATATCATGCATCTGATTCTCTCAACAATGGTGCAATTCATTCGCTCAGTTACACCATTATGTTGGGGGGTCTTTGGAACCGTCTGTTCATGCCGTATACCCAGGGACTTACAGTATTCATGAAAGTCGCCGATGTATTCACCACCATTATCAGTGCGGATGCACTTCAATGATCTACCTGTCTCTCTCTCAACCATAACATGAAACAACTTAAACACACCAAAGACCTCGTCCTTGGATTTCAATGCATAAACTCAAACCCTCCTAGATGCATCATCTATAAAAGTAACAAAATACAATGCCCCACCCAAGGTTTTTGTCCTCATAGGACCACACACATCAGAATAAATTAAATCTAATGCATGCTCTTTATTAACATGAGAAGTAGTTTTAACAAATGAAACTCTATGTTATTTCTCTGATAAACAATCAAGACAGGTTTTGAGAGATATACCTGTCACGTCTGGAAGGAGCCGCTTCCTCGCTAGTAGCTGAAGCCCTTTTTCACTCTTGTGTCCTAGACGCATGTGTCACATGTCTATAGCTGAATCTTCCGCTGCGTTCAATCCATCCTTGCATACACTGACACTTTCCTTGTATAGGGTACAACACTTCTTTCCTCTAGCTGCGATCAACGAACCCTTGATGAGCTTCCAGCGCCCACCAGCAAACCGACTTTCATAGTCATCATCATCCAACCTTCTCGTCGACATTAAGTTGAGGCGAAGGTCTGGGATATACCTCACATCCCTGAGAACCAACGTGCAGCCCACATCGGTCTTCACACAAATATCATCAACTCCCACAATCTTTAATACGCCAGAATTTTCCATCTTCACGGTTCCATAGTCACCTGACTTGTAGCTTGTGAAGAAATTCCTGCGTGGAGTCGCATGAAAAGAAGCTCCTGAGTTAATCACTCAGTTGGTGTCCTGACTCGTAGCCGTGAGACATACATCGTGATTTGTAGTAAGAATAATAATAACATCGCCATCTGAAGCGACCGCAGTGGAATCAGATTCATCTTCCTTCTCCTTTCCTTTTCCTTTCTTGTCATTCTTAGCCTTACGACATTCATGCTTATAGTGGCCCTTCTTGCCACAATTCCAGCATTCAACATCTTTTCTGTTACTCGACTTGCCTCTTGATTTATCTCGGGCCTTCCCACCCTTCCTGTTCTTTTCTCTCCCCCGTTCCTGTGTCACAAGTGCCTCTTGCTGAGTAGACCCCTGAAACTTCCTCCTTGTCTCAATGAAGAGACAACTAGTAACCTGTTCCATGGATATCTTTCTGTCTAGCGCGGAGTTACTTAGAGACACCACCAATGTCTCCCAACTATCAGGCAACGAACTAAGTAATAGTAAAGCCTGCAATTCATCATCCAGGACCATCTTCATAGAAGAGAGTTGGTTCACTATATTGTTGACCTCATTCATGTACTCGGCCACAGAACCACCATCCTTGAACTTGAGATTCACAAGTCGCATTATTAGAAAGATTTTATTACCGGCTGTCTTCCTCTCATACAACCCTTGTAGTTTTAGCCATAGGCTAGCGGCTGAGGTTTCCATAGACACATGATGGAATACAGAATCATCCAGCCATTGTCTAATAAACCCCACCGCCTTTCAGTCCAACTTCTTCCAATCATCATCAGACATATCCTTGGATTTTGCTGATATGCCTAAAATTGGAGAATATAGATCCTTACAATAAAGCAAGTCCTCCATCTTAGCCTTTCATATGGTCCAGTTAGAACTATTGAGGCTGATCATCCTTGATGAGCCACCTTCTATAATTCCAAACCGATCCTACCCGTTCAATGAACTTAGCGCTCTAATACCACTTTGTTGGAGGCCTTGCACAAAATCTTAGGATCTAGCCTCCCGAACAAACCAGAATTATGGGATAATAATGCATTGAAAACAATCAAAGCAACAATCACACACCATATAAGAGATTTTTACGTGGAAAACCCTCAAAGAGGTAAAAACCACCGGACCTCGTCCAGATCAACAATCCACTATGAAAGAAGAACGTTACAACCTTCTTCACTCACGTAGGAGCAAATAAACAATAAGAGAATAAAAAGAAAACTAAGAGATCTCACCGATCACGAGGATGTAGAAGCGCTGAGCCGACGGCTCCCTTTCACAAGCTTTCTCTCTCTCTTTTCTCTCACTCTCTCACCCTAGACCCTTTAGCAAACCCTTGCAAAGCCTTTAGGAAACCTTCTTATTATTTTTCTCATACATGGAAAAATCCTAGAAAACTCCAATTTATAGTTTTTGAAAACTCCCTTCCGCATCCCGGTTGCGAAAGGACTTGCGACATGAAATCCGCGTAAAATCATAGAACGAATCTGCGTAGATTCGACTGGTCATACCAAGTCCACAACCGGTCGAGCGCTACCTACGACCGGTCGAGCACCACCTACGACCGGTCGAGCACCCTCTGAAAAAATAGTCCGTAGTCGCTAGACTTTGAGTAGAGCTACGACTCGACTCCACGACTGGTTGTGACCAACCCTCGACCGGTCGAGCAGGGCTCACGACCAGTCGACCACGGGGCAAAAAATCCCATTACAAAAAACAGATCAGTGGCCCAGGTCGAGAATCGCTCTGATACCATGTTGGAAAACATGATTTGGGAAAGAAGAGGCTTCTATACTTAGAGCTGCACGCAACCAGTATTTATATAAGTATGGAAGAAAACAAATATAGAAAATAGTGAAGAAGGAAGATCTACAGAGATTATAGAGGAGAGATTAGGATCTACAGAGATTACGGAGGATGAGCTAGGATCTACAGATATTACAGATGAGAGATTAGGATCTACAGAGATTACAGAGGATGAGTTGGCTGACTCGTTCCTTCAACAGTACGAACGGTTAAAAGGAGATCAAAGTTACATGGGCCCCACGGTGATGTATTTATTATATCTGCACTGTTCATCGATTTTTAGAGATCATTTTAGAGCATTATCTAAAAAATGAATCATATCCAAAGATCATCTTGGACCACATCACAATTTGCAGTGGAGATCATGATTTCCGTAGTTAAAAAATTTGTAGGGCCCACCATAATGTTTATTTTTCATCCAATCTGCTCATAAGGTCAAAAAGAACTGAATAAAGAGGGAAAAAAAATTTTCATACTAATCCAAAACTTCTATAACCCCAAAAAGGGTTTCAATCGCAGACGTTCAATCTCACACTGCTTTTTGCAATGTGGTCCAATTGATAATTATATTTGTCTAATTTTTCTTCCAGACAAGCTCCCCGAATGCATAGATGATTTGGATACGACACATACCTCATGATCATACCCAACTTGCTGACCTCAATACTTGGTGCGAGGTACACCAGCCAATCCGCTTTACCTATAAACTGATTACAACTTTTAGTTGTGATGTCAAACTTAATAAAAAGTCATGTTTAATGCTACCGGTTCTTAGAGCTAAAAAATTATTATAGATATTAGAACAAAATTGGTAACATGTATGGTACATCCAATCTATCCATCGTGTACTTTTCTTGATGCTCTCCTATGACCCTAAACAAATAACTTGTATATTATCAAATTGACTACGCAAGGGAAGGATGGGATGTCCACTATTAAAAAACTTTTAGATTGCATTTGGAGCCCAATGTGATGGGTGGAAGACATCCAATCCGTTTAATGTGTGCATGCTTTAATGCTCTCCAAAGAACCTTTAAAAAATTAAGTATTTCTTACATGATTTGCAGATTTTGAAAGGTTCACTGCCCAAGCTCTATGATACAAATATCTATTTTATTCATTGTAAGCACTTTATCCATCACGGTGGGCCCCACAGAGTTTACTCACCACTGCAGCAAGCGAGTGACTAGCTGCACAATCCGTGCAGGTCCCATGTGGCTAGGGTTTCGGTGTAAAAAAATGTATGGACGGCGTGGATAAACAGCATTCCCAACACACGTGGAAATAGGAAGCACGTGTAAACGAATGGTATTCTCGTGTAAGAAGAAAACGAATGGATTTTATAACCGACTTGATTTTTAAGCCCGAGTCGGCCCTCGGGCCCAATACTTCAGCCCAAGCCTAGCCTGAGGTAGGTAAGGCCCAGACGCCCATAAGCCAACCCGGCCCCACTGACACCCTTTAACCCACTTTACGCGCAGCTGTAATTAGATACTCCATACGTGCGTGATATGCTTGAGTTATTTGATACTCTGTCGGGAATGTGATGCTGATACTTGTCCTATCCTTTCAATTTCCATCCTTTGGATTAAATGGCTAGAAAGAGAAATACAAGCGTTCCAATTTTAGTGGTTGGGATCGTCCAATCTAAGAGGATTTTGAGGCATGGTCCTTACACTAGCATGGCCCAGCGGACAAACAGCTTGATCATTCAGCATGTATCTGTCAAATGAGTCCTTTAACTATTAGATCAAAACTGCTGATCTTGTGGGCCAACACATTAGTAAAACATGAAACTGAGCAAATCGATGTTACCAAAAATGCATTTTTCATTTTGGATCAAGCGTTTTGGATTATGGGTCATTTCTGCTATTTTAGCTATCTGAATTAATAATCTTTGTTATTACTATTAATTAAGTTAATACAATTTCATATTTAAAATGTAGATATTTTTACCTTTGTTTACTTAGTTATAATATGATATGCAAGGATATAACACTAACATTTATCATTTCATGTATATTAACCGTGATATGAGCTTTGAGTATAAAGCTATGTTGCAGGAGTAATGCATGTAATCCAATCATCGGCGCACCCCCAGTTGGAGAAAGTAGCATATGTTTCCCATGTCTGCACTCCAATTACCCATACTGCATTTACAATGAAGATGGAAAGAGAGAAGCCATTGTTACAGTTGGATAGATCATGGATACCCTGTCCTTTCATACTCAGATTGAGTGCTTTCCCAGCCGGCATAGACAGGCCATGATGTGGTAGGATTTGATTGGATGGCAAGCCATGTTAGTTTGAAAGTGGGAGAAATCAAATGATAGTTTCTAGTCTCCAATTGCAATTAAGTTGCTTCCAAGTTCATAAGAACATACTTGCATTTTAAGAGCTTCTAAGTTGAACTTCAAAAAGAAAGAAAGAAAAAGAAAAAAGAAACACTCGCAATGTAAGGGCTACTTGCTAGCTATGAATATGCATATGAAAAATCAAATCATGAACTTCCATTTCATCTTTGATTAAACAGAATTATCGCAATTCAATCACTTGTGCATCCAAAGGCAGAATCACTGAATTCCGTCAAGCACACTATGTAAGTGAGTGGACATCACAAAGGGTTGCAAGGCATGTGTACAAGATCAGACTCGCTGATCAAGCCATCCGAACCAGCATGGATGCCTAATCTTAAAATGCCTGGAACTCTATCAAGCATGTAAATGCTGCTTGCAGCTAGGCGCATGTATCACTGTTGCTATCATTTTAATATCTATTTTTCCTTCAGACACCATCTTTCACTGGGGCCGAGCATGTTGCAACTCGCCCCACTACCAAAATGAGATTATGGAAATTTCCATGCATCTTCACAAGGTAAGCAAGGTTGAATTGAACCCAACTGCAATTGTTAGTTCCTTCAAGTGGAAATGACCAGATCCACAAATTGCAATGCTTTCAAATTTGACTTGGGTTGTGACAAACATGTTTCCTCTTGATTGAACTCAATCTTCAGTTCAATTCAGCTGTGCATTTGAGAGCAGAATCAGGTGATTTTTGCTCATTGAGATGTGGAGATGGACACCGTTTTCAGGTGATTCTTATCTTGTCTCCTTTAGGTTGCATTTGGAAGCAATACCCAAATGAATTGCAATCACTATTAGTCTAATAAAGTGGCAAGAACAAAATCATGATTTTCTTTGATAGCATACAAATAGGGTCTGGGCTCCAAATTGCAATTTACATTACTTTCAGGTTGAATTCAAAAGGAATGCAGTTGCAATTTGAGGGCGATACGAATAGTAGAAATACCGTAAGCTTTGGAGACTTAGTTTTGATTAAAACTGAATGTTTACAACTGAATCACATCCAAACACGACCTTAGTTGATCATATGAACTATCCGGTCATTCAGGCCTTATTGTAATTGGAATATTCATTCCACAGAGTGGCTTGGCTTTTCCGTATTTCTCAATGACCCACTCATGGTTTACTGCCACTCTCAACTCCATCAGGTTTCATGGTCAGTTATCCAGACCGTCCATCCAGTGGACTACACCATGCTGATGAAACACAATTCTTTCCACCTAAACAATGATGTCTGCCTTTAAATTTTGGATGGTTTGCTATTTCCGTTTGAAGGGCCACCAATTGGACTACTAGAACCATGAAATCGATGTGGATTCTCCGCCATGAGTGGCCACCAGATGGATTGTTGAGATTCATCAAGCATGGTGTGGAGTGTGTAAAGTTGAAGAGATCAAAATAAGAAAAAAAAAAAGAAAACCTTTCTCTTTTTCCACATGAAAACAATTAACTTGAGGTTTAAGAGCTGAGGATTGATGAGTCTCAGCAATATATACATGTGAAAAGAACGCAAAGAAGCAGCAATAGAAAAACAAAGAAGAAACCATACTGCAGGTTGGCGGAGTTTTACAGAGGACTTCTGCAACTGTACAGAATGGTAGTTATCCTGAAACGCCTCATCTTGAGAACCTCACACTTCCTGACTTGGGGGCGGATGCAAGTTCGACGGAGAGGATGAAGGTTGACTTGCTTGCTTCTCTGAGATAGCGAACATCTCCATTCATAATTTTCAGCAATTTCCTGCAAACAAGGAGGCTAATACCCTCCTCAGACATTTCTGCTTCACTTTCAAACATCTGAGAGAGCAGTTCTCCTGGTATTCCACTGCCTGAATGGGCAATACTGAAGAAAAGAAAGAATACTCCTCAGGAGCGATGATCCAAACAAATAGCAATTTAGAACAGATGATGCCTGTCTTATTAAACTGTAAAAGAGACCTCATGCACAGGAGGAAATATGTAGTTGGATACATCAGGACCCCAATAAGTGGCGCCATAGTCATCCACACCATTAATCTGGTGGTCCCATTGTGGATGGAGGATGCCAAAAAAGTCTTCCAGATTGGAGAGATCCTAACCCTTCATCAGCGGCCTCAAATTGAAAGAAAATGCAACAATAGTTGGAACAGAGGCAAATGTCTAGGATCTTCCAACCTGGAAGAGTTTTGCAGCATCCCTTGTCCATGGAAGCGCCCCTGAAAAGAATGGCCCAGATCAATGAACCGTGTAGCAGTTGTATGACCAAAGTCATGTCCCAGCTATTTTGGGGTCGGCTTTACAGAAATTCTCGCAGTACCCTGGCAAAAGTTCAAGAACCAACTGCACTCAGGCATCAACCCTCCTCTATGGACAGGCTGGTGTGATTTCTACCAGGTGAAATTCTCAGCCAGTATTACGCTTTTATATACAGTAAATTACAAACTCATAATAGGCCAGCAACTTGGGTTCGGAATCATATCCCCTCCATTTTCACTACTCTTTACTCCAAAACTTTAGACCTCTCACCTTTTCTCTCTTACTCTAATCTCTCTACAACTATTTCAAGTATGTTGATGCTTTATATTTTGCAAGTTGTGCTTGGTTTTTTTGTAAATTGAGTTATAAGTTGTAAGTTGTAAGTTGTTTCAAGTTATCCATTTATAAATAAAATTTCTACATTTGAAGTGTTTAATAATTAATTCTCTTTTAATGTAGCTTGTTGATTATTTTGTTAAAATTTATGTAAACATAATATAAGTAATTACACATATAACTTAATGAAACACTCAAACTACAATGAAATAAGTAAAATAACCCAATCCAATAATGAGTACTAATTAACCAAGTTTTCCCTAATTTGTTTCAACCAAAAAAATCAATTTTTTTTTCCGATTTTTCCCTTTTTATATTTTTCATAAACAAAAAATATGCAAACAGCATATGCTGATCAGATGCGATCACATATGCAATTTGACAACATTGGTTCAGATGACCCAACCCAAATCAGGGTTGGGCTGAGTTGGGTTCTAAAGGTCTTTGGGTTGGAAAATGCAAACCAAATTTGAAATCTGGTCAGGTTCAGATAGAGCAAATTCACATCAGGTTAGGTCAAGTTGGGAATAATCACATGTATTTGTGCATTCGGTCAGGTTGGATCAAGTATAGAGGAATTTGAGTTGGGTTCGGGTTGGACCCTCGGGTTGGAAATTGGGTCAGGTCAGGTCGTGGGTTGGGTCCTCTTGGGGTCAGGCATGAGTTGCACCCCTAGTTCACAATGCTGCCACTTAGCAGAGAGAACTGCAACCATGCTAGTATAATAGTAAAAACATAATTGCATGTCTAGTTTCACATGTAAAAGAAAACATAATAGTTTCTCTTCAGTCTATCCCTATATTCTTGAGTTTCTAACATAGGTTCGGTACTAGTTTTTAGAAGTTAGATTATAACCTCAGTGTCCTTCCTACAGCAATGGAAATCTGAAATTTTCTACAGTTCAGTATAAATGGTAATATACAAAAACAACAGATCAATATTTTCTTCGGAGTTGCATGAATCAACAAGCATAAACATTTCAAGAATTCTTATAGGGGAAAGTCATACTGAAAAAGATTTCAGACACGAAGGTCAAGGAAAACATGAATAGGAGTAAGACATACACAAGTGCGATTAGGTCACAGTACCTGATCTCCAAATGAACAAGATGGACGCTTTCTCCCAACCTATCTTTGACTAAACTAACTGTGAGCTCGATTTGGCCACCACTTGGTGTGAACTTCACAGCAATTGACAAGAAATCAGCTAGAATCTGCTGAAGCCTCAGCCTATCTCCGTAGAGGCTTTCAGTAATCGCTTCCTCCGGTGGATCATACACGACTCGGGTCCCTTTCCCTTTGCTTGTAATCATTACTTGACTTATAGCAGTAATCAACACATCTTGCAGACTAAATTCAACCATTTCCAGATCTAAATATCTGTTCAGAATTCGACAGAAAAAGGGTGTCAGACTGTGGCCAACCGCAAGTAAGAGTCAGCAAATACAACTAAGAAATTCCAGCCATGGTCAGTCCTGAGTGGAGAACATTAATTTATGTGCCGACACCATATAAATCAGAAGATGTAGAGATACTTCACCTGTTTTGATAAGACATTAATGGATATAATACAAGATATCAGGATGACAAACCAGGACCTAGACTCAGATGATTCGACTTTTAAAACATGAATGGAGGGCTTATACCGTTGGCAAAAGAGAAAGAAACCACAAGGGAAATGAGAATATAAGAAGTAAGCAAGAGCATGCATGTCTACAACAGTAGTGAGCATATAACATCACAAAGTATATCCATGTATAATTATAGAGAAGGTCTCAAGTCCAAATGGTTGAACTATAAGCTATGGTCCACTCAGCAAATATCTTCCAACCTTACATGTGAGCGAGACATTGAACCCGTCCAACAATTGGCCTTCTCATGAGGTCCACCTAGTGCAGAAATCAGCTCTATACACTCATCAAGTGGACCATACTTGTCTTTTGCTATTTATCAATGGCTGGAAATTGTTATCACTGGTTTGGCCCAACTGATGAGTAGATAGGGCTAATTTTGCACTAGATGATCGTCATGGTGGGGCCAACCCATTGGAAGAGTTGGATATCACATGCAATTAATAGGTTAGAAGTTATTCTCTGGGTGGACTGTACCCAGTGGTCCAGCCGGTTGGACTTGAGACCTCATAATTATATATATAGGACATATGTAGTATATGTATGCATGAAAGTCATATACATACCTTGTGCAAGCATGCATTAAATTTATGTGTCTATGTGCGTCTTATGTATGTACTAAATTTATATAGAGAGATACCCATCCATAATGCTCTCAAGATCCAAGTCATCGAGAATCTTGTTCAGCTGGTGTTGGCATTGTGTGCCGGTATGCAGAAGCCGCTTCTGTTCCTCGCCCAGATCAGTACCCTCCAGCATTTTCCTAGAAAATATAATACCCGAGAGAGGATTCTTGATCTCCTGTTTAATGTAAGACAATGCCTTCAATCTTTTCATCGCGGTTTGCTCTGATAGTCGTTGTACGTGAAGTGCTTGTTGCAACTCTAGGCTAGCAATATGCAGGAAGCAGAAGAGTCCAGTGATGACACCCTCTCCATCCACTTTCTTACTCACAGAAAGAAGACACTCCACATACTTATTGTTGCGGCCGAAAAAACCGAATGAAATCTTCTCAGTTTCCTGACCTGTCATCGCATTATTGAGTACAACACCGAGATTCACAAACGATTCTTGATTCTTCAGACGACAACATGCCATGTGGGTACCAAAAACCTCACCCAAGAGCATTTTATCAATCACTTCATCCCTCTCCCATCCTGTGAGCTTTGTCATTGCTGAATTCCACTCAGAGCACCAGCCAAATTCATCTGAACCGAATATTGGGGGGATTAGCGGGCATGGGTTCTGTACTATTGCTTTGTAATCTCCCTCAATCCGAGTGAACTTGTCCATGACCAACTTGTGACTGGTCATATCTTGGGCCACAAAACAAACTCCAACAACATTTTCCTCAAGATCCCGACTGGCACAGGCATTGACAATTAAGATCACTGGGCCATTATCTTTCTGAGAACCGTGTGTTTTCATCTGAAATTCGACATTTTTCTCTTCTTGGCCTGATCAAGAATGAAATGTAACAACAAAAAGAAAGAAAGAAACAATCAACGACCTTTGGCTCAAGATATTTATACGGACACTAAAGAAAGACAGCTTTAGTAAATGAAATCGAAACCAAATAAAGCAAGGAATGTGAAATTCTCAGAACAAAATGAAAGAAAAGCATACCCTTCAGTGCCATGTAAAGCATCCGCTTGACGGTCTCAGAAGAACAATCTTCTACGAGTGTAAGCAAATGCTTCCCCATGACTTTATCAACGGGCAGCCCTGTTAACTCAGCAATCTTTGTATTCCACCCATTAACAAGCCCGTTTATATCAACTGCTAAAATCGGTACTGTGGCCGTCTCGATCAGTCTGACCATCTCGTTTGTCACCGCCTGCAATTCCTCCATCCCTTCCAGCTTAAGGTCATTAAGCCGTGAATGAATCATGGTCCTTGTGTCGACATTCCGGGAGTCCTTGAAGGCTCCCCTGAGGATAAGTTGCAATGAATGGATAGCATCCATCTCGTAATCCTTCCATGGTAAGCTCCTCGTCTTCACCACTTCCAGGAAAGCCTTGAATGACGATCGCGGGTGCATTCTCCTACCATCATCCTTATCACTGGGATCATGCTTTGCACCGCCCCATCTAACTTCAGCAGCAGTATGTGAACGGAACCAGAAAAGCATGTCCTTGGGATTTATCCTCACAGCCGCCATCCCACATACCACATCCCCAAGAGCAAGAGCCCCAGGATAACCTGCATCATAAAGGCTATCCGTACTCAAGCCAGTAGAATCCATGTGATATTCAGAAAGCCATACAGAGATGTCACGCATCTGGGAGTCGGTCGGAGTTAAGCCAAGTCGCCAAATCTTGTTGTTGTATAAAAGGGCAGCACCATCGCATTTCACAAGATCCATGATATTGGGGTTCTGTGTCACAATGCCTAGAGGGGCATCTCTCAAAAGCATATCACAAAGCAATGTCTGTGTCCGTAGTATGTTCTTTTCCTGTATCTGGTTCTCTAATTCAAACTCCTTGTTAACATGGATAGCGAAAACTTGCATCAGAAACTCACAGGCATATCGTAGAGGGAAAGGAACAAACCTCGGAGTTGTGTTATGGCAGACCACAAGACCCCAGAGCCTCTTCCTCTTTAGCTGCTGCTGCTCCTGTTGTGCGGGCTCCATGCCCTCTTCTTCATCCACCCCTTCATTGATAACCACCGCCATAACCAGAGAAGCAATGGAACTCATGTTCTCCATATACTGTGAGTGGCAGCTATGGGGCGCTCTTAGAGTCGAACCACACAAGGTCAAATCAAACGTCAGCTTCTCATCCTGGTACACCTTTACGGGTTTTGCATTGCAATCGCAGATCATTCGGACCTTGTTCTTCATAAACAAAAACCTGGCAGCCTGAGGGATGTCGGTGGCCGGATAATGCAAACCCAGATAAGGTTCTAGACCTGGCTTCGTGATCTCTGATATGACTTCACCATGATCATCTTCATGGAACTTATAGGCCATCACCCTGTCATACCCTGTAAGTTCAAAGACCTCTTGGACAACAGTATCGACCAGCTTCTCCATACTACCGCTGGACAAAGCTTGCAACCGTGCAATCGCTTTTGCAGCAAGCTTGTAAGACTGAAGAGCACCAGCAGCAGTCATGGGTACTTCATAAGGCTTTACAGGTTCAAAGTCGATGATCAGACTTCCAGTCACCCTATGGATGACTGCATAGAAGGGTTTACCGGAAGTTTTGCAATGGACTAAGATGGGATTCAGCAATGAAACCTCACCAAAACCCAAGGCCTTCTGCAATGCTGCAGCGCTTGGGGAAGTGAAGATAGTCCTTACATCAGTGCCGATGCCAAGGACAGGGACGTCACCGACGCTAGGGACAGCATGGCTAACCATGGTCAGCATCTCTGGGGCATTCTCGCTATAGGCAATGACCCGAAAGGACTTCTCATCTAAAGCTAACAAGCACCCAAATGGCTGGATAAGCTTCCCTTTCTGTATATGGTGTAGGTAGGCCGTTACTTTGTCCGATCTAGGTGGATTGGCAACAACAGTGTTGTTTACGACCACCGATCTTGAGTAATCAAAGGAACTCCCAGATTCCTCAAACTCTGCATGGAGCTTCGCATCAGCGGTGGTCTGAGCTATGATCCTAGCACTGTGTTTCGATCGGCTAGAACTGGCCGATGATTGCGTGGGTCTTGAAGAAGACATTTTTACTAAAAACAGCAAGAAAGAAGATCCTAAAACCAAAATCTCCTACAGGATGTCTTTTAGGCAAGAGGATTTTTTTAAAAAAAATAAGTTCGTTAGCTCAAAGATGGCGCAACATCTATAGCAGCAGATAACCCAATACCCAGTCGTAGATGTAGTCTACCAGTTTTAGTAGAAGAAACAAAAGAAATCTCAACTGTTCTAATTAATCATCAATCTACTTTCTCTAACACTATAAACTTCAAAACCCAAGATTAATCTCTACCAAAAACAGCAAAAGTAAGAACCCCTAATCTCTAACTTCCCAAAGAAAATACCCAAAAACAGAAACAATAAAACCCAAACCCAAAATCTTCTGAATCAAGATGAAAAGTGATCTTCTTTCGAAGATACTGCAAGTTTCAAAACTAGAAGTCAATAGCTATAATAAAATGGCACCACCCAAACGAACCACTACAGAAACCTAATACAATCTGATTAATCTACTATCACTAACAATTCAAATTGGGAAAAAACAAACTCCGAAGAACCTCTACGCTTGGCAACAAGATCAACAACCAAAGCCCAGATCCCAGAACACAACCACAACTCCTCTGGCATACAAATAACACATCTTTCACTCGAAGCAGCAAAGAAAAACACAACTCCTAACCCTAATTTCAACACCCAAAACTCACTTGTCTTACCAATCTTCTTCCACTTCCACAACAGTAACTTCACCAGCAACAGCATCGAAGCCCCATATTAACCCACCACCCAAAATTCCAAAAACACCCACTTCAAAAGGCCCAAAAACCCAAACAACAACAGCCAAACCAGTAAAAACCCAAACTCCAGATTTCTATCTATACTCCACTAAAAAAACGCCACTTCTCTCAGACAAATCCTCTCCAGATAATACAATCACAGCTTCAATACCTTCATGAACAGAAACCCATCTCTGCCCATCACTCCAATTTCCACACCCATTTAAAGGCATATTAGAATTCTCAGCTGGGTCTCATTTGATTGGTGAAAAGAGATTGTGGGGCCCACCAAAAACCACTTCTAATTGAATCTAGAAATTTGGCCTTGGGTTCTGACATTCCTCTGATAGATTTTAAAAGAAACATTCTCCGAGACATCGATTCCAGAGAGCCAAAGCACCGGCCAAATTTCAACTGCGAGAAATTACCCATCTGGGTTTTGTCGATCTGTCCTCGGATTTGTGGTAATTGGCAGGATTTCCGCATTTTTTAATCCCATAAGTGGGATATCAGCTGTGCTAATGATGAATTGCATTGGATTTTATAAAGATAGATGGATGAAGGTGCGTTACAGCACTGGACGCGGATACAACTGAGAGAGATTTTGGACTGTATCTTCGTTCGTCTCAATGCCCGGACCCTGAGGCCAGTTCCTTCTGTACATGCTCTCGTTACATGGAGATTTCATGTAGCTAGTGGCTTCTGGGGCCCACGGTAATGTGTGTATGTGATCAAATCTGTACATTAAAAAGGTATCTCTGTCATGAAAATAAGACTTCTAGAAATCAGTTGGATCTGATCACCACTAGGTGGGCCAAACCATTGATAAGAAATGGAAAACCACTCAAAAATCTTCAAAATCATTTAATACTCCACCTGATGATGGATCGTCCTGAATTTTTTTGAATCGTATTTTTATAATGGAAATACCTTGATGAACGGTTTGGATTTTATATGAGGTCTACTTTGGGCCCCACATGAAGCTAGCTGCACCAGATTGTTCTCCACACTAGTTGCACAGCAACCGACTTCTCGTCGTTGAAAATTAATACGAGATGCGAAGTGCGCCCGCTCGAGGGTAGTCGATAAGTTCAGTCGCTTAACACGTGGAGACATGGCACACGTATATGATATCAAAGCCGTTCATCATGCGACCCACATTATATATCTATAGTTCTGTGAAATAACGATTCTCCAATAATCAGATGGGCCACAATTATAGAAAAAACTTGGACCATTGGTTAATTTTCTCAGTGCTTCTTTTCTTTTTACACGTAAGACACGTGTATATACCTTCCACAGCTATGTTGTGAGCCATTCCTATGGAATGAGTTGATCTTTTATCCTTCTGATCTGCGGTCTTGATCAGACCGTTTATATGATGGACCATACTTTGGGTGGAAGCTAACAAAAACAAAAAACCAAAAAAATAATAATAATAATAAATCTGCCTTTTGAAATATTTTAACCGTTGGATCGTTTGATTTTTTATCGTCGAATATGGACGGCGGCGATAGAGTTGACGAGCCTCGCTAGGCTCACGAGCCCACCCAAGTTACTTTCATGAAACGAGAGCCATGTGACTAGAAATTTCATTAGATTCAGACCGTCCATTAAAACCAAAACCCATGATCATCTGTAACTCAGGTGGGCCACACTACATGAAACGATAGGGATGAAACATCACCGTTAGTTTTGTGTAGGGCCCACCGCCGTGTTTATATAACATCCAGTCCATTCTTCTCATGTGCTTCATGAGACAGAGAAATACCCAAAAATCAAAGTATTCTAAAACTTATATGGCTCATATCACGTGAATTTAGATATTTTAGGTATAGTTATTTTTTGTTCAGCCCACCTAAGTGTCCAATCATCCTGATTTTCTGGATCAAGGCATAAAATGGGTAAGCGGGCGCTTGGATGTACGAAGTTTCTTTCTTTTTTTCATTTTGAAATTTTATTTTTTTTTAACATACGCACACACACCCCCACACACCACCACATGCACACACAACGTGGGATTTCACCACCATGGGTACTCGAACCCTTGACCCAGTGTTGAAACTCCAAGGAGTATACCACCGGGTAAGAGCAAGGACCCGGGTACCAAGTATCTTTCTTTGTTTCATTAACCACGTGTGTTGCTGGATTCTCAGGCACCTGGAAATGGAGCAGTGACATTTATCAAAACCTAGACGGACTTTGACAGTAGAAGTTAACAGTAAAAAATCGTATTGGCTGAACAATCATGACCTTTACTTTTAACCGTCCAACAATTGCTTACTATAGTGGTTGATGCACGAATCCGAGTAGCCTTCCGGGATTTCAGGATTCTTACATAAGGAGCCGATTAAGGAGACCCTGGGTGTTGCAGGAAACCCCTTCCTGCCTAAGTTAGATAGGGAATTTGGGTCTTGGTCATGAATGAGTTTTGGACTTAAGATTATATGTACTTTTTTTTATTAAAGATACTCCTATTTATAGATGGAAGAGGGCAGTGGATTAAGAGAAAGTCTCTCTACTTAGTAGGTGCGTATTGTAATAGAATTTAGATTCTAAGAATATCAGGATAATCTTCTGATATCTTCAACTAAGATCTCAGGCAGATCCATGTTGCGGCTGCCTTTTTAGATTCTTGGCCGGAATCTTGTATAGGCATTGTCGAGACTAGCTGGTCAGAATTAGTTAAAGACGAGTCATGCTGACATGGAGTTATGCCGACCTAACTTCTTCGACGAGCAGTAATCAATTGTCAACGGGAGGATCAATGAATTTTGCGATTTGCTATTGAGGACTGGTGAAAGCTGCTCGATCTAGAGCTAAAAGTTAATCTTTTAGCCGCATCGATTGTTGATTGATTTAGAAAAGTACACGGTGTTTCGACTTGATCTTATATTATTTTTCCCATAACAATAGTAAATAATCAAATTAACATAATTTTCAAGTTCTGTAGACATCTAAGTTGGTAGACATATTAATTTAACATTAATTAAGTAATTTTTAACTGCTTGCATATCATCAAAAGGTTTAAATCCTTCTAATCTTAAAATTATTTTGGATATCCCTAATTCAGTGTGCAGCCAATCGCACAACAGTTTGGTTATTTAAAAGGACACCGATCCAACGGTTAAAGTCATGATGCATATGGATCCTTACTCTTACTTGGGTGGTAGACTATTGGGAGTTTCAACACCGGGTCAAGAGTTCGAGTATCTATAGGTGGTGAAATCCCACTACGGTGTGTGTGTAGGGGTGTACATCGAGTTGAACCGAGTCGAGCTGGCCTCAGCTCGACTCGGCTCAGCCACTAGCTGACTTCAGCTCGAACTTGGCACAGCTCGGACCTTGAGCCTGACTGGCCAGCTTAGCTCGGTTTGGTCAGCAGCTCGGGCCGAGTTCGAGCCAAGATCAAGCCGAGTTTGCCATTGAGGCATTTTCACAAACACCTGGGTTACCCTTCAAAATCTTACTGTATTTGAGATAGCAACAATGGTTTTATAGGTATTTTATCAAACACCTTCTAAGTAACATAAAAATCAAGAAAAAAATGGTGTTGGTTTCATATACATACCTTCCTTGCCACCAGCCACACTTCTTTGAATCATTTCATCGAACACTTGGTGAGCAAGGGTCCTTACTCTTGCTCGGGTGGTAGACTCCCAGGAGTTTTAACACTTGGTCAAGGGTTTAAGTACCCATAGGTGGTGAAATTCCACTAGTATAAGTGTGTGGGATGTGTGGGCATGTAAAAAACAAAAAACACCAACACTTGTGAGCAACATTAATAACAAACTAATTGAGTCACCTGTAGACACCCCACCTAGGCTACATCTTGAAAGGTTAAGACTGTTTAGGAACCATGATCATACCCAACCAAACCAAAGTCCCTAAAACCCAAATCCGTAATCCAAAACCACGATCCAAACCATTCATCACACATGCAACCCTGCCTATACCCCATACCATGGCCTAGATCCTCATTATCCAAGTCGAAACCCATTTTTCTGAGCTGAAAAAAAATTTAAAAAAAAAAGACTTTCGAGTGAAGCCGCACAGTGTACAAGGTTCGCACGCGTGAAACCGGCCCGAACTGAGCCCGGGCGGTAGTCTGACTGCCGTCTGCAGTACTTCAAGTGCCACCGCTCGCGGGCCGCGTGCGGACAGCTGTCCCAGCGTCCAAAAGTCAACTTTCCTTCAAAATTATCCTCCCAGATTTCACTATTTATCTTTTTACCGCCCCCCATAGCCAATGAGAGTGGGCCACGTGGCGCTCCTCTCTCCCTAACCAATCATAAGCCTCCATTCCAACTTTTAACCCTTACCTACCACCTATTTACCATTCAACCATTGGAGAAGGCTATAAATAGTCATCTCCTCTTCTCATTTCAACACACCCCAACAACCAAGAAACCCCCTCCCAAGCTTAAGAGAGTGTGAGAGAAGCGAGTGAAGGAATGGGAAGGAGCTCCTAAGCCTTCAAGTCCACATTTCCTTAGCTATCCCCCTAGCCTTCCTCTCAACCTCTCCAACCCATAAGCCTAGCCCGGATTGGTCATGTTTTGGTTCATGTCCTAGCCTACTCAAGATCGAGCAAAAGATCCATTCATTTTACATACAAGCATTCATCATGACATTTATTCCCTTCTCAACCTCTCTGCTTTTCTAGATCTCTAGTGAACGTATGCTCTGTGACTTGCCGTATATCGAATCCCGTCACATCAGAAATTCCTAGTGATCTAGTCCATTTTTTTTACCTCTTTGCATAAGCATTATTACATCCGCCTTCTAGACACGCCGTTGGACGTATGCCCTGTGGCTTACCGAAATCTCGAATCTTGCCGCATCAAAAATCTACATGTGTGCCTAGTCCCATCTCGGCCACAGCATCCATCATCCCTTAAGATTGTTTTACCACACCGAGTAGAGACCGTACATTGGTACGGGCAGAGAGGGTGCCTAACACCTTCCCTCTTTGTAACCGATGTCCCTAACCCAGAATCCCGGATCACAGACCAAGAGTCAATTTAAGCTAGGGAAGTCTTCAGATTTTCCACACCTTACATATTCCGTGGTTCTAGCCGACCACGGGATTTCGAGATTTTTTGGCTAGTGGCGACTCCAACATCCACAAATCAACCTGTCACTCCATCACAAAAAAAAACATAACATTTAAATCAGCGTGGGCGCCGATTTTTCAGTGTCTATAGAATGGCGACTCCGCTGGGGAATTGCTAGCTCGTACTAGCTGAGACCCAACTCGAAATAGTGTGGTAATATAATCTTAGGGGATACTCTGCATTTGCAATCATACCTTACATTAAAAAAAAAATGATGATCGATCTTTGGCTTGCACCCATTTAAGGCTTTTACTCACCCATGCTTATCTAATCCAAAGTTGACATGGCAAACCAAAAAGAAGAAACCATTACGCCTAAAAGGTACTCCCAGATAGCCTGAATTCATGGCTGATAATACCGCATTCACCTCAACCATGGATGAAATAACCCAAAATTTAAAGGCTCTACAGGCCCTTCTTGCCCAATGTGTTCAAAAAGAAACTGTCCAAACCATGCAAGTGTCATTACCTAGTGCTCCAGTCATCTCAACTTTCCAGCATCCTCCCCATAATGAGAGTCACCTTCAAGGCCAATTTTCTACAACTGAGAATCCTTTCCAACAGCCTCTCACTGATGAGAACCGCTATCAAATATAATCTCCCACAGTCAGGAATCCCAGCCAATTCCAACATCTTCCTCCTAATAAGAGATCCAATCAATTTCAGGGGACAAAACCCCCTTCGAACGATCTCTCCGAAATCGAAGAACTCCGAGAGCAATTGCGAGAGATGTAGAGGAAACTACAAAGGCAACAAGGGGTGGATCTCTCATCCACCAAATTCAGGGATCTTTGTCCCTTCCCTGATGCAATGGTACCTCAAAACTTTGAGGTACCAAAATTCAAAAGGTATGATGGTACAGGGTGTCCTATGGACCATTTAAGAGCATTCTGTGGGGAGCTTAATACTCTGGCAGGTAATAACGGAGATTTGATCCGTTTGTTTCAAAAATCCTTGAAAGGTGATGCGTTAGATTGGTACACATTATTAGACTACCATCGAATTAAGACTTGAGAACAACTTTCCCTAGCTTTCATTGATCATTTTGTGTACAATCTTAATGTAGCACCTAAAAGAGCAGACCTTGCTGCCTTAAGGCAGAGGAATGATGAGTCATTGTCAACTTATGTTGGACGGTGGCGGGCTATGGCCGCCAAAATGAAAACACTCATTGATGACGAGGAGCAAATCTACATGATTATCCACTCGGCAAACCCGAGTATCTCTGGATACTTTGTATCGTATCCATATGCCAACTTCACCTAACTCATCCGTGCTGGGGAACGAGTCGAAGCCGGAATAAGGGCTGGAACGATCTCCCCTTGGTGGCCTCATCAGGCCTCCCCAGTACAACGGACAATGGAAGGAAGGCCTAATGGACACGAGAACAGTAACAGAAATGTTCCTGACCTCCATCTAACAGAAGAAGACAATCTCGTTACCTCTACCCAAGGTGCTCAATTCGCTCCTCAAGAAGGACAATGGCAACAACAACAGCAAATGGAGATTCCTCAGTACCCCAATCATGGTCAGCAGATGAGGATGACCCGGGAACCTAAGCAGTTTACACCGATAGCCTAAACTTACAGTGAGGTACTAGCCATGCTAGTCCAAAGGCAAATACTTACACTGCTACTGCCTAGGCTCTCCCCAAACCCTCTGCCACCAAATTATAATGAGAATGAGTACTGTGCATACCACTAATCCCGAGGCCACATAACAGACCGTTGTTTCGCCCTGAAACATGTGATCCAAGATCTGATTAACAGCCAAACGATTGTGGTTACCTCTCCTGTTGTTTCCACCACCAATTACACTCTCCAGAATCGCCTGCCATCATATCAAGTATGCCTCAGTTCATCAGGAACTCCTACTAATAATGTCAATCAAGGAGAGCCACCCCCAGTCAATCCAGTCCAATGCATCCATTCAATCACCGCTAGCCCAACAACAATACCCCCAACTCTAGAAGGGGCACACCCTATGAGTCCAATCTCTTCGCTCTCAAATATGCAAGGGGCATCTCCAGTAGGTCCAGTCTCCATATCCCCGAGTCTACAAGGGGCACACCTTGCCAGTCCAATCTCTTCGCTCTCAAATATGTAAGGGGCATCTCTGTCCAGTCCAATCTCCATACCCCCAAGTCTACAGGAGCCACCACCTATCAATCCAGTCCATACATCATTTATCTCATAAGGGGCACCACCTGCCTATTCAGCCCCTAATCCAACCCTCACGATCCAAGAAAATGTTCCTTCCCCGATCAACATACCGCATGCCCTAGCAAAATCAAGGCCTAGCTTTAATCATGCGGTAACTTTCCAAGAAGGACCTTCTGCTACTCAAAGGGTTTTGCCTAGCTCTACTCAGTCTTCAATCCTTCAAGAGAAGAGTCTAGGATGGTTGGTCCCAGCCTCTAGGAAACAAGTTGAGGAAGAGATTAACGTCGAGATCATGATTAGCCCCAAAGCATCAACCATCACTTTTCAGGTCTTTGACATCACAGCTTTATTTCATCTCCTCCCTGATCGGTCTTAGATCCATAGAGTCAAGGCTCTCTCTTCGACTCTTCACCAAAAGGCCAAATACATTTTCGGAGACAAGGCGCTGACCGTTCTGGATGATCCCGAACAAATCTTTCTGATTAAAGCAGTCAACCGTCGAGAGCTAGATATCCCGATCACAGACATACAATGCTCGGATGAAGATATCCCATACAATAGTCTTGAGTTCGAGACTGTGAATTGCATACCTCTTGCATGTCTCATTGGATAAAACTATGTCTTCCCTTCAGTCGAGCACCAACATTTTTATTATCAGCTCGAATATCAAGAGAATGCAGGCATGAGAGGACTAGAATATTTGCCTCTTGTGGGTGAGATAGCAAAGCAAAAATATATCAAAGGAGGGCAAAGTTGGCAAGAAGAGGATAATTCATTCATCTACACATCAATCAAATCCATCAGAGAAGGGATCATCTATTTGGTTAGCAAGCCAAGATCACCGTAGAAGATCAAATGAGTAAAATGAGCCCAATTGGGCTATTTGAAAATGACCTGGGTAAGGGACAAAAATTTTCTCTGATTGACTGGACTACAGTCTGGGTCCCACCTGAGCAGGAATAATGTAAATACTCACAATGTATCGAGGATGAGCTGAGGAAAGTGACATCCAACACCAACTCAGAGCTCAATTCCAAACTCATCATGACATTTGGGTGTAACAATGATGGCCCACCTACTGATCTATCTGGCCCTGCCTCCTGAGGGGAGGGAGTGCAGGGCAATAGCTAGTTCGCAATCCCCAAGACGGTACAATAAAAGAAAATAGTGTTTCGTTCCCTGAGCCGAATCAGGCAATCTGTAGTTCACATCGTTGTCTTTCTCAAAAACAAAAAAAAAAATCAAAAAAAGCCAAAAACATTAGATATTTTTGAAATGCCAAAAAAATCAGATACTTGTAAATAAAAAATAAATAAATAAAAAATTTAGAAAATGCTCAAAAGGCCAAAAACACTAGATATTTTCGAAATGCCAAAAAAATTCAGATACTTGACAAAATGCCAAAAAAATCATATATTTGTCAAAATCTAAAAAAACAATAAAAATTTCTCAAAACACAAAAAAAATAGAAAATCTTTCAAAACTCACAAGCAATAATTTGTCAAATGCGTCTGTTACAACACCCAAGTTTGAAGTTGACTTATACGATTTCGATCTAGAGTTAGATTTCAAACTCAAGGATTTGGATGAAGCCCAGGATGTGGAAAATGATGATCCGACTCTTGAGCTAGAGGATTCCCTCCAAAAGTTCGAGGCAAATGCCAATGTCATCACGGATGTTTTTGAAATTATGAACTTGGGATCTCTTGTGCTCCCTAGAACGGTATGCATCAAGAGATCCTCGCCTCCTGAATGCAAGCAGACAATGACAGAATTCCTGAGACCCGGGGCTATCTAACTTTGGATTCTCCTATGGAAGCCTTACCCATATCGAATGAAGAACTAATCATACACCATCTGCTATGAAGCCTGAAGTCAAGCCATCAAGCAAAGCTGTGAAGATCATGTCGGAAGTCCACAATGAATTCCTACTGATGAACGATGGAGATAAGTCATTGCAGCATATCAGGAAGTGTTTCAAGTATCTAAAGCTTGTACAACGGGTCCATGTGCATGCTTTGAGTCTTTATAACCTGGTAACACCTTAACCCTTTTTCAGGATAGGGTGTGGACATCATCGAAAGAATGAACCCGAAGGCATCCAATGGTCATGAGTGCATTCTCGTGGCATACAAAAGCAGGCACCGACAACATCATACATCATCAGTACGAATGAAAAAAGAGAAGTCAAGGAAATATGATTGGTGGTAATCTTGATGCAACTAACTACATCTTGCAGACGTAAAGCACACAACAATCACTAGGACCAATGACAAGCAAGTCGGAAAGAAATGTTAGCAACATGGTAACAATGCACATCTTATCATTGCGCCTACTAAATTCAGGGGGCAACTCCGGGCCATCCTGAGACGGTCCGTTGATCATCTGTGAGGATTCTTCCGAAAGGTGCCCTTCGTCTCACCATCATTAGGGGCAAAGATCTTCCAGAGCCCATCAACACCGACAACATGGATAATCTTACCTGACTATGTCAACAACCACAATCGTAAAGCTAAAGTTAAATGACAAAAGGTTAGCATCCTGAGGTACATTCCATCATCATTCCTTCCCTCCAATAAGTGTTTCAAAAAATAAAGGGTTTTAAAAAAAAAGAAAGATGAAGAAAAAAAAAGGACAGAAGGCGCGCAGTCAAAAAAAGAAAAAAAAGAAAGAAAAAAAAAAAGAAAAGAAGAGTCGAACCCAATGAGTGAGAACGCAAGTCACCAACTCATTCCCCCTCAGGATAGTTTAACCCAATGTCAACAGCTTCACAATCGTGATTGAAGACAAAGTCAGGTAGCTCACCAATCGGCCGACAATGAATGGAATCTAGCCTCCCACCTTTGTACAAGAAAAAGAGAAATCAAAAGAAAAGTGACGTGCCTAAGCAAAATGGGCGAGGTGAAACCCGAAAGGGCGCCTCGAGTAAAAACAGTGGGCATGTAGCGAACTTGGAGAAAACCTGAAAAGGCACCAAGGGTAAAAAGAGCACAACTGTCAAGGGGCAGGCAAGATAAAAAACTCGGGACATGGTGAAATTTTCAAAGGACGACATGGAAAAAAATGACGAGAAAGTCAATCGTGGTGAAAACCTAAAAAGGCGCTACAGGCAAAAATGGCTAAAAATAAAATAAAAAGTGTAAGAACAGGAGAAGTCAAGGCAACAAGCAAAAGAAGCATAAGAAAAAGAAGAGTTTCGGATCAGAATTCTGTCAGACCCTATCCAAATCTAAGGGGCATGATCCTAGTATGTGCTGCTCTCAGAGAATCGATATCCCTAGTAAACAACTAAAAATACCGGATTCGACGTGGGATAAGTTCAATATTCTGATTCCACTGTCCAAAACATAAATCCAAACACAAGCAAACACTGACAAATTTGGCACAAACAAAAATTTTTATTCCTTTCAAAAAAGTCTTTTTATACATCGCTTTCTTTTCTTAAAAAAAAAAAAATTAAAAAAAAAAAAGAGCATTCTTGCATATACAGGACAAGTAGCCAACGAAGTCGGGGATCCACAAAGTCAAAGTCAAAGTCAAAGCCTTAGAGGCCCACTTTTCAAAACCCATAAGGCCCACAGTTCAAAGCCCAGAGGCCCGCATTTCAAAGCTAACAAAACCTACAGTTCAAAGCCCCAGAGGCTCACATTTCAAAACCTACAAGGCCGACAAATTCAAAGCTCACAAGGCCCACAAGTTCAAAGCTCACAAGGCCCACAAGTTCAAAGCCTCGGAGGCCCACTTTTCAAAACCCACAAGGCCCACAGTTCAAAGCCCCAGAGGTCCATATTTCAAAGCTAACAAAGCCCACAGTTCAAAGCCCTAGAGGCCCACATTTCAAAACCTACAAGGCCTTCAAAGCCCTAGAGGCCCACATTTCAAAGCTTACAAGGCCCACAAGTTCAAAGCCTCAGAGGCCTACATTTTAAAACCCACAAGTTCAAAGTCCACAAAGCCCACATGTCAAAAGCCCACCAAGCCCATAGTTCAAAAGCCCATGCTTCACAAACCCTATTTCAAGGCCCATGGTCCTAGGCCCACATGCCCTAATCAGGCTTATGTTCCTCAATTGCCCCATTAATTTATTAGTGGAGGCCATCTGACTATTCAATCTAGATCGTACAATAAAAATTGGACGATCACGGCCATCCGTGAGATCGAACGGATCTTTCAAAAATCTAAAAATATTTCAAACCATTAGCCCCATTAATTTATTAGTGGAGGCCATCTGACTTTTCTACAATAAAAACCTAACGACGATGCCCTCCTGCGAAGTCGAACGGATATTTTCTAAAAAATTCAAAAAATATATTTTCAAATAAAATTTCCAAGGAGTCTAGCTCTAGAAGGAATAGATTTTCAAAACCGCGCGCGCGCGCAGTACACTGAGGAATCTTCCATATTCTCCAATTACGGCCAGTGCACACAGCTAAATAAGATTCGATCTCTTCTGGTTTTTCCAGTGGATGATCGAATCCGTACATGATACATGTACGATTGGCCCGATCTCTTATCTGGACGGTCGTACGAATGCTAGTAAAATGATTGGATCCATCTCTGGAAAGAATAATCAAACTTAAAGTGACTACAATCCATTGTAACCAAAGTATCAGAATCATCAGACTGCATGGCAAAAGATTACTCGCACATACCTAGTCTGGGATGTTCGAAAAATTTGATTGAGTCCAAGTTGGCGTAGTGAGTTCCTCGTAAGGCCGCACCAACGCGCAAGGCAGCTAACCACTTTAACAATCAAACAGACCGAATACTCGTAGGGTGATTACTTACTAAAGTAACAACAGACCAAACAGTATAGGAATCTTCGTAAAGCCGCGACGAATACGCAGAGGCCCTTACTTTTCAGACTTACCCTCCAATGCTATTAACAATCAGACGTGAAAAGATTGTAATTGGTGATCCGTAAAGCCGCGACAAATGCGCAGGAGGCAATCACAACATTTCCCTCAACCCTCGTGATATGTGCAAGTCATCTCTTTTCCAGGCAGTCGACTGACAATGATACAATGGCAAGCAACAGATTCGAGTCACTATCCTTTTTCTGACTAGAAGGGTGGGGTGTCCACTCGCTTTGACCTTCGGTTGCTTGCAACCTCGGTCAAAGAGGGGCATCTGTAGACACCCCACCCAGGCTACATCTTGAAAGGTTAAGACCGTTCAGGAACCATGATCATACCCAACCAAACCAAAGTCCCTAAAACTCAAATCCGTAATCCAAAACCACGATCCAAACTATTCATCACACATGCAACCCTGCCTATAATCCATACCATGGCCCAAATCCTCATTATCCAAGTCGAAACCCATTTTTCTGAACTGAAAAAAAAATAAAAAGAAGACTTCCGAGTGAACCAGCACAGTGTACAAGGTTCACACGCGTGAAACTGGCCCGAACTGAGCCCGGGCAGTAGTCTGACTACCGCGGGCAGTAGTCTGACTACCGCCTGCGGTACTTCAAGTGCTGCCGCTTGCAGACAGCTGTCCCAGCGTCCAAAAGTGAACTTTTCTTCAAAATTATCCTCCCAGATTTTACTATTTACCTTTTTACCACCCCCATATCTAATGAGAGTGGGCCACGTGGTGCTCCTCTCTCCCTAGCCAATCATAAGCCTCCATTCCAACTTTTAACCCTTACTTACCACCTATTTACCATTCAACCATTGGAGAAGGCTATAAATAGCCATCTCCTCTTCTCATTTCAACACACCCCAACAACCAAGAAACCCCCTCCCAAGCTTAAGAGAGAGTGAGAGAAGAGAGTGAAGGAATGGGAAGGAGCTCCCAAGCCTTCAAGTCCACATTTTCTTAGCTATTCCCCTAGCCTTCCTCTCAACCTCTCTAACCCATAAGCCTAGCCCTGATTAGTCATGTTTTGGTTAATGTCCTAGCCTACTCAAGTTTGAGCCAAAGATCCATTCATTTTACATACAAGCATTCATCATGACATTTATTCCCTTGTCAACCCCCCTGCTTCTCTAGATCTTTAGTGAACGTATGGTCTGTGACTTGCCGTATATCGGATCTTATCACATCAGAAATTCTTAGTGATCTAGTCCATTTTTTTTACCTCTTTGCATAAGCATCATCACATCCGCCCTCTAGACACGCCGTTAGACGTATGCTCTGTGGCTTGCCGAAATCTCGGATCTTGCCGCATCAAAAATCCACGTGTGTGCCTAGTCCCATCTCGACCACAGCATTCATCATCCCTTGAGATTGTTTTACCACACCGAGTAGAGATCCTACATTGGTACGGGCAGAGAGGGTGCCTAACACATTCCCTCTTTGTAACCGAGGTCCCTTACCCAGAATCCCGGATCGCAGACCAGGAGTCAATTTAAGATAGGAAAGTCTTCAGATTTTTCTCACCTTACGTATTCCATGGTTCTAGCCGACCACGGGATTTCGAGATTTTTTGGCTAGTGGCGACTCCAACATCCACAAATCAACCCGTCACTCCATCAACAAAAAATATAACATTTAAATCAGCGTGGGCGCCGATTTTTCAGTATCTACATCACCAAACTAATTCGATCTGAGTTTGATTCAAGCTAGGATTGATCTAAGTTGAGTCGAGCTGTAACATCCCGAAAATCGGGGGGGTCGAGCAAAAACCCAACTCCCGAGTTCCAAAATGTTATTTATGCAACATAGATATGTATGATTGAATGTTGTCTGTGATAATGTATTAGACATGAGTGAGATTAAGCTAGAACCGCATATCATACTCCAGAGACAGTTAAATTAACCAGCGGAAGTCTGTAATAGTATGTATAACATATATAAACTGTTGTATGTCTCCAGAGTGTGAACATGTTACCAGGTTATACATATACATGTATACTCCAAAAGTAGATGAAACGAATATACATGAGTGCGCTAAAAATATAAAATGACAAATGTCAAAGTATCTAATCAACCTCCCTGTAGTCCCGTCGATCAGAACACGCATAAAGGAGGGATCCTCCTCATCATCATCAAGTCCGGCTCTGCCTCACAGGCCGCGTCATCATCTGCAATCACAAAAAGGTCTGGTGGGTGTCCGGAACACCGTCCCGTAACGTGGGAGTGAGTAGCTAACTCAGTGGAATAATAGAGCAAGGATTAACATGTTCTCAAATCAATCATGCGATAATAGTAAAGCAATAAATCAAACAATCCTAATACTGTTGTTAATGCAATTATGACATGACGTGATGTATGCCCTCACCGACGATCACCCTCATACGGCAACATCTTACGACCGCGGCATGCCACACTCCCTAGAGTGCTCCACATCTTCCAGGCACATGCAATGCTATGGTGATATGATTACCAAGTTGTTATTAATCCATTCAAACAGCAGGATTGGGAAACTAAGGTACTTCCCTTGTATCAATCCCAACACGGATCCTGTCTAGGGTCGTCACTCCTAGTAATCTCATACGATGTACATTTCGTAGGTCGCTGCAAGGGCTGCCAGGGCTGTTGCACGCACTCGTTGCTCCGCTCCCCCATCACCTTATCAATACAGGCCTACTGTACTCTACTGCACGGAAGGGTCGTCGCCTCCCGTGAACTCAGAATACGCTCGCGGTCACTACAAAGGGCTGCCAGGGCTGTTGCTCGCACTCGTTGCACCGCTCCCCCATCACCTTATCAGTGTAGGCCGACAGCAAGAATATAGTGTCCCATACCACCATAATCTGCTCACGAGTCATAGGTGCTCACTGGTCACTACGGGGAGGTTTGTGGCCCCAGCGTAGGCCGACAGCTCGACCACGGTGTCCCATACCACCATGCCCGGCTCATGAGTCTTTATGGATCAAGGTACCATGGTTAACAGGGTTTACAATGGTAAGTTCAGTACCCTAGGTTCAAGCAGTTATGATACATACAAGGTGAACAAACATCGGCCAGTCGGGTTACTTGACGGGCTCGACTAGTGCGATCGCATCTCGAATTGAACGACATGAAGTGCGTGAAACACTTCGCGTGGCCTAACCACTGCCGCCAACTCTCAACACGAATCACATTCATCGACGCGTCGTTCGGGCTATGACCAGTTAGCCACGAATTCGCTCGGTTACCGACTGCCTGGACTAAGTCAAGTCCCACACATCTATGGAATTACATTAACACTATACAAAGGTGTTGGAATTGAAATACATCATGTGAGCATGTTAGCACATGTTATAACATTCAACTTAAGCAAATCTTCAAGGCATACTTCCCATGCATATTCAACTTAAGCAAATCCTCAAGCACATACATTCCATGCATGTAATGAAATCATGCATTTTGTCAACATGTAGAAAATCATTTAGGTCAGCATAATAATTGAAAAATCAATCACAAACTATCAAATAATATCATTTAATTCAATACATACTAATACAAGCATTTATACAAACACATACACTACACACTTAAGTCTACATATAGTATGTCGACCCAAAGTGCGCAACTAGGCGAATCTCTTCGCCAAACTAATTATGCACGCATTCCTAACTTCCTAATGCGACAACAAACCATGTCAATCACATCAGCAAAATATGAATGTAAACGGTACTTCCTACAAATGACTAAAATGCCCTAAATCTCATATTCTTCGTTAGCTTACGAAACGGGAAACGGAGAGCATTTTGTACATGTCAAACGGCGATGCCGTCAAGAATCTACTATTAAACGACATTGAAAGCTTTGGAAACAGTCAATCAAAGCGTCTAATATCCGCACCTTATGTCTTGTAGACTCGGGAATTGAAACGGAGCGTATACGCTTCGTCTACGGCGAGTAAGGAGCCTAATACACAAGATCCATAAGCTACATCGCTATGGAAACAAGGGAGACTCAAATCAACAACTATTTAGGATTTTTACTTACCTAGGATCGCGGTGGAATCACCGGAAAAGCGGTAGAGGTGTGTTGCTTAAGCACGTGCAACGCGTAGTACAAGTGGCAGGAAGAACTCTCCCACACTCTCACAATCTCCCACCTTTTTCTCTCTCCCAAGCTAGGGCTTCTCTCAAATTCGGATGGGAGAGAGGAGTGAGGGTTTCAACCCCTTTTATAGCCAACAACATGCCCAAAATAGGCTTGGGAACAATGTTTACTTGGTGCCTAACCAAATCGGGGCCGTTTCGGTCCAAAAGGGCATTTCTGGAGGTCCCCTGGCCAAATGCGGTAGGACTTAAGCTTGTGCATACTGGATCTAGCACGCATCCAGATTTCAGGCCGGTAGGGTTCCCAGATCGCACGTGGCGGCCCAGTTTCAGTTTAACGGTCACCGCACCAAGATCAGGCCTATAAGTCTCGTGATATGTAATAGAAATTTTTCCTGATCCAAGGGTGTAATTTGGCTGTATTCTGACGGTCAGAATGCTTAATACTGATGCGTCAAATTTGTGTGCCAGATTTGAATTTGAAATTCCAACTATGTCCCTATTCACACTCTCTTCGGTCCGGGCTCAATGAAATAGCCTGTGATCGTCAGTTGGACTTGATATTCGAAACGATTGCCAAGCCCAGCTAAGTGGTCATAACGGTCTAAGATGGTAGGCATCTGACTTACGACGCGCGGTCTAGATCGAATACAAAGTTTCAAGGAGGTCCCGAGAACAAACCGGCTTAGAGTTTGATCCGAGGCTTTAGAGCATTATAGCACCCTTGGTTCCACTCGCTTTGGGCCTTGTAGAACGTATTTAAAGCTATCAGGGACCATTTCCCAGCTATTCTAACGTTGCACTAGCTAACTTAGTCATATTTTCTAAAGGAATTGATTCTAAGTGGTTTCTTTGGCTATGGAATTGGGTTCTAAGCAATTTTCCAGGTGTTTCAATTGACCCATTGCCTAAGGATGTCAAATCTCAGATTGGTCAAAATCCGGGGTGTTACACGAGCTAGGGCTCCTCAAGCTCAAAAAATCTGCTCGACTTAGCTCGAACTCAGCTTGGAGTCGAGTCGAATTGGGCTTTTTTTTAGTCGAGTCGATCGAGTAAACCTAGCTAGCTTGGTTCATGTACACCCCTGTGGCGGAGTTAAAAAAATAAAAAAATGTGGGGGTGTAAAAAAAAAAAGAAAAAGAAAGAAAGAAAGTCACGATGTATGCTACTTTGGTACATCGTCATGTACTCTTGCGTTCCGAGTAACTCAACTCATTACCTTATAGCGTACCGAGTAAACTGTGTGCGGCCCATCTTGGATGTATGTCTCTTATCCACGCCATCCATCCTTTTTTCCAGATCGTTTAAAGGCATGAAACCAAAATTGAAGGATATAAAAATCTTAAGTGAACCTCATCAAAGGAAACAGTGGAGATAATGACGTCCACCGTTGAAACCCTCCTAGGGCCCGAATTGATGTTTATTTTTCATCCAACCTGTTCATTAGGTCACACAAACATGGATGAGGGGAAAAAAATAAAATCAGATTAATCCAAAACTCCTGTGGCCCAAAAGAAAATTTCAACGGTAGATGTTCAATTTACACCGTTTCCCGTGGTGTGGTCCACTCAAGATTTTGATATGTTTCAAGTTTTGTCTCATGCCCTAAAATTAGCTCATAAAATGTATGGACGGCGTGGAGAAGACCCAAACATTAGGGTGGGCCCCACAACCCTTACTGAGTACCCAATAGCGTATTGATTTATTCAGTACGCCGCTTCCGAAAAGGAAACCGACCAAAGAGAACCCCATTCCAAGAAGCGTCTGTTTTAGGAGATGGCAGGCCCACTTGTCGGATGCCAACAAAAGCAACGTTAAGGACTTCATGTGTACGGTCTCAAGCTTCTGTCAGATGGCCGGGGGGTCAGATCCCGCCATCGGGGTCGCCCCACGTTACTTACCGGTACGGTGGAGGGTCCAGCTAATGATCTGACCGTCCACGTTTTGGATCGTACACTGAACTAATTGTTGTGACCATCAGTATCCGTAGGTGAATTTAGACCGTTTAAAAGAGAATTGTCAGTGGCCTACAATAAGATCTCAAAATCAAAGGTTAGGATCATCACTTGAGATGGAATGATATGGACGTTTCAAATCAACGGACCATCTGAGTCTACTCGATTTTGCCAGGATACTGAGTCGCGACGAGGCAAAACGGATTGGTGATGGACTAATATGGTGCATGCATATCTCACTGTTTATGCCATTCTCACCGACAGTTGGGCCCATCATAATTACAAAAAGTAGGTTCCTGCGGTAGATTAGGTTGCGGGCCTCATTCATGTATCACCTTTGTCTAAACGGAGCTGAATTGATTATATAAAAAAGAGAAACTATGGGTCGCCAACCCGCCCACATGCAGAACATACTATTCTTGTAAAAGGTGGGCCACCCTATGGTGATCACCTTATATGAAAACGGAGCCATATCTACTCATTGGGTGGGCCACACCAACAGGAGGAGTCATACCTTAGGCTTCTCATTGATTTTGAAGCAGTGTCCGGCTCTATGAGCGTATCAGCCCGAAGTAAGCGGTCGAATTGGTCAGGGGATGCATCGACTAGTGACTCGACTAGTTCAAACCCAACTCAACCCGAACCAAATAGGTGAGTTGGTCTGAATGAGTAGGCTTCGCCCAATTGGAATTCAAATCGAGTCGAGTTCGAGTTATCTAATAACTCGACCTAACTTGACTCAAAACTCAATCTAGTTAGACTCGACTTAAGCCAAAACTAAGTAGACTCGGATTCAAATATATATATAATTAAAATCATAGTTTTTAAGTATTTTTAACCCTATATGCCATACGCGACTCCGAACCGATCCCAAAATCTCTCTTTCTCACTCTTTCATCTTCCTCTTTCAAGCCCGACAACTACCTACCACCATCACCACCTCTCTCTCTCTCTCTCTCTCTCTCTCTCTCTCTCTCTCTCTTTCAAACCCGACAGCCACACACCACCATCACCACCCTCCTCTCTCTCTCTCTCTCTCTCTCTCTCTCTCTCTCTCTCTCAAACCCGACAGCCACACACCACCATCACCACCCTCCTCTCTCTCTCTCTCCACTCCATCACTCCTTCCCTCCTCTTCCAAACCCGGCAGACACCCACCGCCATCACCACCCTCCTCTCTCTCTCTCTCTCCCCCCCCCCCCCTTCCTCCCTCCCTCATCTCTTGATTCGAATCAATGCCAACTCAAACCAACTCGGTACTTTTAACCGAGTTGGACTCAGTTTGGATTAGTCCAAGCTAGACCCGAACTCGGATCGATTCAAGCATGCTGGACTGGGTACCAAGTCGACTTGAGTTCAGGTCAGGCATATTTCAAAATTTGATCGAGTCAGGTCACCCCTAACTCAGTCCGACTCGACTCTATGCCCAGCTCTAGTAAGAGGTGGGCCACTTGAGTATGTACTCGACCAAATATATTTCAAGAATGCTTTGCGCAAGCACACTACATGGGATCTCTGAATATGGGCCACCTTGATGTACATATTTGTGGTCAATATGTTGAAAAGTCATTTTAGGACATTATACAAAAAATGAAGCACATTTAAATTTCAGATGGACCATAGTACAAGAAACAATAATAATTGGCCATTAAAAACTTCCTATGAGCCACGAAAGCTTTGGATCAAGATAATATTCGTGTGGTCTCTTCATTAAGGTCTTTGTGACCTTATCAATAAGTTAGATGACAAATAAACATTCCAATTAGGGGTGTACATGAATCGAGCTAACTCGGTTAGCTCGCTCGACTTGACTCGAAAAAGCTCGATTCAACTTGTTTCAAAGTTGAGTTTGAACCAAGTTGAGCTGATTTTTTAGCTCGAAAATGAGTTCGAGCTAGCCCTAGCTCAACTCGACTCGGATCGAACCCAACTCGAATCGAACTTGGATCGAGCTAATTCGGTGACTCGGTTACTTTGATATTGATATTGCTCACCAAGTGTTTAATGAAATGACTCAACGAAGTATGGCTGGTGGCAAGGAAGGTATGTTTATGAAACAAATACTATTTTTTATTGATTTTTATGTTGCTTATAAGGTGTTCGATAAAATACATATAAAACCACTACTATTATTTTACATATAGTGAGATTTTGAAGGTGTAATTCATATATTTATAAAAAGGTTGCACAGGCGAACAAGGCCCAAACTGACCAAACCAAACCAAGCTGGCCAGTCAAACTCGTGGATCGAGCCGAGTTAAGTTCAAGTTGGGGTCAGCTATCGGCCGAGCCGAATCGAGCTAAGTTCGAGTTGGGGTCAACTAGCGGCCAAGCCGAATCGAGCTGAGGCCAGCTCGACTTAGTTCAACTCGGTGTACATCCCTAATTCCAATGGACTCCGTGAAGTTTTTAATGGTGGGGATTCACTCACGAATGTTTCTTATGGTACTCTCCACCTGAGATTTGGAAATGGTTCAATTTTGGGATCATGCCTTGAAATGGGCTTTGAAAATGGTCGAATAGCATGGATTTAAGGCCCATACATCATTGTGATCCCTGTAGTCAAAGTCTCACCTACCTTAGTGGATATGGGGTCTCACCTAATTCACACATGAGCTTTATCTTTGATAGCTGCGTGCCACCCAATCAAATATCCACGTTCCGCCTATGCAGTGCTTGGCCAGGGCAGTACCCAATAACCGCAACAGCCCATCTGTAACACATAGCCCCAAAAGCATGCACATCACTTACAACCGTTCCAGGCGATCTTTCCCAAATGAGAATCTCACGTGTGAGACATTTTCATCTTATTGTTTAGATTGATAATAAAAGTTATGGTGTGAGAGTGACGCCAACGGCTAACCTAACACAACCTTCTTTTTTATTTGGTCCAGGACAACCAACAAGAGTATAGAAATCTCATAGTTGTCATATAATAGTCTATCACATAAGTTGATTATAGTTCACCAAAGTTTAATAATAAAAATATATTTAAATTCAAGGGTACTTTTGTAACTATAACATAATAAATAATCTAATGATAAGACAAGTAGGCTTTTTTCCTTACCCAGCCACTTTTTACCTTGACACCAGCAAACATACGGTATGGTGTGTAATAGAAACTCTGGGTGATTATTTCATCTCTCCTTGCAGCAATGAAACTAATTCACATGTATGGATAAGACTCATTTAATAGATTGTATTTGAAATACATTGGAATTTAAGGGTTTCATAGGAACATATATGCTTTTTCTTTCCTTGGATCAAATCAGTTTCCCATTTCTTTCATGTAAGGCCACTGAACCTATCCAAGTACTGTCTGTCTTCCTTTAATAATAAAAAATCAAGATAATTTCAAATCCTTAGTTATGTTTAGCAGCTTGGGCATTAAAATTCTGTTGTGCAATTAAATGAACATAAAATTTAATTATTAAATTAATTTTGACATCTCAAATTAATATACATATATATTAGATATTTAATATAATAATTGTAATAAACTCATTAAAATATATACTTAGACAAAAAAGAAAAAAAAAAAAGAAAAAAAGAAAAGCCACCAGCATAAAGATTACAAATGAACGACACTTGAATGTTTTTAAAATATTAATTTAAATGGCTAATGTTTGGATAATTCTAATCATCCTATTAATATAACTTCCGTGTTGTAGCTGATAATTGAATTATTTTAAGATATCATTAGTATGTCATATATACAATATCTTAGTAGCTTAATAACACCTTTGTTTATATCTACGACTCTATTATTTTTAAAAACATAAAACCATAAAATATATCCCACTCAAATTACACTAAGATCACATCATCATAGCATTGAAGCTGTGTATTTCAATTAGCTTTGATTTCATTTACTCCGGAGTTAAATGACTTTTGAATTCATGATGCACATGTGTTGGAGCATGGTTGTTTCATTCATGCCCACTTGGATTTAAATAATCTCATTCCAAAAAAAGAGGAACCAGAATTTAAATTTAAAAATCAACAATACAAAAGAATTTAAATTTAAAAATCAACAATACACAACTTGCTAAATATGTCATTTGCATTAGTATAATCTAAGCTTATTACGTTTTAAAACGTTGTGTCCATCCTGATTGGACGGTAACGGTACATCGAAGGTAGAAATTAAATGCAAGAAGACTCTTCGTATGTAGGGAATTTGTCAGTTGTATCACCAGCAAAGAAGACTGATTGGACAACCGTAGCCTTGGATAAGGTGACATTTGTTTGTTGAATTTGGACCGTCTAATTGATATTTTATAAAAAATATCAGATTTTAATATCACCATTCAGATGTACTTTGTATTATGAAATATCCTCGGCTGGTCCCTATTTTTTTATCGAGGTATTTGTCTGCCATTTGTAGAGGGGTGACTGCACGAGTATGGATTTTCATACTCAGGAAGTGTATCAAATATATCATTCGTGGGACTGAACTGGATGAATTCGTCTGTCGCGACTCGGTTGCCAGCGTGTGTTGACGCTCACTACGACATACTTTATGAGAATTACGATGATCATAACCGTCCAAGTTGTTTATTATATGTCATAAGATATATTTTGTAAACATTAGATCGATCCGATGATTATGAATGTAAATATATACAAAAAAAATTTCAATGGCTCTCATTCAACTACAAAAATCAAAGATTACAATAAAAAATGAAGAGTAATTATAAGAAAACATATTAACTGTCGTATTATGGAGAATATGGACGGTTCAAACCATCAGAGCATCTCAACATGTGGGCCCAATGTGTGCAGAGACGCGCTGGATCCTGAGTTGCGACAGACGGACGCGGATTAAATACTGACAAGGTCCGTAGCCGCTACTGAAGTGACGTAACCGAGCTCTGTGGACCCCACCATGATGCATGTAACCGAGCTCTGTGGACCCCACCATGATGCATGTATTGTATCCATACCGTCCAACCATTTGTAGAGATCGTTTTATGGCATGAGAAAAAGAATGAAATGGATCTAAAGTTCTAAGTGAACCCACCACGGAAAGTTATAGATAAAGTTGATATTTATGTTTCTCTTCATCCGGGTCTTTGTGAACTTTTGAAGAGGCTGGATTTCAAATAAACATCAAGGTGGGCCCTAGGAAGGTTTCAACGGTGGGTGTCACTATCCCTATTTTTCCTGTGGTGTAGTCCACTCGATCTTCGGATCTCCTTAAATATGGGCTGCATACCTTAAAATCATCTGAAAAAAAACGAATGAACGGCATGGATACAAAACACATACATCATGGTGGGCCCCACAGGTACGCCAGCCGGGATTGGAATCCGCTCCTGATGTGCGCAAGCGCAGGTGGCACGACGTAGAAAGGAGTAGCTGTCATGTGTCTTGATGCCTGGTCAGCTCGTCAAAGTGACTCGACATTTCCGATACTCTGTCAGATATTGATGTTGATACACGTCCACACAGAAATTGCACACGTGGCATGTAGGTATTTCAACTTAAATGGCCCGAATTAGTGGGTTCCACCGTAAGTAGGATATGGGACCGTAATCAGAATGATTCGATGACCATGAACTCAGTTTGCTGGACATGTCTTTATTAAATTTGGACTTATATCTATTTTCGACTAAACTGCTACCGTTCTCGCTAATGGATGGGTGAAGAACCATCTATAGTGGGGCCCACAAATGTGTGAAATCTCCTGGTGCATGAGTATAGAGTAGCACGCTCTTCGGAGTATCAAAGTTTCTGGATAAGATCATAATCATAAAATATTAGTTATGGGTGTCACGTGTTTGTGCGCTGGCGTATATACCAAATGGGAGGTAATAATTGAGAATGGAGCCGTGGGCCCACCTCCTAGTGGTCCAGGGCCATTGACTGGAAGCCTACCAACCCCTTGAATTAAAGCCATCAAATATTTGGTCCTTCTATGTCGTCTGTGTGCCTGTGGTCCAGTCTTTCTACTCGACTGTCTATTTTTAGGTCATGGGCAAAAGGGTTAGGATCGCTTCATCAGGAGGGGGTTTTTTTTGGGAGTTGTTCATTTACAATGGACCATCAAACCAACGGTTCGGATCACTGATTTATTGTCTCTACTTTTCCCAAATCAAGGATTTAGGAAAACTTCATCCGATCAGATCAACGCTATTTTGCTAAAGCTATTCAATCGTGCTTTTGCTTACGCATCCAACGGTTTCTTTAATGCCAACGCGTCAATTGCGTAGCATCCAAGCCGTTCAAGAGGTGAGCTGCACCTAAAAAGATTACTTGTAACTAAAATCAGAATGGTCCACTCATCATAGAGGCTAAACTGTTAAAATTAATGGAATGGTTTGGCTCAGGTATGTGTTGTGGCCAACCTAATGAGAGGATCAGCCCCCCCCTTTTTTTGCTTCGGGTGTCTTTATTGTGGGCCCGCCTTTTGTGCAGGAGTGTGGTCCACCTAAGGACAGGAACATCCCAATTTTCAGCCTAGGTGATGTTTATAGAGCAGCAAACTTTTTGAATGGCTCGGATGTTCCAAAAAAGTGACATAACGGTATGATGGAAGAGTTGGATCACAGGTGTGAAGTTTCAGGTACAACGTCTATGTGAATGGTCTTGCCAGTTGAGGTTTTATCTGTTTCAGAATATTCTTTGAGGACTCCTTAGGCGTCTTTATTTTGATCTAACCATGGCTTTTTAAAGGGCTCCTTTTACATCTCTACATTAATCTAATAAAAGCTTTTTAAATAAGAGTTACTTTAATATAAGTTTTTATTTTTTTCTTTTTTCTTTCTAGTTTCTGTTTAAAATAAGCTCATTTGGTGAAATTAAGTTTTCAAAACTCAAAGGAAACACTTGTATATAAAATAAGCATGTTTGATAAAATATTTAAATAAGAGTTTTTTCTAAGGATTGTTGGTGTCATTTGTAAATATTACAACCCCGTTACATCAATGTCTACTACTGTCACGCCCCAAACTCGGAAACCGGGCTCACAAAATTTTCGATCGCCAAATCCGGCGCTGACAGCCTCCGTATAACCCCATTATCGGCTCCTAGCTCCATTCACCAGGTTCCGATCCTCGGATGCTACGAGGAGGATTTTCAATGTCAGTTTGATTCGTAATAAGCATAACCAAAGGCATAACCCACAAACAACAACCAAGAACTCCATTACATTTTCACTATGATCAAAAACTTTACAAGTATAATGAGCATAAAGGGAAATACAATGGTAAAGAACCAAAAACTCCAAACGTTCTACAACGTGCTCCTGCCTCAGCGCTGCTGCGATACAACGTCACCTGCACGCAACGGTCGTGCATAAGCTTACAGAAAGCTTAGAGGGTGGTGAAAGTGTGTGCGCAAGGTAGTAATATGAACATGCAATGTCAGAGCAATGCGGAATATGCAGATGGATCCATAATATGATGAGTCGTACCAAGGCTTATGCGATGCAAGACATGAATGGTATCGGCCACCCCAAGGCCATGCGATGTGCAATGCAACTCAAGCATACAGATCATCATCCATGTCCATACATCAATACAGCTCAAATATGAGATATTACCGGGGTCTAGTACACTCTAAACCAGACTGCCGCCACATCGCGCGCAATAAGGTAAGTGGAAGAGACCTCACTATCCGTCTGCCAATATCGGGCGCGACTCGTCGATACCGGACCCATTCCTCGAGCTGGTCAAACTCAGCCTAGCATTGCCCCCTACTCTCGGGCGGGTAAGGCTGCACCCCCTTTCAACCGACCACGACACAGTGGAGAGCGTAACCGTCTGGTAATCGGTACTCAACGCTCATCTACCCACTCGGTGTAGACGTTGGAGCAACCTCTTAGTACCATAAGGGTTTAGGGACTTTCACTCAGGGATATCTATAGTATCGCATGTAGAATAAAATTTTCGGTATCCAATCCTGCCAACCACGATGCGTCTGTGGAGATTACGGCCCTGATGTCGCTAGGGCGTACAATAATCATGTCACACAAGTGTGAGATGCATGATTCACGCTATCCAGTCATGCAACAACTCATGCGCATATCGTGCGCTCATGTAGGACAATACTGTCTAACCAGGAGCCCATAAACAACCTGCCCGAAGGCATATGCTATGATCAGTCAGTCCTCATATCAAGCATACATATGATGCGTATGATCATGAGTCATGAAACTATACTAAACATGTTATAATGAAATGAACTATTTTACAATGCAGATGGACGTGGACGGCCTATACACAATAAGTACGGCCCAGTAATGTGCCCTAAGGAGAGTCGTAATGTGGACATCCAACCAACATTACACTCGCAATGTGGACGTCAAACCAACATTGCTCCCAAGGCACGATCTTTGTAAACCTCAGTACTTAATCTGTAATGGATTTACACATTGCAATGGACCGTAGGCTGTCTCCATTGGACCTCACATATATATCAAATGGGTCATATCCTATGGGCCTTTTATTCATCAGATGGGCCACATAAATGGGCCACACCAATGGGTCTTATGTGCATTGCAATGGGTCAAACCTGTGGGCCTTGGATTGCATCAAATGAGCTTAGTCTCATGCGTCTAATATGTGACCAATGGGCCTCACCAATTTGGTCCCACATGTAGATCAAGTGAGCCTCAACCCATAGACCTAACATGAGTCAAATGGGCCTAAACCCCTAGGCCTTAATCCAATAAAATGGGCCTAATCTCAAGGGTCTCAAATAAATCCAATGGGCCTAATCCCATGGACCCTTTTTATAATCAAATGGGTTTAGTCCCATGGGCCTTACAATATATCAAATGGGTCCACTTCCATGGGCTTTAAGAATGTAACAAATGGGTCCAATTTTATGGGCCTTGAAGTACATCAAATGGGCCTAGTCCCATGGACTTGCAACACATCCAATGGGCCTAAGCTCTTAGGCCTAAAATGAATCTAATGGGCCTAGCCCATAGCCCTTTTGAAATTCAAATGGGCCTAGCCCACAGGCCTGTTACAAGTCAAATGGACCTAACTCATACATGAGTGGCCCACCCAATCAGCTACTCATGCTTTAAATTATCTCACCAAGCGGATGGACGGTCTAGATGCATCACATGCATCATGGCGGGTCCCACTGCCCAGTGGACAGTGCGGATCGATCACATACATTACAAAGGGGCCCCACCGTCCGCTGGACGGTGGAGGCCACACGAACAGAAGGTGGGGCGCCACCGTGGTGGGTGCCACCGCCCGCTGGACGGTGGACTTAACATATATCATTGTGGGTCCCATGTGGGGCCCACCCTGTAATGTTTACTTGACATCCAACCCATTCATAAGGTCACTCGAACCTAGATGAAGGGACAATATAAATTTCAGCTTGATCCAACAATTCTGTGGGCCTCAAAAACTTTTCAACGGTAGAATTCAATTCACACTGTTTCACGTGGTGTGGGCCACCTGAGTTTTGGATCTGTCTCATTTTTGGAGGGGGACCCACCACTGGGGTGGCCCACCTCATGAGCAGGTCGGATGACAAATAAACGTTATGGTGGGGCCCACACGCAGGGCCGTGGGCCCCCCTTCCCCACGTCCGTCTGCTGCCTGCGTGCGCTCTGACACGGCAGCAGCAAGGACGGCTGCCTCATGTTTTTTTTTTAATTTTTTGAAAACCAATCACATCATAGTTTTTGATAGGTGGGGACCACATCTGAAAAATTCGCCCCTACCATTGCGTTCAGCGGCTCGAGGCCGTCCAAATGAGTCCAGAGTTTGAATTTTTTTGATGCTTGGAAAGTGAAATAAAATAAAATAATGATCTTGAATGGTAGTGATGCATTCTTTGATGTTATGGCCCACCAGGTCTTCCAATCAGCCCCAAACTTCTACCCAACAGTTAAAACACCGTAGGTAAGAGAGTGAACAGCTTGGATTGCTTAAATACATCATGGTGGGGCCTATGCAAGGGAACCACCCAAAAGCCTTACTTTACTTCTTTCTTCTTTTTTTTTTGTATAGGAACGTCCAGCGTCCCAGACGCTAGACGATGGGCCTTATTTTAAAAAAAAAAAAATGCATTGTGGTGGGCCTTTTGAAGTGGGCCACCACTGATGGATGATGGGGGTACGACATGCAAGGTGGGCCCCACTTGAAGAACCCTTGCACAAAATAAATACCTCAAGGTGAGGTCCATTCAAGTGCGCCACACAACCCCTTTGCATAAAAATGAAATAAAATAAAATAAAATAAAATAAAAGAAATAAAAGAGAGAGAGAGAGAGAGAGAGACATGGAGAGTGGGACACGCCTTGTGATGGAGGGACCCCGATATTATGGGCCCGCCCTTGCAATGAATCATACAATATACGGATCCCATTGAACATGGGACCATCAAAAATGTAAATCAACAGTGGAGATCCATTTTCCACCGATATGGACGGTCTAAATGACCTTTTGCAATGAAATAAACATTATGATGGGGTCCATGGAGAATGGCCCCATCATGGAACGATCATGATGATCCATGTGGTCCATCGGCCACATATTAGGGTCCCAAGCGAGATCCACACCATTGATCGGTGGGTCTCACTTGCCCATCATAAGAACAAGAAAGAAACTACTCTAAAGAGGCACCCACCGTCCGATCTTCTTGCTCCTAGGGGTTCCTTGGTACCTTGGCTTCAACTTCAATGGATGAGATGAAGAATGGAGGGTTGAGATGGGAGATTATGGGGTAGGAAGGTGGGCCACTTGGAGTTTAGGGATGCTTGAAAATTTTCATATGTGGGGGCTCTTTGTTGCTTGGGATTTTTGAAATGAGAAAGAGAGAAAGAGAGAGAGTGATGTAGAGAGAGATGGATGAATGGATGAATGATGGTTATGTAAGAAAGTATTGACTTTTGTGGCTTTTGTGTAAGAGAGGTATGGGTGGTGAAGACTTTTGTGGCTTTTTGTGTAAGAGAGGTATGGCTTTGGAAGACTTTTGTGGTTGCTTGGAAAAAGGAATGAAAGTGATGTGTACTTGACATGTGATGGATTGATGGGTTGATTGATTGATGGGATTGATGTGATTGATGTGACACATCGTAGAGATTTCCTTCGGTTTCGCAACGCGCGGCGTTTTCTCGCACCGAACGTTGGCCCATATCTCTTGACCAGGGTATTGCCTCGGCGCGCGAGTCGCGGCATCGGAACCGCAACGACGGCTCGGTCGTTATGGTATTGGTCTCGGGTTGAATCGACTCGGGTTGTTGGCATATGAATCAGGGTCGCGCGTCGATATCAATTAAGGGTCGAAAGTTGTCGGAATTCGACCGATAAGACCGCGGAAGTGTACGGACCAAGATACGGGTCTTACAACTGTCCAACATGTATCATCTACATTTGATGTCTATTGTGAGGGCCCCACCTTTGAAGTGGGTTGTCCATCATGTGGAGTCCACTTTTGATATTTGCCATCCATCGTATAGGGCACACTTTTTATGTGCATCATTTGTCATGTTAGGCCACTTTAAATATGGGTCGTCCATCATGCAAGACCTTGGATGTGGGTCGTCTATTAAGTGAGGCTCACTTAATGTAGATTGTCCATCACGAGGGGACACTCTGATATGGACCATCCATCATGTGTGGCCCACTCTGTTCATTATGTAGGCCGCCTTAACTTGGACCATTCATGTGGAGTCCACTTTTAATATTTGCCATCCATCGTATAGGGCACACCTTTTATGTGCATCATTTGTCATGTTAGGCCACTTTAAATATGGGTCGTCCATCATGCAAGACCTTGGATGTGGGCCGTCTATTAAGTGAGGCCCACTTAATGTGGATTGTCCATCACGAGGGGACATACTCTGATATGGACCATCCATCATGTGTGGCCCACTCTGTTCATTATGTAGGCCACCTTAACTTGGACCATTCATTATGCCCCCCAATACAAATTGTTCATTATGTGGGCCCACTTTGATGTCAACCATCCTTCATGTGGGCCCACCTTTAATGCCCACCATCCATTATGTGGGTCCCACCTTTGATGTGGATCGTCCATCAAGTGGGGCCCACTTAACATGGATGGTCTATCATGTTGGGTCACACTTTAATGTGGGTCATCCATCATGTGAGGCCCAACTTTGATGTAAATTGTGCATTATGTGGGCCCACATTGATGTGGACCATTCATTAGGTGGGGGTTGTTCATCCCTATTTTTGCCAATTCTTATAAGAGCAAATTAGAAAAGGTTGCATGCAATTAGAAGAGAGTTGCTCAGTGTTTTTGAAGATTTTTAGAGATATTTAGAGAGAATTTTGTGATAAAATAACTAATATATATTAAGCAGTGCCATGTCATTCATTTAGAGAAAGTTGTTATGCTAAAATGGTTATCACAATAGGTGATAAGCTTAGAATCAAAGAAAGCAAGTAGTGCTAAAATGGTTATAATAATCATCAGAACGTGAGAAGCATTTACATAATTGATCTAATGCTATAAATAATGAAGGAAGTGAGTTGAAGAAATCGTCTCATATCAGTCAAACCAAACCAATTATATCTTTCAATTATCTATCATTTACATTTTTTAGTATAATCTTTACATTTATCTATCATTTACATCCTTAGTTTAATTCATATAAATAATCAGGTAATTGTTAACTTTAGTTGTAATTCGAGTCTACACTTATAAACTAGATTCAGTTCGAGTATCAAGTAAAATTCTCTATTCGGAGAGGTATTTTACAGTTGTTTTCCACAACCGATTGTAAGAATTTCATTCTTATTTTATTCTTACTAAAGAGAAGAAAATCCTTTTATATGGAAGGCGGAGGTGTGACCCATTTTCAGATGATGAATCTCGTCATATGATAATTGTTTGATCATTTTAAGCAACACTGTGTAAGTAGCTGAATAGGCGATTAATCTTATTAGACTTCGGCCATATACAGTCGATCTTCCACGTATTTGTCTATCTTAGCGTTTGGATTTATAGCTGTTTGGTTTGAATTGAGTCGCACATTCCATTTTAGAACACCCGCACTAATCACATGATTGAGATTGAAATAATAGCAATAAGGGTCACCTTCAATATGGATTGTTCATCATGCAGACCCATCTTAGATGTCCATCATCCATCATGTGGGTCCACCTTTGATGTTAACCTTCTATCATGTTGTTCCACCTTCAATATCCATCATCCATCATGTGGGTTCCACCTTCAATATCCATCATCCATCACGTGGGGCCCACTTTTGTGTTGTGCAGCACGCCAACAACGCAGTGGGACGAGATCCAATCTCAGGTCTCACCCACAAACGATAAACAGAAAGGAATATAAACTAGAAACAGATCAAAGTAATCCAAACAAACCACAAGACGAGATATACGTGAAAAAATCCCAATCTAGGATAAAAAACTACGGATGCAAACTTTCACTATGAAGAAACAAAGATTACAAGGCAAAATACTAACATCTCCCTTGGAAGAATATAGAAAACCCTTAGCCCACACCTTTAGAAATATTTTTTCAATATTCCTTATCTCCTAGAAAAGCCCTAGGAACCCCTATTTATAGTTTATGTAACTTCCCTTTCGCACCCTTGCGAAAGGCGACACCAATATCCACAGTCCGCATCAGATTCGAAAACGAATCTGCGTAACCTACGATCAGTCCTAGCTCCCCTATAACCGGTCCTAGACCCCTACGATCGGTCCTAGCCCTCTTACGATCGGTCCTAGGCTACAAAAAAAACAGCACAACTCGCTGGACTTTGAGTCGAACCAGTCCACGACCGGTCGAACAGGCCCCTACGACCGGTCGAACAGGCCCCTACGACCGGTCGTAGCTGTCCTACGACTGGTCGAAGGCAGCCCAATGTGGCTCCACATTCTCAACACTTTGATGTGACCGTGCATTATACAATTTATCATGTGGAGCCCCACCTTTAATATGAGTTGCTCATCATGTAAGTCCACCTTAGAGAGATTGTAAAGAGAAAAGAAGAGGGTAAGATGAAAATTACTTTAAAAATTTAAAAATGTGCTTGTTTAAAAATTTATAAAAAAATGTCTAGTCATTTAAGCCAAATAAGCTTTAAAAGAAAAGGCAACTTTTGTACCACTTATTTTTAAGAGCTTTGACTAATTTTGAAAAAAATAAGCTTTAAATTTGAGCTTTACCAAATATTCTATTTCATGGATAAGAGGCTATGTTTTTAGAATAAGCAAATAAGCTCTCATTAATAGAGTTGTCCAATGACCCATCTTAAGCAACTTAGGATCCAAACACCCCTTTTATATCGGTGGCTTTCAGTAAGGTCCTTATCTTATAATAATTAACTCTAGAGGATCAAGAAGGGTTATTTATATTATGAATTTTTTCAAGTGCCATTATGATTACATTGAGGCCATATTTAAAAGATGTTATTTGAAAGCAAGTAGTCATGGAATTAAAACAAAAGAAAGGCAATACAATATAATTTTTTTCATACACCTAAAGGCTAGCTTTTACTTATTAAGAAGATAAGTATGTTTGGCAAACAACATACTTATTAACTTCTCATCTCTTTCATCTCTCTTATGCCTCTTTAGCAACTTATAAAAAGTAGAAAAGCTAAAAAAAAACAACTGAAGTGATTATCTACTTTGAAGTAAAAAAGTTACTTATAACAATTCATAAACTAAGCTTACTCATTTGAAATAAGTCACTTATTATTATTATTGTTATTATTATTTACACACCCCGCACACTCACACCGGTGAAATAAGTCACTTATCTTGTCTTTAAGTAGAAAAATAACTTATTTGGTGGTATCCAAACGGACCTTTAGCATTGGGTAAGATAAGTAACTTATGCCTCAAGTGGCTTATCTAGGCTTCTACTTATTACTCGCTTGATTCTTTCTTTAACAACTTATGAAAAGTAGAAAAGTGAAAAAAAAATTTTAGTTGAAATGATTATCTTAAGTAAAAAAGTTACTTGTAACTAATCATAAATCAAACTTATCCGAAATAAGTTACTTATCTACTGTTGTAGGTAAAGAAAATAACTTATTTGGTGGTATCCAAATGGGCTCTTAGGTAGGGTTTGAATCACAATTTACTTAAGATAAGCTACTTATGCCTTAAGTACCTTATCTTAATTTTTATTCATTACACTAAAGTGATTAATTGAGCATTTGAATCGTAAGTTACTTAAAATAAGCTACTTATGCCTCAAGTAACTTATTTTGGTTTTAAATTATTATGCTGAAGTAATTAAGTAATTTTAAGTAAAAAAAAGTTATTTATAATTAATCATAAACTAAACTTACTTATCTCAAATAAGTAACTTATTTATTTTTATAAATAGAAAAAGTAATTTATTTGGTAGCGTCCAACCAGGCCCTTAGTGGTATCCACATGGGTCCTAAAAATTTACTTGAAAACCATTGAATGCAGAGAGGAAGGGATGACACCATTGAATCAATGAAATCTCCCACGGTGTGGTGGCCCCCTCAAATAAAGGGGGTGAGTAAGGTGGGATGAGAGGGTAGGCCCTCAAAGGTTCGTGAAGGCTGTTTGGATACAAGAAAGTTATGTTCTGCAGGAGCTGTCTCACACATGCTACCTCGAGTAAGCTAATTCAAGTCATCTTGAACTAACTATACTGTTTAGCAGTTGTCATGTTTGGTTGGTCCCAAACAAATGTTGGAGGCCTTTACAAAGTTGGTTGATGATAAAGTCGCTTCCATTTTCTTGTACAGCTGATATCATTGTACAACATTTCCTTTTAGGTGGAAAGACGCCAAAGGAGCCTTTTAATTTTCTCACGCTAAAGTAACTTTTGAACTTGAACTATATTGACTCTATTTGCTTTGCTCCCATGGTGAATATGGGCATTCTCAAGATTGATGCTCTTATGCAAGTTTCTTTTTTGTTTTAATTTTCTTTTTATTGGGTTAATATGCTAGTACACACCCAACTGTTAGCCACACCGTACTTGGGAATCAATACAAAGACTTCAATGTTGAAACGGGATTATCTTCACTCAATCTACCACTTGAGCTATGGATGTGTGTTATCTTACACTAGTTGATATGGTCATTTTCTCTTAAAGCAGGGATGAGTTCGATCCTCTCCAAGGTAGACACGCATCTTAGTGGAGTGATCAAGACATTAAATGGCTTACCATAATCAATATCTATGTTCTTATTTCATGACAACTAAATACGAAAATAGCAGCAAATACCGATTTGGATGTTGTACAAATATCAGCCAAACTACGATAAATTTATAATCTACATTATTTTGGCTGTGTGATGGATAATACACAAGCATTTAGAAATTACTTAAAAATTGCACAGGTGTGTATAGTAATTCAAATTAGTCTGTTCAAATTGCGTGTATAAATTTCAATGTATCATGACCCAAAATTAATGCTATTTAATTATCTAACTATCAGTTTGGTGGACATTTATTGGATAGTTAATAATGTAGATATCCAATGGTCTTATTTCAAGAAAACAAGTGTCAACGAATTAAACCTTAAGATTATTTTTGGATTGTAACTTCACGATAGTGTTTCCCATAAATTAGTCAGTTTAGTTTGACTTAATATATGTGTAACTTTTCTAGGCAGCTAGAGTATAAATAACTCCCCAAAAATAGAAAAACCCGAATTCCGGATTCACTGCATGAATTTCTTGGAGCTGGAGACCCCTGTAACCAAATCTACGCGGGGCCCACCATAATGTCCACCTAATTCACCCACTGTGTCGATCAGCTTTGTAAGATATCACAAGGAGATGAGTCTAAAAATGAAGCAAATCAAAAACTCAAATGAGCCACACCAAAGGAAACAGATGGCGAAGGAAATGCCCACCATTGAAACCTTCATGAGTTCCAAAAGAAAAGGGTGCACAAAGTCCCTTGAAAAAAAGGTCCTGAATTCTGGATCCCCACAAGAATTTCCTGAACCGTGAGCACATATAATCAAAAGCGCAGACACAATGTCTAGGTGAATTCCAATCTGTCCATCAGTTTTGCAAGATCATTAGGACATAAGTTCAAAAATAAATTAAATCCAAAACTCAAGTGAACCACACCACAAAAACAGCAGGGATGGAAACCTTCAGGGGCCTAACATGTTATTTATATGCGTTTCCAACCCTTACATAAGGTCATTCCCGCCAGCATGAAAGGAAAACCCCATATATCAGCCACATAAAATCTAGACCTAAAGAAGGTTCCGATGGTGGGAATTCAATCTCAATGTTTCATGTGGTGTGACCTACTTCAAGATTGGAATCAGCCTGATTTGTGAGCTTGCACAATAGATAAAAGAGTAAAGGTTACACAGATATTTTCATGGCCCTGAGATTGAGAGATGTGTGGCCCCAATCACCTGTGTCTGACCTAACTCTTCATTGACTTGATGCAGAACTGAGCAAGTCAATCTGACCATGCCTTCCACTGACCCTCATTGGTGAGTGCGGTCCTTGATTTGGCTGAATAAGCTACCAGCCAGATCCCTAGGATGCATTAAGTAGCTTACAAAGTTCAGTAATTGGCGCAGATCCAGGGTGTGGACCATCATATCAGCTGTTTGGATTCCTAGAACATGGCCCCAACTTGTACGAACTCAAAACCAGAATGTGGTCTACAGATTATCGGCCATATAATACAGTATAATGGTCCCCATCCCAGATAAAATATACATTCCCAGAAAAAAGGAAAAAGAAAAACACATGGGAAGGGTTTAAAAATTAATTACGGTTGGTAAAGGGGACCAGGCCATCGATTGTGGGAAGGATGTAGACCGCATATGCGTGCACAACTCAATGCAGTGGAGTCTAGACTATTTAGTCAGTAGTTGGCTCAAGCTTAATTTTGATGGCGTTCCTCGGGAGTAGTTGGATGATTTGCAATTGCTTTGTAAGGAAGTGGTTTGTTTGACTTTTTGGGAGCGTGAAAGGTTGGAATTGACCTTTGATTGAGATCAAGGGTTGCAATGGGTTGGGCCTCTTTCCTCCCTTAATTCCTGGCCCAGCAATCACCCTATCTGGGCTGAAAGGGCCCTGGCCAGGGTTGGCCCTGAAAGGAGGAGTTAAATGATCAAAGGTGAAATTGTTGTTTTAGAACTTGGTGAATCAACTAGGAACTTAGATGAGTTAACTCGGATTAGCAAACAACTGGTCGATTCATACTATGTATCGGTCCTATCAAAAAGTCAGTTGAGTTTTTGGTAACTCGGCTGAGTTTTGCATTGACTAGGAGAATCCACCAAGTCGTGAAATCTACACCCGAGTAAATCTGTGTAAAGAAAGAAGAAGATGAAGAAGCTAGGGGCAATCATTTATGTAGGAGAACAGGTTTCATTTCCTTTTTCATGGTCTCTGGCATTTTACTCTTGCTTCAGGCTTGTTTGGATTCATAGAAAGGGAATATTATTTTTCATGAAACTCGCTTTGCATTATTTGTCAAGCCTTTCTTTGTGGGAAATACCATTTCTTACTTTCTTTTTAAAAAGTAAACATTATTTTTCACCCCAACCCTTAAGGAAGACACCTTCGCACGTTAAAAGGAAAATAGAATTCTTAAGGGCTAAGTCCAAATGTGCCACCATTCATCTTCAATTGCCTCACAATTGCCAATTGAGCTATTATCTATGTTTACTTACACCCCACACATGCCACTATGCCATGTGTGCCAACATGCCATGTGCAACCATCAATTTTCTCTTTCACCCCACATGTGTCAGTGTGCCACATGTGACACCATCCATCTCCTCTTGCACCCTAATTGTGCTAACATCCCATATGTATCACCATTCTTCTCATGCACCCCACATGTGCCACCATCCCTCTTCAATCACTCCAAATATGCTACACGCCGATGGTGCTAATGTGCACAAATGCTGCCATCTAGCTTCAAGTGCCCACATGTTAAAATGTGCAAATGCGTGTCTTGAGCCACATATTCTGCCATACATATTCAAGCACCTCACATTAACATGTGCAAATGCGTGTCTTGAGCCACATATTCTGCCATACATATTCAAGCACCTCACATTAACATTCGTGCCACAATTAAGCTTCGTGCACTCATATGTGTTGCATAGGCCATGTGCCATTATTCATTTTCACGCATCGCATCCCACGTGATCATCTAGCATATGCTCGTGACTACCTAGATTTTTTTCTCATGAAATATGTTTGTTTCCCCAAACAATAAATTTGAATATAGTTCCTAAATTTCTAGGAAAATCTTATTGGGAAAGCCAGCAAGGAAAACAATGTTTTGCCTCCCACACTAGCTTGAAAATAAGGTTTATGGGGAAACACTATTTCCTTTCCTATGCTTTCTATGAACCAAACAAGCCCTTGCTTCCAAACCCGTGCCTATTAACACTCAACCAGATTTTACCTGTTCATTTCCAAACCACAGTCTAATATTCTTTTTTCCTATCCTCCATCCATGATGAGTCCCATCATATAAACTGTTTGGATGATTGAAACATGACCTGGGATTCCAAAAAAAAAAAAAAAAAGTATTTAAACTATACATCTACATATAAACTGTTTGGATTGTTGAAACATGACCCAGATAAAAAGAATTGTCTCTAAACTACACAACTAGGTCGAATGGTAACTATTAACAACTGCCAATAAACCTCTATTCTTTCCATATAACAGTGGCACACTTGATTAGACCAGGCAATTTGCCTGGAACAGGGCCTAGATTTCAAGCTTGATCCCAGTCCTCGGCCAAGTTTAAGGGCCCAGGACGTCAACCAGGAGATATGTATATAAACAGATTCTTCCCTTGTAAATCGGCTAGGAGAGCCCATACAAATACAACTCACATGAAGGTTCATTGGCTGTTTGAATTGTGAAAGAAACAAGAAATAATTATATGAAGAAGTGGGCTGAAATGAACCTGAATATATCATCTGGGTGCCTTGATTGTGAGAGGAATAGCAAATTACAATACAAAGAGGTCAAAATGAACTGATCTTTATTCACAGTCCTTTCCTGCAAACATTTAATCCTTACCTCACAAAGGAACTTCTACCTGGACATATTCATGATCTTCCTGCATGTTATTTTTAGGAGGACAAGCAAACCTTTGTCGGGTTTCACTTGATAAAACCCATCCTTGCTTATGTACAAGTGACTACATGCGTGTGGCATGGTTTTCGTAAGTCGCATAGCAGAGAACCGTGGTGAGAACGTATCTTTTCTCACAGATTGATCAGAGAAAAGATTAAGAATGCTCACACCCAAGCTTCAAGAATGCTAGCACAGCAGTCCAACACAAACGGAAGAGAAATGACAGTACCCAATGACCAGAGATGGAGATGGATGTGGTCCACTGTTTCTCTAGAAGATCCCTCTGTACATATATGGGGTAGGAACCATTTGGAGTTTCATGAGTTTCTCAAGTTTCTGCAAGAAAGATACTACTGTTTAAAAGCCGGTCAGAAAAGGTGAACCGATAAGAGAATCTATGATTTAATTAACTTCTTCAGTAATTTCTAACAGACTACAATCAGGGGGAGTATAGTTACTCGGGGTTGCCTTGTAGTTGGTGCGGTTTGTTTCCATAGTTACATGGATCTCATGGTTTACTGGAATCATTCTTCAACCCATGTCATGGTTTGCGGCAGTCATTCTTCAAAATATGTCATGGTTTACAGCAATCATTCTTCAAGCTAAGTAACACATGCGCAATTCTTTGGCAATTTTGAAATTTACCAGATGTCTGATCAACATACCTAGCAGTCAATATTTGCAGAGGTAGTAATTTGCTAGATCCACATAACCAAAATGGGTCATGCTCAACATGAGCATGGCTGTACAATTGGATAATTAAGGTGGGATGAGCCATGGTCTAAAAATCATAATCACTGCACAAACATTAATCAACAGGTTAATGGGCTTTAACATTGTTGACCAGTAACCATTTTTAGCTTTAACTGAGTGTTTGGAGGACTTTGATCAGAAATCAGAATCATCCTGGAGTTATCATTTTGGGACTCCGACCCATTAAATGTGGAGGCTTCCAGATGGACAAATGGATCACTGGACTGAGAGGACGCTTATGGTGGTGACAGGATCCTGACCAAGATGGGTCAGGTGACTAGATTACTCTACAGATTTAAAAATTAGAATGTAGTTGTTTTGGAAAATGCACTGGTGCAGTGCAGCATAATCTTAGATTTGAGTCACTCAACTAACAGCACCAAGGTTGTCTGTCCCTAACTCCAACTCGCCTTCTAAGAAAAACATCTAAAAAGGTGTGTATCTAAAATCAAATCTGAAGTTAAGAGTTTTTAAATGTGTATCCATTCTCTACCTACGACCATGCACATAATAATTCATACCTTCCCGAAGGCATGTGGAGACTGTTAATCAAACCCTTTGAGCTAGGCAACCGTCTAGCTTTTTGTTCATGCTCTTTGTCAATTCGCAGTGATGCTACCTCCTTCTCCATAGCAGCCTTTTCTCTACGCGATTTCTTTGCTTCTACCTCCATTGCTTTGGTGAGAGTGTCTACTTTTTTCGACAGCATCTAAAAAAGTTATCAAGTTAAGCAGCTGTAAAGGATTATAATCAATGGAAGACGAGGACGAGAGAAATAAAAGGTTTAGGGTATTGTTGAGAAACCTTGGACTTCCTAAAATACTGTACCTCTATAGCATTATCCTGGTCCTTCAAACTTTGGTCCTTCTCATGGCATGCTTTTCTCAAAGCAATCACCTCTTTCTGTAGAATGTCATAAAAAATGCCTGAAACAAAATCATCGGGCAATGCATCTTCATGATCTGATTGCTTTCCGTCAATACATGCCTTGTCAGTATCAACGGATGCGCTGCTTGAGGACAACCCATCAATCTCGTCTCTCATACAGTTATTATCAGAAACCTCTCCAAATGATTTGAGGCTACATTGATCTTCATCCAGTGATCTTCCTGCATCGAAGGACCTAGACACACCTTTTGCATGTCTCATTATTGCACTGGAAGAGCTAGACAGTGTCAATGACCTGACTAGGGAAGCTGATGATTTTCTCATAGAAATTCCACTCGATAAAATCCTTGAGGAAATTTCAGCTCCACCCACTGATTGGCGTCGGGGCATCCCATTATAGGTGCTTCGTGGTTCAGAAGAACGATTCCCAGAAAATATTGATGATTTTAAACCATCCTCTACAACTTTCAACCGCAGCTGGAACTTTTCCTGCAGACAGACAGAAAAATCTGCGATTAATGTTCCAAAATTAAGAAACACCATAGCGACATCAGGAAATTAAAAAAAAACAAATAATTTTAAAAAAAAAAAAAAAAAAAAAAAAAAAAAGCGAAATAAAATGGAACTCTACTTTGAGCTGGGCCTCTGTTTTGGCAGCACGCTCGGCTATTGAGAGCTTATCACGAAGCTGTTGCATTTCACCCTAAAGATTCAAGGCATGAAATCAATTGAAGTCAAAATCCACAATGGATACAATTCCAGACCACATTGCAAAAAGATGGGAATACCATGAGGAATCGCCTTTCTTCAAGCCACTGCTTAACAGGCATAACTTTGTCATTGGCATCTTTCCATTCGTTTGCAACTACTACTGCAACTCGATTTTCTGTGACCCTTGCACGAGATAATGTCCTTTCAAGTATCTTCTTCTCCCCCTGAGTAACAAGTCCAGTAGTGGCAGAATCAGAATAGGAGCAAAAAAGCCATACTTTGGATTCTGCACTTCAATGACAAAATAAGGCATTCACTAGAACTAGATCGATTAATTATCATTATTCAGATACTCACCATCAGCTCATTAACCTGACGTTGATAATCACGCACGGCATTTGCAGCAGCAGCCCCAGAAAGAAGAGCCTCCTCTAGTTCATGAACAGTTTGACCCAGCTTCTCAACCTCTGCAACCTTTTGGCGATGCATCTTGTCTAAAATCTTATATTCTTCCTGGAATGTTCCAAAATTAGCAATCAAAATAAGCTATAGAAGAGACTGAAGTCCTTGTCACTTTCTTGTTGTAAATGGTGAAAGCCAGAAATTTCATTTACCTGAGATATCTCAATCTGTTTCATAAGTTCTTGGTTCCTATTCTGTAAATCATCAACTAGAGAGGCCTTGATTTTTGCAAGATGGACTTCCCTTTCTGCATCCAGCAAAGCTGCTTCCTTGGATTTGGTAAGTCTCTCTAAGGCTCTATTGTCATCCTGAAGCTTTGAAACCTGGAATGGAATAATGTCATGAACTCCTGAAACAAATTGCTGAAACCTTTTCGAGAAAGAATGTCTTCCTAAACAGCACCTCTTGCCGCAAAAGCTTAATTTCTGCTTCAAGAGGAGCAAGTATAGCCTCTAAAGGAGGTAACTCTTCATCCTTCTGAGCAGCATGGACTCTTCGAAGGGTTGCTTCCGCAGCAAACTGTGCAGCTAATGCAGCTTTCTTCTCATCAGAGATTTTCTTGATTTCTAGGTTCTGCAATGCCAATACCTCAAGAACTGGTTAAAATCTTCATTTTTTTTTTTTCTCCATAGAATAGAGGGGTTAAGAGCATTTTGTGTCTGACATTAGTTAAACCATACGTCTTTATAGGCACAAATCCAGAGTAGAAGTTTCAAATACTGTAAAACAAGTCAATGAATAATATTCAGCAGCCACCTTGTTTTCGAGAGCAGCTTCTGATGTCTGGAACTTCTCTTCCATCTTTCCCAGCTCCTCTGTAACCTACTACATCAAAGTAACACACTGTGACTGGGCATCGATCTGTTTTCATTAGACATCACATAACAATACCAATTCAGAAATATAAGGTAGATTACCTCAGCAAGAGCCTTCTCTTTAGCTCGTTCGGTCAACCTTAAGGCCCTAATTTCATTATGAGCTTCTGCTAGTTCACGATCTCTGTCTGCCGCACCGGATGCACAAATTAGCAGTTCGGTATCAATTTATATTAAACGTGCACATGAATGCCTTTTGTCCATACTCTATGTAAAGCATCGGCACAAACTTGGGAAAAAACCACGCAGTGGAAGAGCGCTTCTTCAGTAACAAAAGCATGGTTTGCTATCCGTAAATGCCATTTTCTCAGTGTTAATTAAGAGGTGTGCTCCAGTGGTACCGGTGCCCCTATCAGCTTAGGGTGGCACCGGGCAGATGTGATGCCCATGTGATGTATATCACATCTAACCGTCCATAAGATGTGTCATCTCAATGATATCCCATGGCCCAAAACTCAGCTCGAAAAAAAAAAAAAAAAACTACTCAGGGAGGCAACAGCATAGGGAACAATGTGGGAGGTGATGCCCACCCTTTATTTTCAACATGGCCCACCTGAGTTGCAAAACGGCCTAATTTTTTAATCTGAGCCATCATCCATTCCAGAAGAAGAGTCTGAACGGCCAGGATTCCATGTACACAACATGGCGGATCCTCCATGCACATCAAGGGAGGGGTCCCCTCCCAGATTGTTCCCTGCGTTGTAGCCCACCTAAGTTCTGGATCTGTATGGTTTTCTGGGACCTGGGGGTATCATGGGGTAACGAGTCTTATGGGCGGGCTGGATATTGTGAACACATAACACGTGGGCCCTACTGCCCGATACAACCGTAGCTTATGGTGATACATGGTACGACTGGAGCACGCCCCTTAGAAAACCCAAGCTCGTTAGCAATATCCGCAATCCAACAAAAACTGTATTTGATTCACTGGTTAAAACATATAAATTAAAAATAAATGAGGCAACGATGAAATATGAAAGATGGATTGACAGATAAATGCTGTCTAAAAGGCATGATTTCTTGTTCAAAATCCTCAAAAATCTAAAATGCACCGATGTGAGATATAAGCTACGATTTTTCTAAATCAACATTCATAAACAAGATCAAATCACATAGAAATCCAAAGGAAGAAGAAATTAAAAATAATAGCAATAATCATCAAAAGCATACCTCTCACGTCATTTTGAAGGCGGTTGAGCTCGATCTTCACCGGATCGGAACCGTGCAAGAAATTCATGAAGTCCTCTTCATCGAGGCTCGATCGCTTGGGATACTTCTTCTTCGCTGCGGCCGTCTTGATCTCCGCTCGGAATGACGCCGACGCCGCAATTGAGCGGCCTGATAGATCCAGTTCAGATCCGAATTCTCTAGGATCGTGATTTTCCGCCATAGATCCTGCTCCGAAGATCGATCGACCAAAGCCAAGCTCTGAAGCTTCCAGTGAGGGGGGAAAGAGATCTATTTTCCTCCGATTTTCCGCCATGAATGCCGGTTACTTAACTTGGAATGCAGGGATACATGATAAAGAGAGAGAAATCGAACGGAGAAGGATTATGCAAGGGAGATCGAGAAGGAGAGATTTGGGAAAAATCCGCCATTCATGGGGGGCTTTTGGGAGGTCTGTAACAGAAACCGACAGTAGCAGTTCAACGAGTCTGAAAGTGAAAGGGTTTAAGGCAACTGTCGCCAGACGAAATGACTTAAGTTTCCCTCGCTTTTCTAACGAATTACTCCGGATACCCCTTGCTTTTGCCGACTATGCTGGCCGCACGTGCGCCAATCCTCACACGTGCCACGAATGATGCGATGGTACGTGCGTGACCAGTCCGATCTGCGATGTCATAATCGCCTCATTGGCAAGAGTGAAGTAGTGGGCATGTACTTGGAATCTGAACCGTTGAAAGCCAACCCATGGTACTTTCTCCACTGCGGGGGAAGGATTCAACATGCATGAAATCCACACCGTCCATCAGGTAAACCACCCCTTGTTTAGCTTTTGATACAAAAACTCAGACTGATTCAACATTTAGGTGGGGCCACCTAATATAAAATTATACAAAAATCGGATGCTTGTGGCTGGTGATCACCTCAACACTAGCCAGCTAGCTGGTGTCAAAAGCTCCGTCGTCCTCACCACGATCATGTATGTTATCAACCCCATCCATCCATTTTTTTCAGCTCATTTTATGGCATGAACAAAAAAAAAAAAAAAGAGGTAGATCCTAAGTTCAAGTGGACCAAACTATAGGAAAAGGTGGGATTAAATAATTACCGTTGAAAACATCTTAGTCGTCCCAGAAGTTTTACATCAAGCTGATATTTGTGTTTTTCTTTCGTACTGGTCTGTGTGACCTTATGAATAGGTTGGATGACAAATAAACATTACTGTAGGCCTTTATAAAGGTTTCAATGGTTGATGTCATTACCCTCATTGTTTTGTGTGGTGTGGTCCACTTGTACCTTGGATATGCTTCAAGTTTTGTCTCAATTCCCAAAATGAGAGGACGAAATGGATGGACGGTGTGGATTGAGCACATATATCATGGTAGACCCCACAGAGCTTTGACACTAGCTAGCTGCTGGTGTTGCGGTCTCTAGCCAAACCGCCTCAACAAAAATCCTAAGTTCACATGGTGTGGCCCACTTGAGATTTAGAACATTATTATTTCTGTCTAATTGTTTGATCCTTCTCACTTTTTGGTCATGAAATGAAAAAAAGGCATCATTCTGGATGCACGGAGTAGATCTCATGAAAGTTCCAACCTGATCTTCTTGACCGATCAATTCCAGTCTGGGTCCCATTCTTTGTACGGTTGAGATGTATCCACAAGTGCCAGGTTAGCACGTATAGATCACGTAAGTTTGTGAGTATAGAGGGTGCGTATGGGACAGCAAGCCTCTGGACTCCCCGGTGCGTGAACAAGTGAAGTTAAGGTCGTACGTGTCAGATCTCAGAAGCTCCTGACCATCGACTGCGGGTACGGCAATTAGTACCATCCATCAGGTGGCCTCCACAGCGAACGTACAAGGTCTTGGATGTTACAGGAGTAGTACTTGTTTAATATACACCTTCAGTGTTTTCTTTTCCCTAATCATCCTATTTCTTGCACTGACTAATTCATGATTGGACCCACCAGATGAAAGGTCCGGATCATTGCAGAACGGGCACGTGATGATGAGTGCCTGTACAAGATGTTCTAGTTCGTCGAGAGAGTTTCAGAATTTTCCCTACAGTAGGATATGGGAGTAGGTCGTGCAATTGGGCCGACAGATGGTGATCCGACCGTTCATATGAATATGATAGACCCACCTATGATCTACTATGCCCAAAAATCCATCACGGGCAGACCTGGCAATCTCATGTTTCTATTTTTCAGTTGAAGAACCGAACTTGGAGACTGTCCACTGAGAAGATTTTTGGTGCACCGCTGCATGGAATCCGGGAGCGGACTGCGTATTGAGTAACTCAGTACGCTACAACTTACAGGGTGAACTCTGTGAGGCCCACCTTGATGCGTGCATTATCCATGCCTTTCATCCGTTTTACCAGCTCATTTTAAGTCATGAGCTCAAAATTGAAGCATAGCCAAAGCTAAACGGACCAGATCAAAGGAAACCGTATGAATTGAAAACCAACCGTTGAAAACTTCTGGGGCAATAAGAGTTTTGAATCAAGCTGATATTTATGTTTTCCTCTCACCCTTGACTGTCTGACCTCATAAAGAGGTTAGAAGACAAATAAACACTACTTTGGGCCTTCAGAAGGTTACTAGGGTGGACATCATCATCCCACTGTTTCTTGTGGTGTGGTCCACCTGAACTTTGGATATGCTTTTATTTTGGGTTAATATACTAAAATGATCTAGAAAAACGGATGGACGGTGTGGATAAGACACATACATCCACGATATGCTCCACAGAGTTTACTCAGATTCCATAGAATCCATAGTAGATTCCATCTAAATAGCCTTTCTCTACATCTACGGTAGATTCCGTCGTTGTATAATGGCATGTGTTTGTAGGAACCATATGATAATCTGGATACTGAGAGGTGTATCTCGTACTTCCACTTCAACGATAGAGGAAGCGAAGGTGTGTCGGTGCATTGCAAAAAAAGACTGGCATGTCCGATCTTAGGTGGCCTTGGATTAGGTACCGACGTCGGTCCCGGAAAAGCTATGCAAGCCCCATTGCTCTATCCAAACCGTCCTTTCATTTTGCCAGCACATTTGAGGACATGAGCCTAGAAATGAAGCAGATCCTAATCCCACGTCACGTGAAACCGTGGTGATTGAACACTCACCATTAAAATCTTCTTGGGATAGTAGAAGTTTTGGATTTAGTTGATGTTCATGTTTTCCCTTCATCCAAGCTTCTGGGACCTAATCAACAGTTAAGCAGCGAATAAACATTATAGTAAAATTTTAAAAGTTTTTAACGTTGAGCATTCAATTACCGCTGTTTCCTTTAATGTGGTCAATATTTAAATTTGTCTCATTTTTCAGCTCATGCACTAAAATGAGAAGGTGGTCGAACGTACAGATAAAGCACATGCATTTTCGTGGGGCCTGTAGAGCTTTTCCAGCGTTGACATGGTATGGAGAGGTCACCATCAAATTTTAGTACTTAATAGGTGTTTTCATTATAGCAGCCTATCATAGATTATATTTGGTTGATCTAATGTGAGTTGATTTAGTTAGCTTTGTCTGTTACATCGATTTTACATTAAAAACATAGATAATAAAAATATAGCAACTTAATATATATAAAGGTTGAAATTTTATCCCATAATAAAGTGGTATCAGAGCGCTAAGTTCATTGAACGGGTAGGATCGGTTTGGAATTATGGAAGGTGGCTCAAGGATGATTAGCCTCAATGATTCTAACTGGACCATATGGAAAGTTAAGATGGAGGACTTGCTTTATTGCAAGGACTTATACTCTCCAATTTTATGCATATCAGCAAAATCCAAGGATATGTCTGATGATGATTGAAAGAAGTTGGACCGGAAGGCGGTGGGATTTATTAGACAATGGTTGGATGATTCTGTATTCCACCATGTGTTTACGGAAACCTCAGCCGCCAGCCTATGGCTGAAACTACAAGGGCTGTATAAGAGGAAGACAGCCGGTAATAAGATTTTTTTGATAAGGCGACTTGTAAATCTCAAGTTCAAGGATGGTGGTTTTGTGGCCGATCACATGAATGAGATCAGCAATATAGTGAACCAACTCTCTTCTATGAAGATGGTCCTGGATGATGAATTACAGGCTTTACTATTGCTTAGTTCGTTGCCTGACAGTTGGGAGACATTGGTGGTGTCTCTAAGTAACTCCGCGCCAAACGGAAAGATATCCATACAACAGGTTACTAGTTGTCTCTTCAATGAAGAGACAAGGAGGAAGTCTCAGGGGTCTACTCAGAAAGAGGTACTTATGACACAGGAACAGGGGAGAGGAAAAAACAGGAAGGGCGGGAACGGCCAAGATAAATCAAGAGGCAAGTCGATGGGACCGTGAAGATTGAAAATTTTGGCGTATCGAAGATCGTGGGAGTTGGTGATATTTGTGTGAAGACCGATGTGGGCTGCACGTTGGTTCTCAGGGATGTGATGCATATCTCATACCTTCGCCTCAACTTGATGTCGACGGGAAGGTTGGATGATAATGGCTACGAAAGTCAGTTTGTTGGTGGGCGCTGGAAGCTCATCAAGGGTTCGTTGATCGCAGCCAGAGAAAAGAAGTGTTGCACCATGTACAAGGCAAGTATCAGTGTATGCAAGGGTAGGTTGAATGCAGCGGAAGATTTAGCTACAGACATGTGGCACAGGCGTCTAGGCCACATGAGTGAAAAAGGGCTTCAGCTACTAGCGAGGAAGCGACTCCTTTCAGATGTGATAGGTATACCTCTCAAAACCTGTTTTGATTGTTTATTAGGAAAACAGCATAGAGTTTCATTTGCTAAAACTGTTTCTCATGTTAATAAAGTGCATGCATTAGATTTGGTTTATTCTGATGTTTATGGTCCTATGAGGACAAAAACCTTGGGTTAGGCATTGTATTTTGTTACTTTTATAGATAATGCATATAGGAGGGTTTGGGTTTATGCATTGAAATCTAAGGATGAGGTCTTTGATGTGTTTAAATTGTTTCATGCTATGGTCGAGAGAGAGACAAGTAGATCATTGAAGTGCATCCACACTGACAATGGTGGTGAATACATCTTCGACTTTCATGAATACTGCAAGTCCGTGGGTATACTGCATGAACAGACGGTTCCCAAGACCCCCCAGCATATTGGTGTAGATGAGCGAATGAATCGCACCATTGTTGAGAGAATCAGATGCATGATATCCCATGCGAAGTTGCCCAAGACGTTCTGGGGAGAAGTAATGCACACGGCGGTGTATCTGATAAACAGGTCTCCATCAGCCCCATTGAATGGAGAAGTACCTGAGAAAGTGTGGACTGGACAGGATCCATCGTACAGTCATCTCAGGGTATTTGGATGCAGGGCATCCGTTCACGTACCGAAGGACGAGAGGTCCAAGCTCAATATGAAGATCAGAAAGTGTGTGTTCTTAGGGTACGGTGATGAAAAGTTCAGTTACAGATTGTGGGATCCGACCGAGAGGAAGCTCGTCAGGAGCAGAGATGTGGTTTTCTTTAAAGATAAGTGTATAGAAGACATTGGTAAGCCAGAGAAGAACCAGCCTAGTTCAGGTGAGCTAGAAGACATGGATCCAATTATTCCTCCTGTGGTGCCTGATGACGGGGGAGTACAGCGAGGTGTAGAGGACGAGGAGGTTCCTACAGAAGATGGACTAGGAGAGCAGCTCCCACTTGATCCACCTGTTGAGCCACAGGTGAGGAGGTCATCTAGGGACAGACAGCCGTCTAAGAGGTACTCGCCGCATGAGTACATTATGCTGACTGATGCGGGAGAGCCAGAAGATTATTCTGAGTTCCTATCCGACGAGCATAAGGAGGAGTGGTTGAAAGCTATGCAAGAGGAGATGGAATCCTTGCATAAGAACCACACCTATGACATGGTGAAACTGCCTATGGAAAAGAAAGCTCTGAGCAATAAGTAGGTGTTCAGAAAGAAGGTTGAGCAGAAGAATTCACAGACAAGGTTCAAGGCCAGACTTGTGGTAAAAGGGTTCGGTCAGAGGAAAGGCATAGACTTCGAGGAGATATTCTCACCAGTGGTGAAGATGACATCCATAAGGGTGTTACTTGGGTTGACAACTAGCATGGATCTGGAGATAGAGCAGTTGGACGTTAAAACTGCTTTTCTCTATGGTGACCTGGAAGAAGAGATATACATGCACCAACCAGAGAGGTTCGAAGTCAAGGGCAAGGAACATATGGTGTGTAGGCTGAGGAAGAGCTTGTATGGGCTGAAACAAGCTCCACGGCAATGGTACAAGAAATTCGATTCGTTCATGTTACAGCATGGGTATGACAGAACAGAGTCGGACCACTGTGTGTTCACGCGCAAGTTCTCAGATGATGATTTCTTATTTCTGCTCTTATACGTTGATGACATGCTCATCATGGGAAAAGACATCAAGAAAATCGATAGGCTGAAACAGGAGTTGGGAAAGTCTTTTGTGATAAAAGACTTGGGACCGGCTAAACAGATCTTAGGAGTAGAGATAACCCGTAACAGAAGTAACAGGAAGCTTTGGCTGTCACAAGAACGGTATATTGAGAAAATCCTAGAGCGGTTCAATATGAATGCAACGAAGTCGGTCAGTACTCCACTAAATGGTCACTTCAGATTGAGCGACAGGCAGTGTCCCAAGACAAGGGTAGTGATAGAAGAGATGCAGAAGATACCCTACGCGTCAGCTGTATGAAGTTTGATGTATGCTATGGTGTGTACACGCCCAGACATAGCATATGCGGTTGGTGTTGTCAGCCGGTATCTTGGCAATCCTGGCAAAGAGCATTGGGTAGCGGTGAAATGGATACTGTGGTATCTAAGAGGCTCATTCAGGTTGAGCCTATGCTATGGTGACGAGAAACCTGTGTTAGAAGGCTACACACATGCAGATATGGCAGGCGACATAGACTCCAGGAAGTCTACATCGGGGTTCATGTTTACGCTTGTAAGGAGAGCGATTTCTTGGCAGAGCAAGCTACAAAAGGTCGTAGCATTGTCGACTACAGAGGCCAAGTACATTACAGTCACTAAGGCATGTAAAGAGATGCTTTGGATGAAGAGGTTCCTACAAGAACTTAGCCTGAAGCAGGAGGAGCATGTGGTTTATTGCGATAGTCAGAGTGCTATACACTTGAGCAAGAATTCAAGTCAGCATTTCAAGTCGAAGCACATAGAGATTCGGTATCACTGGATCAGGGATACTTTGGAACAGAAGGTGTTACAGCTTGAGAAGGTCCACACGGAGATAATGGGTCAGACATGATGACCAAGACTTTGCTCAATGACAAGTTTGAGGTTTGTAGAAACATGGCTGACTTGAAGAAGGTGAATTCCTCCTGAGTCGTAAAGGGGGAGATTTGATGGGATTTTTCCTCCTCAGTTCAGAGGAGAGACGATGTAGTGGTTGAAATTTAGGAGGGTTTCATCGCTCTGCTCGACCTGTCGTAGGTGGTCTTCGACCGGTCGTGGGAGACGCTCGACCGGTCGTGGGTTTAAGTCCTGACACGACTCAAAGTCCAGCGAGTTGTTGCTAATTTTCTCCGCGGTCTACGACCAGTCCTGGGTGAGCTACGACCAGTCGTAGGTGGTATACGACCAATCGTAGGTGAGCTATGACCAGTCGTAGGTGGCTAGGACCAGTCCTGAAATTTTCAGGACCAGTCTTAGGTTACGCAGTTTTTGCGAAAAACTGCGGATTTGAGTCCTTTCGCAACAGGGATGCGGAAAGGAGTTTCCTAAAACTATAAAAAGGATCTCTATGATTTTTATAGGGTATAAGAAAAATACAAGAGGATTTTCTAAAGGCTTTGCAAGGATTTTGCTAAAGGGCTTAGGGTCTAATAGAGATAGAGAAAAGAGAGAGAGGAAGGTTGTGGAAGGGAGCCGTCGTCTCAGCGCTTCTATGTCCTCGTGATCGGTGAGATATCTCAGTTTTCTTTTTATTCTCTTATTGTTTATCCGCTCCTGCGTGAGTGACGAAGGTTGTAAACGTTCTACTTCATAGTGGATTGTTGATCTGGACGAGGTCCCGTGGTTTTTACCTCTTTGAGGATTTTTCACGTAAAAATCTCTTGTGTGGTGTATGATTGTGCTTTGATTAATTTTCATTGCTATTATTATCCCATAATTCTGGTTTGTTTTGGAGGGCTAGATCCTAAGGTTTTGTGCAAGGCCCCCCAACAATCACCTCTATTTTCTTCCTTTTCTCTCGGATTTTGCTCCACTTCCTTTTTCCTCCCTCCTTTGAAACACTGCAGCTTTTCTATTCTTTGCTCCTACTATACCATTAGTAAGTCATAACATACTACCTCAATTTAGGATATGCATAATGTACTACAGGATTCCTCAATGGTCTATGTTGTTGGTTGTTTGGCAGCACTTTTGATTACTAAGCCACCAGATTCTCCTCAATGGAACAATTCAACTTTTAGATATGTGGCTTGAAAATAAATTATTAAGAAGGGAGATAAAGGAACTATTCATATTCACTTGAAAAATAAAAAGAAACAAAAGATTGAGATTTATACTGCATGGTCTACCCTCGTTGTGAGACAACATGCCAATATGGTCGAGATCTTGGGTTTTTTTTTTTTTTTTTTCTTACGCACGCACACACACCCACCCCCTCACACAGGTGGAATTTCACCATCTATGGGTACTCGAACCCTTGACCGGGAGTTGAAACTCGTAAGAGTCTACCACTCGGGTAAGAGTAGGGACCCGATCTTGGTTAACAAAACACCTTAATTTCATTGAGGTTGTCAAGATTTTGGTAATAATAAAAAAATGTCAAAAAAAATGAGAATAAAAAACTATGGTTTAATCAAAGTTGTACACAAGTTGAACCAGGTTGAGCTTGGTCCAGCTTGGATCAGCTTAGCCAGCAAGCTACCCCAGCTTGAACTTGGCTTGACTCGAACTTGACAGGCTAACTTGGCTAGGCTCCGTCAGCAACTGAAGCCAACTCCAGTTGAGCTTGAGCTCAATCATTCAAACCGAGTTGGAATTCAAGCCTACAAGTTTGATTTTAGGTTTTAGGGTCCTATATATATATATATATATACACACACACACACACACAGAGAGAGAGAGAGAGAGAGAGAGAGAGAGAGAGAGTGGTGATCTCTTGTGCATTGTCCCGCAGGAGACCTTCGTACGCACCAAGTTAGGCTTTATTAGACAGGTGGACCGGGGTGAGCGCATTGTGATGTATTTGGGAAATCCACCCCGACCATTAGGCCTATGAGAGAAATTAAGCTATGAGACTCTAACATCAAGTTGATACTTGATTCATGTGGGTTACACGAGGGGAAACAGTGGGAGAGGGGAATAGCTACTATTGACTTTGTATAGGGTCCACCGTGACGTTTACCTAGAATCCACTCCAAACATTATTTACCTTATGAAAATTCATGTATGGGGACCAAATTTTATGCCCATAAGTGATTTATGTGAGCTACACCAAGTTAAACAATTAGGATGGTAGGCATCTCTTGCATTGTTTGTGCATATGTGATCCAGCATAAATTACGAATGTGTCTTATGTTTGATCTCTATGGCTATGTTTTCCTCATGCACTATATGATTGGAGTTGATTTCACATACACATCACGATTGGGCCATCTTCGGCCCTCCCACCTTGGTTTTCCCACCAGTCTCATGCATGTTTATGTTAATGTTGCAAGTGGCAATATATACAAGACGGTATTGAAACTGTGATGTGGGCCCACCATGATACATGCATGATCTAGATTGTCCATCCATTTTTCCATATCATTTGAGGGCATAAGACCAAACATGAGTAAGATCCAATTCTTAGGTGGACCACACCACAGGAATCAGTCGTGACTGAACAACGACAGTATGTTAAAAATTTCCTAGAGCTCTCAAGAATTTTGGATCAAGCTGATATTTGTGTTTTCCATTTGTCCAGGAATTAATACATCATTGTGACCACGAGCACCAACAAGCAGTGCCCCTGGTGGCAAGGTTAGGATGCAATCTATATCCAGACAGTCTTGCCAGGCCAGGGTAGGCCCACAATGATGAATATTAAATCCACTCTGACGGTGAGGTGAGTGACAAAATTTTAACCATAGATATCAAAAACCACCCATGCCACATCCATAATTCAGCTGAGTCATATGAGCAAAAATATTTAAGTGGAGATGGCCATCATTCAAACTGTTTCACTGGGTGTGGCCCACCTAAATCACTTATAGGCCTAAATTTTGGTCTCTGTGCGTGAATTTTCATGAGTTAATTAATGTTTGAAGTGGTTTTCATATAAACATCATGGTAAGCCTTGTAAAAATCCAATGATATGCGTCCTCTCCCACTTTTCCTCGGTGTGGCCCACTTAAATCATGAACCTGCATAGCTTATCAACTTTTTAGCTAAAGTTTCATTACAAACTTAATCATCAGAATGGATTTCATGAATGCATCACAATGGAACCTAACCCTAGCCCACCGTGTAAGCAAGCCTGCCTTGGTGGTATGAATATCTCCCATGGGACGGTGTGCAGGAGACCACCACTATATATATATATATATATATATATATATATATAATTTATTTAAATATATAAATGCTCACAAAATATTTATATTAAGTGAACCCAATCTAAGTTGAATCGATTTGAATTGAGTCTAGTTTTAGTTAAGTTCCAAGTCAATTAGAGTTGAGCTTGGTCTAACTTGGATTCAGCTCGAATTTTTTTCAAGTTTAAAAAATCAGCTTAACTTGTTCGGAACCCATTTTTGACCAAATCTAGTGTGTTAATTGAGCTAATTCAATTTGTGTGCAACTTAAGGTTTAACAAAATTTACAATGAAAAAAGATACAAACACTCTGCATGTTAAACTGGACATGCAAGTCCTTATAGGGGAGCACAACATAATGTTTGAATAACATCATCCAATTCGTCCATCATTTGGAACGGGGATGTCACAAGTCAATTTGAAACTCACGGGAACCCCACTACAAGAAATTGCTGGGATCAGAATGTCCACCATTAAAACCCTTTTAGATTGCATTTAAAGCTTTATGTAGTTTATGTATCTCATCTAATCCACTAAGAAGATGAATCCGGTCAGGATGAATGGATGCCAGAAGATGAAGCCGTTCAAAACTTAGGTGGGCTGGTCTTTTTAGTATTTATAGTAATTTTGACTGTTTTGGAAATTATTATTTTTTTTAATTCAAGTCAGATTATGAGCTATCGGGGCTTTTTCTTATTTAAGGTTATCGAGTCCGCTGTGAAAAAAATATTTTTTTCATCAATAATATTAATTTTATTTCTTAAGTAAATTTTCTCAACATATAGATTTAAAAATTATCTTTAGTTAGAAGGTGGTGATCACTTCTATTTTATCCACAAACCACTATACTGTATGTGCCTAACAATATCTATATACAAAATAACAAGTTCCCAAGTGATTCTTATATAAATATATAATCTATCTTTACCAAAAATTTCCAAACATTTTGTGAACTCAGTTTGTCCAATCTTTTGAAATATACATAATTTTAGATGTAGAATCAATTACTCCTCCTCCTCCTATTTTTTTGAGAAAAAAAAAAAATTTCTTGAGTTTTTCTAACTTTCATCTGACCAAAAATGTGTGGATGCACATGTTCACATCTACGCTCACACGTATCTAAGCTTCATTTCGTGTGGATATTTACACACGCTTATCAATTGAAGGGCTTCATTCCCATTTTTGCGGGTAACCATGTGATTTTCCCATTGTCATGTCCCTTACCGTGTGGGGCCTGCTTTGATGAATGTGTTGTATATCCACACTGCCCATCCGTTTTTTCAGGTCATTTTAGAAATTACAATTAACCATTAAGCAGATCCAAATCTCCGATGGACCACACCACTGGAAAATTGCTGAATGACCATTAAAAACTTTTTGTAGGTGACGAATGTTTTGGGTCAAGCTGATATTTTTAGTTTCCCTTCATCCAGGTCTGTTTGACCTTATCAACGGGTTGGATGGTAAATAAGAGTTAGGATCTGCTTAAATATGGGCCTGGGAATTTTTTAATGGTAGGTGTTCAGTCACCACTGTTTACTGTGGTGTGGTCCACCTGTGATTTGAGTGTCCAATTTTGGGTGAACATTCTAAAATAGGCAGCATAAACGGATGGACGGAGTGGATATACAACACAACATCATCAAGGTGGACCCCACGCAAGGGTAACACCTCGGGTAACAACTGCTCCGCTCCCACCGACGGCAGATTACACGAGATTAACGCGAATTGGGTACGACCCCCACCAGTCCTGGCCAGAGATGAACGGTCCTGGCAGGGGCTCTGTGGGTCCATTTTAATGTATGAGCTTTATCCAAACCGTCCATCAACTTTGAAGTATTATTTTAGTGAATAATACCAAAAATTACACAGATATAATGCTCGAGTTGACCATACCACAGGAAACAGTAGGTATGGAACGCCTGCCATTGAAAACCTCGTGAAGCCACAGAAGTTTTGGATTAAGCTCTGATAGTTTTTTTTTCCCTTCATCCAGGTCTGTCTGAGTTTATGAACAGTCTGGATGGAGACTGAAAATCACGGTGTGCCCTAGAGAGGTTTCAACAGCAAACGTCATTGTCACTGCTTCTTCCTATGGTGTGGTGCCCTCAAGATTTTAATCTCCCTCATTTTTGGGCTCATTCTCTAAAATGATCTATCAAAATGTATGGACAGCATGGATAAAATACATGTATCACGGTGGGCCCCACAGAGCTTCTGCCAGAACCGTCCGTCTCTAGCTAGGTCCTGGTGGGGCAGGACGTAATCCTCGCCGATCACACGCTTTTGAAAATGGCGGGACCCACTTTCCTGACATGTGTCACTCATGTGCAGTTATCCAAATCATTCAAATTTTGGTGCACATTTTGTAAGGACTATATATCTAAAATTACACCTTCAATCGATCATAACCGTCCAATTTAGTGTCTACCAAATGGATGGTCAAAACTCAAAAGTAAAATGTGAAGCGACCCAAATCCCAAAGGAAAAAAATCAGATGGTTATATCTCCCACTCAGTATAATTTTTGGGTTAGCAATCTACGGTCTGGATTGCTTATAAAACAAATTTACGGTCTAAATTTCCATATATAACCACTCATCATCATTTTTAAAATGGTGGTAAACCATCATAAGCGCCTAACCTAAGAACATCAACATCAGTGCGTGATTCGAGCCGTTGATGATGGGAATGAACGAAAATTTCCAACGCTTTTGGCCACAAACATCCGAACATACACGTGTGCGCGCGTGACAGTTGAGGAGTTGGTTGGCACTTCAAATCTGCTTTGGTGACAGGACTCACGGGTATCAAATAATGCAACGTACTTAAAATAGACTAATGACAAGAGGAATTCCATTTTAATCGTTTTGATTAGAAACCTAATCAGGAGCAGGTGGGCCCCACACGTCCTATTTTTGCACGTGAGATGGCTATTGTTAGGTACCTACCACCAAATCAATATATGAACGCCTTAAAAAGATGATGGTTGGAACGTAGACAGAAGGGATCGGAACAAGGAGCCTTGATACAACGTCGGCCCGCGGTGCTAGGTTAGTATGTCGGATGCACGCGTGTCAGTCACATGATGTAAACGGTGCCCGTTGAGGTGGGTGGATCTCTGACTGTGGGGCCTATCTTGATGTAGTTTCCTTATATCCACGCCGTTCATTGGTTTTGAAAGCTCATTTTAAGTCATGATAACGAAAATGAAGCAGACCCAAATCTCAGATGGACCACACCACAAGAAAGAGTGGTGATTGAATACCTACCGTTAAAAACATCCTGGGGCCAAAGGAATGTTTTTTTGCCATCCAACTCCTTGATAATGTCACAACGACCTAGATGAAGATACCACACAAATAGCAGCATGATCCAAAACTTTTATGGTCCACAAGAATTTTTTAACGGTAAATCACAACTTTTCCTGCAGTGTGGTCCACATTAGATTTGAATCTTCTTTGTTTTCCTTATCATGCCCTAAAATGATCTTTCAAAACGGATGGACGGTGTCGATATAAGGTACGTACATCAATGTGGGCCCCACAGTCAGGGATTCACCCAAATCGTCCCATTGGGCTCATTTAGTCCTGAGTTGAGTTGGGACTCTTCCGAGTCAAGGATAAATTAGTTTAACTCACTTGAGTTGGGTTTGGTAGGTATGACTGTGTGCCTGTTGAGTCCGAGTTGACTCAGACGAGTCTCATCAGTGCTAACTCGGACCTGGTTAGCATACTAGCACACTCCCGCCAAACTCATATCCTGAACCTCGACTCAAACGAGTTAGACCATTTTATCCATGACTCGGGTGAGTCCCAAAGTTCCACCAGACTCATCCGAGTCAACTCGGAGAACCGGTATAGAGTCACCCGAGTATTGAAATCATTACTCAAAGATCCGGGCCATTCACTTGTTGGAGCCTTATGAAAATCTCAGTGGTTGGTGATGAGACTGATAACTGATGTTGTTGAGAGAATGTTTCCGTCGGTAATTTCCCAAGAGCCTTTCTAGAGAGGTTACTAGCGACACACTTCCAGAACTGTGGATCTAGTGGGCCGCCATGTGTAGGGTCAAGACTATCTTAGCCGTCGAATTAGTTGTTGGGAAATTGATGGCTATAAAAATTTTGAGTTGTGGTCCACATTCAACAGGCGAAAATTGCACTGCTCGGATGGTTAGGATTATTAAATCGCGGTCTATGGTTGTGCATGTGAACCATTTTTCAACCTCTTTGAGATTGCAGAGGCAGGACCGTCTGATAGATTTGTTATTTTGCTTTATGGAAATCGATGGTGAGGCCCGCTAGGTGAATGCTTCTGGATGACGCCCTCCACGAGTTTTCTCTTTGGTAAGGCATATGAGCGTGTGATCTGCAGGTTGAGAGAAGTAGAGGTCGTTCATGGCACACACGACAACATGGGGCACACCTGCAAGATCTGGGTCATTCATCAGGTGGGGTGCACCGTGAACCCAAAATAGTTAGTCGAACTGGTCCAATTAGAGGCCACAACGGCGGCCCTGAATTGCAATAGTTATACGTTACTAATGAAAAAAAAAAAAAAAGGCAATGAGACCCATAGTGGAAAGTACAAAATTATTATCTTATATAGGAGAATTTTTTATTTTTTATTTTGGCGAAACACGATACTTTTTCTTTGTTGACATGTAATAGGTACATTTCAAGTATTGCATGCTAATCAAAAATACTTAATGAGCCCCACCCTATATATTTATTTTATCTATACCAACCATGATCCATTTTAACAACTCATTTTAAGACATGAGGTAAAAAATTATTTTTTTTCTTTGGTGATGTGTAATAGGTACATTTCAGGTATTGCGCGCTAATTAAAAATACTTAATGTGCCCCACCCTGATGTATTTATTTTTTTTATATGGATCCATGATCCATTTTACCAACTTAATTTAAAACATGAGCTAAAAAATGAGGCAAATCTAAACCTTAAATGAACCACATTGTAAGAAACAATGGTGGTTGAACTCCACAATTAAAAACTTTATAAAGTCTACAAAAGTTTTAAATCAAGCTAATATTTGTATTTTCCCTTCATTTAAGTCTATGTGATATAGATAATAAGTTTGATGGAAAATAACTATTATCGTAGGCTTGAAGAAATTTTTTCGGCTTATTATTTTCTGTGATGTAATTCACATGAGTTTTGAATCTGCCTTATTTTTTAGGTTATGCTTTAAAATAATCTAATATAATAGATGAACATTACGGATAAAACACATACGTCATGATGGGTCCACAGAGCTTTTCCATATCGCACAACACTATGCAATCCAAGTCCTGCCATAGCTTTTGGACAGACGCAGAAATGGCTGCTGCGGCTATTTATAACCCATCACATGCATCCATGATATGAGGTGCTTATGTTGCTCATTTTCTTCCGAGAGCCGTGCAACGTACAGTGCACCTTTTCATGTCATTCTTGCAGATTGTCTCGTTTCAACCATTGTGTATGTATGACACAGCAACTACACCGTAAAGAAGTAATTTCACATGCATGTCATGAAAGCTGTACACATCCACATGCGGCACAAGTTTCTTAACATGACACGTGTGCAGGATCTGAGTTTTTATAAGTGAGCTTTAAATCTTATGATATAAAAATTAGGCTATTTCACACCTCATGTGGGCAATAGCAGGTAGAAATTACAAATGAATGACTAGAAATATATTTAAAACGATTCATGTACTTTGCATGTTGTGGTTAACTTGAAGAACGAAATTTTCTGATTTTACAGGCGGCCCACATGGGCACTTGAATCCAGGACTAATTCAGTGTTGAAACACAGAGCATCTACCATTGAATCATGCATGGTGAACCAGTATGTGTGGTTCTTATTTACACCTATTTGGATACCACCAAATATGATAGATACACACACACACACGCTTACGGCAGTAGATAAATTACTTTAAAAAAAAACAAAACTTACAGCAATAGATAAGTAACTTGTTTTAGATAAATAAGTTTGGTTTATAATTAGTTTTAAGTAATTTTTTTACTTAAAAGTATTTAATCACTTCTATTAATTTTTTTTTAGCTTTTTCACTTTTCATATGTTGCAGAGGAGAGGCATCGGAGAGACGAGAGAGAGGAGAAGTTGATAAGTAGATTGTTTACCGAATGTACTTATCTTCTTAATAAGTGGAAGAGAAGCTAAGTAGAAACTAAGATCAAGTTACCTTATCTTGAGCAACTTACGATCCAAACAAACCCTTAATATGCATGGATTTACATGTATAAACTTTTGAATCAAGTTGATATTTGTGTCTTCCTTTCATTTAGGGCTTTGCGACCTAACCAACAAGTTGGATGGCAAATAAATATTACAGTGGACCTTAAGAAGTTTTTAATATGGGCGTTCAGTCACAACTGTTTTCCTATGGTATGGTCTAGCCGAGATTTGGATCTGCTTCATTTTTAGGACCATGTCGTTCCAAAATAGATAAACCATACGGATAAAACACATACATCATTGTGGGCCCACCATGTCCAATTGCAACTTTACTAAGTATCAACTTATTTGTGCATGTGTGGCCCACCTGATCAATATTTATACCATTAGAACTCGACGTGGTATTGTAGGTCCCAAAATGAAATCCATGCACAAATCAGCTATTGCATGCAATCATTCCTGCTATAGAAAGAAAGAAAGTTACATCTGGTAGTGAGTTGAGAAGCACATTGGTCTCACATGATTGGGTCATTGAGACCATTGATCTTTGGGGCCTTTTCTTCAACCTTTTGAACTTGGCTTTCCATGCCTCGTACTCTATTGAAAATCTCTTCAATGGGACTTAATTTTCTATCATGTGCATTAAGGGTCAAGACATGTATTTGTAAAAGAGAGCCAAGTAGCTCAATTCCATCCCACTTACTCTTCCCTCAAAAGTCTCCACATTAAATAGAGTTCATGTCCAACTAAAGTACTGTAGATATGTACCGTGACTCGTACTCTTTTGAAAATCTCTTCAGTAGGACTTAGTTTTCTATCATGTGCATTTAAGGGTCAAGACATGTATTTATAAAAGAGAGCCATCAAGTAGCTCAATTCCATCCCACTCACTCCTCCCTTAATTCCATCCCACTTACTCTTCCCTCAAAAGTCTCCACATTAAATAGAGTTCATGTCCAACTAAAGTACAGTAGATATGTACCGTGGCTCGTACTCTTTTGAAAATCTCTTCAGTAAGACTTAGTTTTCTATCATGTACATTTACGGGTAAAGACATGCATTTATAAAAGAGAGTCATCAAGTAGTTCAATTCCTCCCACTTACTCCTCCCTTAAAAGTCTCCACATTAAATAGAGTTCATGTCCAACTAAAGTACTGTATATACATACTATGGCTCGTACTCTTTTGAAAATCTCTTCAGTAGGACTTAGTTTTCTATCATGTGCATTTAAGGGTCAAGACATGTATTTATAAAAGAGAGCCATCAAGTAGCTCAATTCCATCACACTTACTCCTCCCTCAAAATTCTTCACATTAAATAGAGTTCATGTCCAACTAAAGTATTGTAGATATTAGATACGTACGAGTGCACTGCCCTGCTAGGTATCCAAATAAAATTGAGCTACTTTTGAACTTCTCTTCAACCTTTGGAACTTGGCTTTCCGTGGCTCATACTGTTTTGAAAATCTATTTAGAAGGACTTAGTTTTCTATAACGTGCATTTAAGGATCGAAACATGTATTTATAAAAGAGAGCCATTAGGTAGATCAATTCCATCACAATTACTCCTCCCTCACAAATCTCCACACTAAATAGAGTCCATGTACAACTAAAGTACTATAGATACATAATAGTACAAGTGCGCTGCCCCACTAGGTATCCAAATGGATTATAACTATAATGGGACCCACCAGCATGCTCAATCTAAATATTCATTAGTTAGATCATCTAAACCATTAATCACGTGGGGCTCATGTAAGAGAGCTTGGATGTTGGAGCTCTCATGGAATTGGAGAGTAAAGATAGAAATGAGAGAGAGAGAGAGAGAGAGAGAGAGAGAGAGAGAGAGATAGAAATAATTGATGAAAGGGATGGATGGAGTGGTTGTTGTAAGGAAAGGAAATGGAGAGTAAGGTTTAGTTTGAAATTTAAAAAAAGAGGGATGGGTAGGGAGAGAAAGTTCTGACTTGGGAAAAAGGAGGGATAGATTGCTTGTACTTGAGGTATGGAGTGTACTTGATTCATTGATTGATTGATGAGACATGTTGTAGAGATTCTCTCAGAATTCGCAATATACTAAGTGCGGCCCACCTTCTCATCTCTCATCTCAACCGTCCAATCACTATCAACCTCCATCAAAAGTGAAGGCAATGAGTATAGGAGTCCAAGGGATCAAGAGGAGTGCGATAGGTGGGTGATCCACCGTTAATTTTTAATTTAATGGCCCACTTTGAGGGACCCAAATTGATGTATGCATTGTAGAGAGGGGCCCATAGTGGCGGGGTCCCTCTCTCTCTCTCTCTCTCTCTCTCTCTCTCTCTCTCTCTCTCTTGTATGGAATGGTGTATGTGTGGCCTATCATGAAGTAAGTATTTCATCCATGTCGTCCACCAAGTGGCCCACATGGCAATCCGTTTGGACAGGCCTGATCGAAGGAAAACACAAGTATCGGTTTGATCCGAGGCCGATGTGGGCCACACATGTAGAACCACCATGGTATATGCATTAGCTCCACACTGTCCAGGGGTCAGGACGGCAGGGGCCCACCCTCATGTTGATGTGGATTAATACACGTCGTCCAGAGCGTCCAGACCTCCTGGATGCTAGACATATATTATATATATATGTGTGTGTGTGTGTGTGTGTTATATTTATATATATTAATATAATATATATTATTATGATATGAGGTGCCACCATGTAAATATGTATGAGATCTCCACCGTCCAGAACATCCAGCAATCTGGACGGTGGCTCTTTGTAATATATATATATATATATATATATATATATATATATATATATATATATATATATATATATATATATATATATATATGTGTGTGTGTGTGTGTGTGTGTGTGTGTAAGGTGGGCCACGTTCGTGGGACCCACCACTGATGTATGTTTGTATAAACGCCGTCAAACGATTTGGACGGGTGGAGTCCACTGTGATGTATGGGTTGTATCCCCACTGTCCAAAGGTAGGGACGGTGGGACCAGCTTCAGTGTGTGGGGCCCAACTGTTGTGTGAACCCCATCCACGCCATTCATCTATCTGACGTGTTGTGGGTCCCACACATGAGGTCTGTGTTATATCAAACCATCCAACCATTTAACGAGCTTGTCTCAAGCTTGACACTAAAAAATGAAGTAGATTCACATCTCTGGTGGGCCACGTATGTGGACCCCACCCCTGATGTATGTGATCCAGCCACCGTCCATCCATGTGGTGAGCTCATTTTCGGACTGAGAATAAGACAGATCCAGTTATCAGGTGGACCACACTGCAAAACAGTGGAATTGAAGGCCTACCATTGAAATCCCTTTTGGGATTACAGAAGTTTTGAACCAATATGATATTTATTTTTTTCTAAACCTAGGTCTTTGTGACCTTATGAGCAGCCTTGATAAAAAATAAATGCTATGGTGGGGCCCACTAGAAATTTAACCATGATAATTATTAACACCACTGTCATTTGTGGTATGGTCCAGATGATTTTTTGATCTGATACATTGCTTGGATAATGCTTTAAAACGATATCTATAAATGGATGAATGATGCGGCCCAAGTTGTGCGGCCTACTTGTTATATTTGGGAGGCCTAATACCACGTATTCAGGGCTCATGGGTTGAGGCCCACTGTGATGTATTTGGAGCCCATGGGTAGAGGCTCATAGTGTGGTGTATTAGGCTCAATTGTATACGGCCCATTTAACTCGGCCTATTTGACTCGGCTATTCGACTCGGTCATTTGACTCGGCCTATTCGACTCGGCCCATTGATTCAGCCTATTTGATTCAACCCATTTGATTCGGCCCATTCGATTGGCCCATTTGATTTATACGAAGCCTAATGAGACGTATGTGAGGCCTTTGTGTGGGCCAAATATGATGTAAATGAGGCCCGTTGCGATATGAGATTCCACCATGATGTATGTAATGATGTTTTTTATGGTTGTGCCTTAGGAACAATGATGGTTTGACGTCCACATTGTAAGAGTAATGATAGTTAAATGTTCATATTGTAACTTTTCCTAGGGCCCATTGATAGGTCCATACTAGTAGTGTGTAGGCCGTTTAGGCCCCTCTTTGTTATGAACAGAATCCACCACCACATAACATGTTTAGTATAGTTTCATGATTCATGCTCATACTCATCATATGTATGCTTTGATATGAGGAGTGATTGGTCATAGCATATGCCTTCCGGCAGATTGTTTATGGGCCCCCTAATAGGCGGAGTTGCCCTTCTTGAGCGCGCGGTACGCGCAGGATTATTGCATGACTGATAGTGTAATTCATACACTTCGCATATATATGACATTAATACTATATGCCCTAGAGACATCAAGACTATGACCATCGTGGATGGCAGGATCGAATACTGAAAATATTGTTACTAAGCATCGAGGCGTTATAGATATCCCTGGGTGAAAATTTCTAAACCCTATAATACCAGAGGATGACTCCAACGTCGAGACCGAGTGGATACATGAGCGTACGAGGGCCGAATACTAAGAGGTCGCGTCTCCCACTGTGTCGTGGTCGGTTGAAAATGAGTGTAGCCTTACTTGTCCGAGGGTAGGGGGCATTACTAGGCTAAGTTTGACTATCTCGTGAATGGATCCGCTATCGATGTGCCGGATAGATATTGACAGACTATTGGCTAGATGGATAGTGAAGTTTCTTACGCTCAGTTGGACTGCACACCTGGGAAAGAGGCAATGTCATTTGGAGTGTATTAAACCCCGGTAATTATCCAAAATGAGAACTGTACTGATATTTGATGCTCTAGTGATGAACTTTATTGATATGTGGATTTGGATGAGGATTGGTATGCTTGAGTTGCATCTCGCATCGCATGGTTTTGATATGACCGATAACATTCATATCTTGCACTGCATAGCCTTGGTACGGCTGATTGCATTCATATACTCATCAGCATGATTCCGCATTACTCTGACATTACATTCTGAGCACTTTCATACTACGCACACACTTACACCACCCTCTAAGCTTTCTATAAGCTTATGTACGATTGATGCGTACAAGTAACCCCAAAACGCAGTCGTAGCCTCGCCGCAGTAGGAGTGTGTTGTCAAGCTTATGGAGTTTCTGTTATTGTCATTATCTTGTATTTCCCTTCATACGTATTGTACTCAAAATTTTTGACCATAGTGTATTCTATGATGGTGTTCTTGTGGCTATTGTTCATAGGTTATGCTTATGGTTATGCTTATACTGAATTAAAATCATGTTTGAAATCATCATTGTATAATTCCAGGATCGGAACCTGGTGTATGGGTGCCGGGAGCTGAGAATGAAGTATTACGGAGGTTGTCGGCACCGGATTCAGCGAACGAAAATTTTGTAAGTCCGGTTTCCGAGTACGGGACGTGATAGCTCACCTAATTGAAGTCTTACATGACCTACCTTGGATGGTTAATGGTGCTCTAATTGGCCGATTAATTGATATTTAATGGGCGATCATGCTTGTTATCATTTTATACATGTTTTTTTGTCATTTACTAAAAACAATCATTTAAACCAACGGATGTCAAAGAAATTTGATAAATAGTACTAAAAAAAAAAAAAAAAAACCTTGAATTATCAAGGTACTTTTATAACAAAATTAAAAAACAGTACTGTAATCAAGATCACAATTAATGAGGTACTAATTTATAGAAATCCAAAGAAAGAAAGAAAAGAAATATGATACTAAATACTATGGAAACAATATCAACACCTGATGATGCGTTACATGTCGAGGCGTATGGAGAGACCCTTCATAAGCATTGTATAAAATCAATGCTTTAAAGATACAAGAAGACATTATAGAATTTTGTAGACAACCAAAAATGTAGAGAAGCTGATTTAGAGCGGGTCGTGGACAGTTTCATAGCCAAGTTGGATCAAAAAAGGCCCGGTCAATGACAGAAGTGATCCGGACCGTCGGACCTTAGATCGGGCGTATCTCGCAATCTGGAATGAGTTATTTGACGTAAAATATATGATTTTGGGGTAGAACGAGCTACTTTAGCCAACCAACCCTGATATGCCGGGTTGCACAGGCCGGATTTACGAAATACCCCTGGATCGATAGTCGTTTCCCTGTTTTATTTTCGTTTTTACAATAAATAGTAAGTTTTAGTTTGATTATAACTCTTCATCTGTTGGGCTTTAGGAGTTGTGTCCAACATGAAAAGTACTTAGAATAATTAGGAGAATAGTTTGGTGAAGCCAAATAGGATACTTACTATTTTTAGCCGAAAACCTTGCGACACTAGTAGACATCACAACCATCTATAAATAGTAAGTTTACTATTTATAGTAAGTTGCGGATTCTAAGAGTTTCAGTTGTAGTTTGCTTCTGATTTCTTTCCTATTGCTTGGTACCCTTATTTAAAGGGTTGAGAACTCATTTTTATTCATTCATTAACCAATTTCGAATTTTATTAGAATTTATTTCTATTCTCTTGCTTTATCTCCACGTGAATTCGAGAAGTCTCTGTGAGGAGTCCAAAGAAGCTCCGTGGATTCGGAGTAGTTATCCTTGAGGAAGACGGTAATCGACCTCATCACGCTCATTCGTGCGACAGAAATGCTCAAAAATATTTTTCACTCTCTATGAAACTGGATGAACAGATATTCAACTTTTTATTTAAAATTTACTAGGTGGGCTAATCATATACTTAGCCACAACGAAACCATTACATCTCTAAAATGCCCAAAAAAGGAGATTTAGAGAAAGGAATGTTCTAATGAAGTCATTAGAATTGGATGGAGCTGGAGAAGGTCTGACCGAACCGCCAATTGGACGGTGCAACATCATACGCTGTGAGGATCCGTCCGTCGCTTGTTTGGACCATGAAAGACAGACTCTGGCCATTGAGATAGGAGTTGCTTTGCCAATTTGCACCCCAGTTCCTGCTCATCACAATCCATCCAGTTCTGGACCCTTTGATCCATACCTTTGATATCTCCCCCACCCCACCTACATTGCTGATTAGCACTAGCTCAAAGTAATCACGTCCGTTAATCGTGAACTGTATACCTCCACTTTTTCTGCATGTTACCCTGTTAAAGAAAATCCATTAATGTTCCAATTACATTCCATCTGTGATGAGAAACCTCAATCAAAATCATTTAAAAAACACGAGATGGTAAGTGGGCATACCTCCTATAGAAAACAGGCACAATCCCTCCTCTATATATTGCAATCTTCTCAAAGGCTGGTTGTGCCATGTCAAAATGCTGATTTGGGGGGTTACACCAGCCTCCATTGTTATTGGGAAGGGCAAAGTTAGGTGGGCAGAAATTTGTGGCTGTGATTGTAATTTGGGTCCCTTTCAAACACCATTGTGGGTCCTGTGCTGAATCACATACTATCTGATAACATCCCCCACATGCATTCCCATCATTGAAGAGAGCTGTGCTCAAGGCTGCTGTGTTTGTTCCATAACCAGCACTGTTCAGGTTCCCATAACCACATGCCCCTCCTGCATTCATTCCACATATATTTTAAGTAAGAAGAGTAACTCAGGTAAATACTATATAAATTTAATTTTTTTTTTTAAAAAAAAAAAGAACAGCGCAATGCTGACGGCTAAAAACCGTCGGTGATAGGCAAACATAGGGATATTTTGATCTTTATGTAGCCTCTCAGCTTGTTTATCTTACTTGTAACAAAGAAGAGAAGCAGATTAATCAGCTTTGGATTCCTTTCAAAATGATTCTATGAAATATGTGACTTGGTGGGCCTTTTTGAAAGTTCGCCTTTTTTTTGGTCTATAAAAGGAGGTGGGGTTGTAGCTTTCATCACCCATGGGGTGCAATGCACTCAAACCACCCATGAGGCAAAAGTTGAAAAAATAATATAAAAAAGAAACGTAACCACAACGGTTTAAGATGTCGGCTGTGCGCATTTTCTAAAATCTCTTAAGATGATATGGATTGATGTATTCCATCATCATTTCATCGGCGTCATCTTATCCTCTCTTGCCAAAATAGAAAATTAAGCTAGACAATCGCTCGCCTACCGGACATTAACCTACCTCTTTTACATGGGCTTTGAAACCAACAGTGGTAGAGGCTCATATTGATAGTCAATGGAATCCCATGTAATGCTGACTCAATTCAGTGAATGCATGGCAAGCATGTAAAGACCAACAACGGATGGATACTACCATGTTGCATCAGTCCATATCTTTTTGGTTAAGGGTTTGCTAGCTCAGCTAAATGGAAAAAGAATAGAAAGGAGAGAAAATATATATATTCACATCTCTAAGCGATCATCTTTACAAGATCTGGATCTACATTCAAAGAAGCTAACCAATCCAAGATCTGGGTCCTTACTCTTGCTCGGGTGGTAGACTCTCAGGAATTTCAACTCCCGGTCAGGGTTCGAATACCCATATGAGGTGAAATTCCACTAGCGTGTCTGTGTGGGGTGTGTGCACGTGTGTGAAAAAAAAAAAAAAAAAACGAAGAAGCTAACCAATCTAAGATTAAAACTTCAATGCTCAGCACAATAGGGACAATAGATCCCACAGAATCCTAGAACAGTCGCTATTCCGCTCACCCCATATGGCTCACCAGATTGCTAAAAGAGATGAGACTCCCGATTAGCTTCATCTTCTTACAAGCCTCATGCCCATATTAGGCCCAAAAGATGTTTGAAGCTGACTTTGATATAACCCATGCGTGGCACATCGAAAATGGAGAAAAAGAGAGCCCACACTTTGGCAGTAAAATGGCAAGGTTAAAAATAATAATTAATTAATTAATAATTTTTTATTTTTTTAAAAAAAAAAAGGCATCCACTCTCACTTATATAAACAACACATGTTAGGGATAAATATAGTTTACTTTAAAAGATTAAGTATAATAATGCTGGGACATTTTCACACTGGGCTCTAGTGGGGTATGGGATGTAGGGGCACACTCAAAGTGAATAGCCAATGTGATGCGGGCCCTACCTGTGTGAGGCGAGTGGCTTGCGTGAAGCGAAACTCATGTGAAGTGGGGCCCATGAGGGGATTCGACTGAGGTCCTAACATATGGGATGTGGTGCCTGTGCTATGAGATAAATGGATTAATTCACCTTGCTCTATCAATTCAAGCTTTTAAAACCGGTGGTTAATTATCTTACTCATGTTCAAGACTTCTCATCGAAGGTAATTAATGTAGTGTCATTTTCACACAGGGCTTGAAGGGTGGCTTGTGGAATGCAAAGGCACACTTGGAGCAGATGGCTCGTGTGAAGCGAAACTCTTGTGATCAAGTGAGACCCACGGGAGGAGATCCATGCACATGATTTGCATTTAATATCCAAAATTCCAATATGGATTATATGATTCATATAATATTTGAACAAGAATTTTAACCATGTAAGCACATTTTCCATCCATGTGATCGAAACCTAACCTTGAAGTGAACATTCAAACAATAAATATTCATACATACATCGTACATCAATCAAGACTGAACTACATAAAGCGCGAACTTACCCATTGTCCCAGAAGCGTCACTCCCACCATAAAAAGTCGCATGGGCCCGCTGCCAAACAGCCAGAGATTCTTGGAATGTAGCAGCAAACAAAAAGAAGAAGAGCAATGCACCTCCAAAATTAGCCGCTGCCTTCTCCATATTTGCCTCTCTTTAATCAAAGACGACGGGCTATGATTAAGAGCTCCATCTTCCCTACTATTTATACGTGAACCTCTTAAACTCTTCCAACCTTAATCCTTATATTTTTATTGAGAGGAGAAAGTACATGTATCATTTTAATTCTACAAGTTGACTATGAACTCTCCGGCCATCTTTTTAAATGACCAAAAACCTTAATTGGGTCTTCCTTAAATAATGGACAGCTTTCCTGGAATTTAATTTCTTCACGGACTATAAATCCTAGCCGTTGTATTGGGGGCTGGTTGGTGGTTGGTGCAGCCCGTGATGTATGGTTTGGATCACTGAACCATGGGCCCACTTGTACAACGTACAAGCTTCTTACACATGCACTTAGAAATTATACACATGCCATACAGTAATTTGAATTGATCTGTCAAAATCATGGAGCCATTTTAGATATGTAATTGCCCAAAATGGGATTGATAGAACATTAATCTTAAACATTGATTGACATATGTTTGTTGAATTTGAACGGACCATTGGATGTCCACCAATCAGCTAATTATTACATCAAGTCAGTGTAAATAATTTTATTATATGATCCATCTAAAGTACAACCCATGATCTGGACCGTTTGATTTGAGCCACAAGGATGCCAAATGTACAAAATCCTTAGTGCATGAATATGAACCATCACACATTGCCAGAGTATCAAAGTATTTCTCTTTCCAGAGTGTACCTGTACGAAAGAGTACGCCTCCGACACCTACAACTAAAAATCAAAGTCAAACAAAGACTGCATTTGTTTTCTCTTTGGAAGAATTTCTTGAACATGCAGTAGCTTATAACAAGGGGCCATCTAATGTTATCTAATTCAACCATTTGCATGTGATAAGGAAGTTGGACCCTTTCAATCACATGGAACGGCTAAGATGGAACTTTAAAAAATAAAGGATTGAGAAGCATTAAAAGTCATGCCTATCATAAGACCCATATATTCGTCTCATATTTTAGAGAGCATCAGAACCGTATAACAAGGCACGTGTTATGGGACTTAATGCTCATTCCAAACGGGTGATGTTATCTTTGGCTATCTGATCAGAGGTTTGCTCAAATACATGCCAATGTATTGGGATTCAGTGCATTGGGGCTTTAGCCTTTAAAAGTGAGTCATCTTCCAATGATCCAAACCGTTCATTTGATGAGTCTCACTTAATTTGTGGGGGTGAAAGTTAACAAATAAAAACTCTCAGTAGAATTATTATAACCTTTTGATAATTTAGTTCTTTTTCTTTGAACAAGAGCTTTTCCCTAACTTTTACATAATCAGGGGTAGAAATATTGTATTCCAGAATATTATTATTTTTTTAAAAGCATTGATCTCTCATCCAAGGGTCCCTATCAAATAAACGGTTTGGATCATTTAAGAAAAAACAAATCCAACTGCTAGAATCTCGAAGTCTTTTTATTGCAATACCTCGAGATGTATTCCCCGAGATGCATTCGAGCAGCCTCATCCCATGATTCCCATGAGTGTGTGCGTGTGAGAGAGTAGTGGGATGGATACTCGCAGGAGTGCCCATTCGGGTTTTGCACTCCCCACCTGTGCGGCTGTGCCAATGGGGCATGCGCATGCAAGATCAAGACCGTTTGCCCCATGACCCGAAAATCAGGTGGGTCACATAATCAGGTGGACCACGCAGGGATGAAAACCCGGTTGTTCAATTATTATTTTTTTAAAATCAAACGGCCCACATTCAACATGCGAGTCTGCCCCACTTGATTTCCAGGACAGGGAACAAACTAAGTGGGATCCACCTGATGAACGGCCTCGAACATCCACACTCGTGGCACACGTGGGATAAAGTAGGATACGAATGGCTACTGCTGCAAGTAGGCAGGAGCCACAGGACCGGTCATCCGACTATTAAAACAGATGGACGGCCAATGGCCTCTCCATGTGTGCCCATAAACCCAAGTCGCTCATCTGTGTTATTCAAATGAAATTTCAGTTCTAGGACAGCTTATCAATGATCCAGATGGGAAGCTGATTGGGTGGTGACTCCAACACCACCAGCTAAGTGGTGATAGGTGCTGTGGGGCCCACCGTGATGTATGTGTTTTATCCATGCCGTCCATCTGTTTTTCCAGCACATTTTTGGGCATGGAACAAAAAATGAAGCAGATCAAAAGCTTAAGTTGACCCCACCAAAGAAAACAATCGTGATTAAACGCCCAACATTAGAAACTTCCTGGGGGCCACGAAAGTTTTGAATCAAGCTGATATTTATGTTTCCCTTCGTACAGATCCGTGTGACCTTATCAATAGGTTGGATGGAAAATAAACATTATGACTGGCCCTAGGAAGGTTTCAACGGTTGGTGTCATTATCCCCACTGTTTCCTATGCTGTGGTCCACTTGAGCTTCGGATCTGTTTGGGCTCGTTATCTAAAATGAGATGGAAAAACGGATGTACGGTGTTGATATAAAGCACATACATCAAGGTGGGCCCCACTGCGCCCACTACCACCAAGCTGGTTGATGCGGGTGTCACTACCCAACCCACTTCCATAGAGATAGATCTTCCTAATCCGTCACGCAATATAGAGCCTCCAGCCTACGTTGAGCAATTTGCAAGTAATTAGCTACAAATCAAGGGGCTCAAATCCACCGTCTACGAGGTTTACTTGTCGGTGATGTCAATCCAGCGATCTTAGCCGTTCAATTGGTGTCTTTAAAGTATACAGTTAAAAACTTAAGAGAAAATGACCACTGTAGACAAAACCTTTTACCCAGCGGTTTTTATCGCGGAATAGAAACTTAAGTTACCAAATTAGACTAGCACGTGCGGACAGCGACGTTGAGGACGAAACTACCCCTCCTTTTTACTGCCGTTGCTTTTCCTCTCCCTCCCTTCTCTCGCTCCATTTTTTTTTAAAAAAAGGACGAAAACTCCACCGCTACATCTGTTGCTTGGATCGCACCACGCTCTAGCTGGATCCCACCTAGGGGTGTACACGAATTGAGCTAGCTCGGTTAGCTCGCTCTACTCAATCTGAAAAAAGCTCGATTCAGTTCGGTGTTGAGTTCAAGCAAGGTTGAATTGATTTTTTGAGCTCAAAAATGAGTTCGAGCAGGCCAGCTCAACTCGACTCGGATCAAATCTAGCTTGAATCAAACTTGGATCAAACGAGTTCGGTGACTTGGTTACTTTGTCATTAATGTTGCTCACCAACTGTTTGATAAAATGACTGAACGACATGTGGCTAGTGGCAATGAAGGTTTGGCTAGTGGCAAGGTGGATAGGAAGGTATGTACATGGAGCAAATACTTTTTTTTCTCTTTATTATTATTATTATTTAGAAGGTGTTTGAGAAAATACCTATAAAATCATTGCCTTTGTAGGTAAAACAGTGGGATTTTGAAGTTGCAATTAAGGTGTTTGTGGAAATGCCTCAATAGCAAACTCGGTTCGATCTTAGCTCGAACTCAGCCCAAGCTATTAATTGAACTGAGCTGAGCTGACCAATCAGGCTCGAGGACTGAGATTAGCCAAGTTCAAGCTGAGGTTAGCCACTGTTCGAGCCGAGTCGAGCTGAGGCCAACTCAACTCGGTTTGACTCGATGTACACCACTAATCCCACCCTCTTTATTCATCAACATTATCTCATTTTTCCTGAAAATGTTCCCTCACGGAAGACAGTACTCATGACAGGTATGATATACATTTACCTAAACGGCGTAAATTTTTTGTGGGCCATTGAAATGCCGAATGAAGCTCCCATCTTGGTTTTTGGTTCATCCATGCGAAAGTCATCCTATGGACATGATGGATTACAAGTAAAACATCATTGTAGGGGCATAAAAAGGTTTCCACGGTGGAAACACTGTTTCCTGTGGTGTGATCCACTTGATATTTCAATATGCCACCATTTTGGGCTGAAACCCTTGCTTTAGATGGAAAAATGGATGAACGTCATGGACAGTCCACATACATTCAAGGTGGGCCTAACTCAATATTTTTAATTTTTTATTTTTTTAATATTTTACTATTAATTTTTTAAAAAAAGTTTTTTTAGGTTAGGTTGTTAGTACACACCCATGTCAATACACACACTCCATGTTAGCCACCCCTGCTAGGAATCGATACCAGGACCTAAAGTGTTGATATGAGGTATCTCTACTCAGTCTGCCAATTGAGCTATGGATCTGGGTGTGCCCAACTTAGTTAACTCAGCACTATAAGTGCGTACTGAAAATTTTATGAACCGCTCGGTCAATTTCATTAATTGCTCGATCAAATTCACCGAAGAGAATTTCATGTAAATCTCGGTCAATTTCATTAACTGATCGGTCAAATTCAACAAAGCAAATTGTTAGGCTAGGTCAATTACATTTAAAGTTCATTCTAATTCATGTTAGCCTCACCCAATTTCAAGCTTGCCTCGCTCAAATTGATGTTTTCCTTGCTCAATTTCTCAATTGTCTCGTTGAATTTTTCCGTTGCCTTGCTCAACTCTTAGGTTCCCTCACTCAATTTCTAGGTTCCCTTGCTCAATCCTCGCTCCAATTTCTACGTCGCCTCGCTTGCCTCGCTCAATTTCTAGCTTTCCTCACTCGATTTCTAGCTTCCCTCGCTCAATTCCTAAGTTGCCTCACTCCAATTTCGATGTTCCCTCGCTCAAACCCTAGGTTATCTCGCTCAATTTCTAGCTTCTTCGCTCAATTCGTAGGTTGCCTCGCTCAATTTATAGGTTCCCTCGCACAATTTGTAGCTTCCCTCGCCTCGCTCAAATCCTAGGTTGCCTTATTGAATTTTTTAGTTCCCTTGCTCAATAACTAGAATTCCTTACTGAATTTTTATGTTACCTCGCTCAATTCCTAGCTTCTTTCGCTCAATCCCTACGTTGCCTCGCTCAATTTCTAGGTCGCATCGCTCAAATCCTAGGTTCCCTCGCTCAATTTCTAGCTTCCCTCGCTAAAATCCTAAGATTCCTCGATCAATTCCTACGTTGCCTCGCTCAATTCCTAGGTTGCCTCACTCAATTTCTAGGTTCCCTCACTCAATTTCTAGCTTTCCTCGCTCAAATCCTAAGTTTGCCTCACTCAATTTCTAGCTTCCCTCGCTCAATTCCTAGGTTACCTTGCTGAATTCCTACATTGCCTCACTCAATTCTTAGGTTGTCTCGCTCAATTTCTAGGTTCCCTCGCTCAATTTCTAGCTTTCCTCGCTCAAATCCTAGGTTACCTTACTCAAATCCTAGGTTGTCTCGCTCAATTTCTAGCTTCCCTTGCTCAAATCCTAGGATTCCTATCTCAATTCCTACGTTACCTCGCTCAATTCCTAGGTTGCTTCACTCAATTTCTAGGTTCCCTCGCTCAATTTCTAGGTTCCCTCGCTCAATTTATATATTGTCTCAATGAATTTCTAGCTTCCCTCGCACAAAAGCAACATAGCAAAAAAATAAATAAATTCAGTTTGGCCCGCTCAATTTTCAATTTGGCGGGGCAAACTGAAAATTGAGCGGGACGAACTAGAGATTGAGCGGGGCAAACTGGAAGTTGAGCGGGGCAAACTAGAAATTGAGCGGGGCAAACTAGAAATTGAGTAGGGGAAACTGGAAATTGAGCGGGGCAAACTGAATTTTTTTTTTTTTTTTTGCTACGTTACTTTTGTGGGTCCCATCATGATGTATGTGTTATATCCAAACCGTCCATATATTTTACGAGCTCATATTAAGGCTTGAGACGAAAAATAAGATAGATCTAACTATCAAGTGGACCACACTGTAAAAGGCAATGGGAAATTGAACGTCTACCATTGAAACCCTTTTAGGTGTTACAGAAGTTTTGGATCATTATGAAATTTTTTTTCCCTCTTCATCCAGGTCTTTTTGACCCTATGAATGAACTTACACGAGGAGGATTTCTCACAAACATCACAGTGGGCCCCCTAAAGGTTTCTAATGGTTGACGCTCATTCAACACTATTTCCTATAATATGGTACACTTGAGAACTGGATATATCTCATTTTTGGTCTCATACCATAAAATGATATGGAAAAATATATGAATTGAGCGAGACAACCTACGAATTGTGCGAGAGAAGCTAGAAATCCAGTGAGGCAATATATAAATTGAACGAAAGAGCCTAGGAATTGAGCGAGACAACCTATCAATTGAGCGATGCAACGAAGAAATTCAGCGAGGCAACTTAGGATTTGAGCGAGGTTCCCTCGCTCAATTTCAACGTAGCCTAAACCTCGCTCAATTTCTAGGTTCCCTCGCTCAATTTCTAGCTTTCCTCGCTCAATTTCTAGATTCCCCCGCTGAACTCCTATATTACCTCTCTCAATTTCTATTACCTCCTTCAATTTCTAGCTTCCCTCACTCAATTCATACATTGTCCTACTCAATTTTTAATTTACTCACTCAATTTCATATTTGCCTCGCTCAATTTTTAATTTGACCATGAAGTGATTGAAATTGATCGTGAAGTGAATGAAATGTATTTTCGGCGATCGACTTGATGGAATCTTCGAAAATAACTAGGTTGGTTGGCTAAAATAGCTTCTCCTACCCCAAAATCATATGTGGTACGTCAAGTAACTAATTTTAGTTTAGAAGATATTCTTGTTAAATGAATAAAGAAAGAAATGAAAAAAAAAAAAAAAGAAAAATTTATATATATACACACACACACACACACTCACACACATATTTATATAAACATGTATTAAAGAAAAATGTAGGTACAATAAAATTTTCCATGTAAAAATTAAAAATAAAACATAACAAGGAAAAAGATAAAAAAATTTCATAACATTGTAGTTTTGGCTACGGTTATAATCCGTAGCCATAGACCGGTCGACCGGGTTGACCCGGTCGACCCCAACTTGCTGTCTGCTTTTTCACTTTTTTTTTTTTTTTTTACCCTTTCCCAGTTGTAATCTCCACTGATTTTTGTGGGTCCCATTATGAGGTATATGTTATATCCAAACCGTCCATCTATTCGGTGAACTCGTATTAAGGCTTGAGATGAAAAATGAGACAGATCTAGCTATCAAGTGGACCACACAGTAAAAGGTAATGGGGAATTGAATGTCTACCATTGAAACCCTTTTAGGGGTTGCAGAAGTTTTGGATCATCATGGAATTTGTTTTTCCTCTTCATCCATGCCTTTGTGACCTTATGAATAGATTGGATGGAAAATAAATGTTATGATGGGCCTTACAAAAAATTTTAACAGTGAAAATCAATTTTCCCGCTGCTCTTTGTGGTGTGGTCCATTGATTTATGGATATGATTTATTTTTTTTGGGATAATGCTCCGAAATGATTTTGAAATATGGATGAACGTTGTGGATATGATAAATACATAGCTGTGGGGCCCTGTAACTTTGATCTCTCCTAAGCCGTTCGTACAACTCTCAGTTGGAGGAGCGTCGGCTCTCGTCTTCGCAGTGAAAAGGAGGGGTAGTTTCGTCCTCAACGTCGCTGTCCGCACGTGCTAGTCTAAGTTGGTAACTTAAGTTTCTATTCCGCGATAAAAACCGCTGGGTAAAAGGTTTTGTCTACAGTGGTCATTTTCTCAAAACTTAAAATAAAAGGAGAGATGCTCCAGTGCTCCCAGAGGACTGTTAAGTTACGATGCTTCTAGTTGCAATAGGACGCTTAATCAGTCTAATCCATTGATCTAGACCGTTCATTAGGTCCAACGAACATTTCATGGGGTACCGTCCAAACACCATATTGATCTAACAAATATTAACCATGTGATCAATGGCTATAAATATGGACGGTCAAGATTGGTTTTGGAAATCAAGATTGCAAATGTGTTAGCTATCGGTGATCTCGATCCAGCAATTTTAGCCGTTCAACATGGTTAAAACGATGATGGGCAATAGTCCACAGTTATGAGAGAGAAAGAGAGAGAGAGATACATGGTTCAGATCAATTGCTTGGCCATGGTATGATACATGATACATGGTTCAGATCACTAAACACGTTCTAAAAACATGTATGGTTTCTATCATTGACGCCGAACAGGCGATCACATACAGCTCACGTGCCAAAGTGGCACACGTGGGTGCTTAGTGTGCCATATACAAAAGGCATCCGCCCCGTCCATTTATCTGGTGGGCCACGCGTACGAAGAAATGGACTGGCCCTGAAAAAATATAGTAACTCAACGGTCTACATTAACCGTGCATGACGCCTTCACGTGATGAGTGAGCTGGCGTGATTATTTAGGGGGCACGGACCAAAAGACCACACCATAATGTCCTGGATCTCTCACACGTGTTCCACGTTGGCATGGGTGGAGCGCTTGTCCGTTCATGCGTACCTTCAAAAAATCATTCCAGAAGAGTGGAAGGCTGAAAAAAAAAATGGAAAAGCAGGTGTATAAGACAGAAACACCAAATGTGGCAGCGTGGCAACAGAAACTAAATCAGAACCTTCCATCAACAGGGTCCCACAGCGTACATGTCTTTGCACAAAAAGCAAGCCGGTCCACTCATCAAGTTGATAACAGTTTACAAAACAATTGGACGGTTAACAGTACGTTGGCAAGTTTTACTTGTTTATGTGTTTCTAAATAATGTAACCCTCAATAAATGTTGTGTCCTATCAGCTGAACGGCTCGGATCTTACTCCCATAGCCCACTTTTGCACATCTAAGCTTTTACACTGCCACGTGTGAGCAAAAGGTGCCAGCATTTTCATAGTACAATTTAAAAATGGACGGTGACTTTTCAACCGTAAATATAGCACATTTGCACGGCAATTTAGACGGTCAAAATCAATAAGACAACCGTTGATAGTGCATAACCGAAATTTTAACTGAGAAGATAGTAATAACTATCTGATTTCCTTCAACTATTCACTGTTTTACATTCGACCAACCATTTGATAGCTACTGATTGAATGGTTAAGACTACTTAATCATTGTAATTTAAATACATGCTTTACTCGCAATGGACCCAATTTGCATGGTCAAATTATGGGACGTCAGTGCTGCATGTAAGGATGATGGGTCAACACTCATTTTGAATTGTGTAAAACTTAGGGGTCATTGGGTAATTTATATTTTAGAATGCATGGGAATCCTCATATGTGTTTAACACCTTGTAATTAAAATAGAATTTAGAATTCAAATATCCAATTTAGCAGCATGAATTTAGAATGTCTTAGAATTTTGTATCATATTCATGAGTCCATAAATTTGATTAAGTAAATAACCTTGAATACCATAAAATAATATACATTAGCAATATTTTAGATATTCATTTAACATGCTCAATGAAGTAAATATTTTGTTTCAAATGGGGCAATTTTGATACAAATGAGCCCCAAAAAATAGATATATTAATTGTTAAGTGTTAGTGCTTTAGTTTTGTCAATGATATAAGTTAGGGTGTCTTAAGTCGGTTGTGTCTTCGTATGAAGACATTAAAGATTGAAAATTTGAAGACTTGAAGTAATAAAGCTGAAGACAATAGGTAAATCATAAAATGCATCGGTAATCTTTGACATACACTCCTTTATGTCTAAAACGATCTATCATAGACAACTTGTTTTGAATAGGAAAACTCTTAGTCGACGGGTTTATGCTGGGTAGATCACGTGCAAAAGAAAGATAAATCATATGCACAAGTTCGATCGATCCTCAATCAATTGAGTGAATTGTCGATCAGTTTCAATCAATCGAATGTTATTCGCTAGATCGATCAAAGGTGTGCTAAATTGTGTAGCGAGCTTTCTGCCATGTTTCATAAAAACCTCAATTGATCGATCGAAAGTGTGTAAAAGTGTCCAGAAAATTTTTTACCTTTTTATCAAATCAAGTTTGATTAATCGAATAATTCGCGCAATTGATTAAATCTAGTCATTATAGAACTATTGAAGCCTTTTATTATTATTTTTCTATAAATTTAGAAATTGAATCTTTATGCAAATGATTGATTTTTGTGTTTTAGAAATACTTGTAAATTCAAAGCTCTAACATACCTCATAGGCTCTATCCTAAAGAGATTATGATCTCTTCTTAGTAATCTCTTACTCTAATGAGCATTTCAAAGCTCAATTTCTAAAAGAACATGATCTCAAGCATTATCTAGAGTATAGATATCAATATCCCCTTTTATTATTTTTTTCCTATAAATTTAGAAATTAAATCTTTGTGCAAATGATTGATTTTTGTGTTTTAGAGATCCTAGTAAATTCAAAGCTCTAACACACCTCATAAACTCTATCCTAAAGATATTATGATATCTTCTTAGTGATCCCTTAATCTAATAAGCATTCCAAAACTCAATTTCAAGAAATACATGATCTCAAGCATTATCTAGAGTGTAAATATCAATATCATAGATAAATCTTAATGTCTATCAACCTCTAGAGTATTTATCTACATGAATTTATATTAGAAACTAAGTAAAATCATTAGTTGTATGAGATTCAACTGTACTCTCATTACCTTGACATCTCAATAGGAAGATCATTGGCAATAACCAATTCAATAACATAGAAGAAGATCGATTTTAAAGATCGGGAATAGCATAAGAGAAATGGATTCAAGAAATGAAGACACATTTCAAAAAGGCACATTAACAGGCTCAATTCAACAAGTAAAGTTGTCATTTTTAGAGTCAACATACTATTTCGTTGTGTAGAATTGAGTATAGAGTTTGTAACCCAATTTTACACAGGTTATTGTATAAGACCATATCACCACCAATATGGGTGAGTACGTAAGTCATTGTGTAGGCCTCCGACGGGAGTAAATGTTTGTCAAGTCCTTGTATAGACCACCGATAGTTAATGTTTGTAATTTTATTCATGTTTATGTATTTAATTAGTTAAATTATATGAATGCTTAAATTGAATTGTATAATAGATACTTAACTTGTAAGCACACAGAAGATCACTATCTCTAACATATAAACTAGTTGCTTAATTAATTGCATTAATTGTAGTATATGAGAATTGGACTATCATGTCTTATTTGTTCATAATTGACAAATTAGTTAATTATGAAAAGAATTTTTAAGTGGACTTGTTCACTTTGCCATAATTCTAAGCTCTGCTATGCTTCCACATAATATGGTGTTGTGGTAGACAACCAACATAATTTTAATACAAACAAAATAATATATATATATATATATATATATATATATATATATATATATATATATATATATATATATAGTATATATTTATAGTCCATAATCATAGACTATGAAAATTACATGAGGGCCTATTTGATTTGTTGTAGTTATTAAGAATTAGATGTAAATAAGTAATAATTATTTATCTTGATAATTTAATGACGTTGATGTTGATAGGTTAGAGTGGCTTAAGAAAACTCGATTTGCATGTCTTAAAAATCTCTAGCCGCTACCATATGCATGTGTTTTATACACGTGGACCACACCATAAAAGTTGTGGGAATAGTGACTCTCATCATTAAACCCACTATTTTTTGTAGTATGGTCCACTCCAGCTTTGGATTTGTTTCTTTTTTGGGGCTTATGCTCGAAAATCAACCTAAAAAATGAATGGATAGTGGATATACATCATGATGGGCTCATAAAGTTTTTGCTCAGAAACTGTTCATTTTTTCGAGGTGAAATTTTACCTTTCTTTCAAACAAGGAATACTTATTATCATTATATTTTTACCATTCTTTACGGATAATTATTGGCAATCAAAATATACCTTTATAGAAAATTACCCTAGAATATAAAATAAATAATTATTGTAATCATTCACTCTAAAAGAGGCATAGGCCCAATGCTTCATCTCCTTCTGGACCATTGAGTATAAAATAAATAAATATAAACAAGGCTTGGGCTTGAACCTTTGGCCCATGACCCATTAAAAAGAGGCATAAACCTACTTCTTCATCTCTTTGTTAGAATCCCTATGGGTCCCAGTCAGTGATCAAACTATCCTTTAATTCAAAGAATCCCACTTTTGGTGGCCCATTTTAACCAAAAGCTAAGAAATAAGATTAGGTCAAGAAAGACCCGTTAACCCAATACATAAACAAGGGTTAAGCTTGAACCTTTTGGTCCATGGCCCATTAAAAAAGAGATATAGACTCACTATTTCATTACCTTCACTTCATCTTTGCCATTTTTAAAAAAAAAGAAAAAGAAAAAGAAAAAGAAAATACCTAAAATTTGATCGCTAGTCGTTGAGAGAGATGAGAGAAGCGGCGATGTTGGAGAAGCTCAATTTTATGTTAGACAATTATGCCTATCGCTTCCCCTCCATCCCCTACTAAATAATGTTCGATAGTTGAATATTTTCATTTTACAACGTTGAGTGATTGGGTCATCCAATTTACTTAAACCATTCGTCTTGATAAACCAGATTGTCTTGTCCAATGATATATAACTATGCCATGAGTACATGGGATTTGGCTACATATCGTCCAAAGTGGAATGGATTAATTACTTTGATTAGTGGACCTCTTTCGCTACTTAGGATTAGATTGAGTGGTAAAATTCTTATAATCATTAGTGTGCTCGGGCTGCACTCATGCTCATGCCTAACAAAAACATGTCTCACTGGACTCAAGCTAGACAATTATAGCCCATCATGGGTCTAGCCTAAGCTTGGACCCATGCTGGACAACGAGAGTTGAGCTCGAGCGAAGATCGGCCTAGCCTAACCCAGTGGTGGACACCCCTAGGTGCAGCGTACAATAATGTCTGTGTTATATCAACTTCATTCGTTTATTTTGCAAGTGCATTTTGATACATGCGCCACTCTTAACTCATGAATTTTCAATATTCATAATGATACTTTGTCTTTGTGGAGTAAATTTTAAATCTATAGTTTCATTTTGATACACGAACACTTGTAATAATTGAGATGGAAATGTCAACCATTGAAACCTTCCTAAGGCAATCATGATGTTTACATGGCATGCATCCTAATCATAAAAGTAATTCCTACCTAAATGAAGGGAAAGCACAAACATAAGCATGATTCACAACTTCCACGATGCTAATAAGATCTTAATGGTAAACATTTAACCCCCTGCCTTTTCTTATGGTGTGCTTACATGAGTTTTGAGTCTACCTGATTTTGAGAGCATACCCTAAGAAGGGCTTGTGCATGTAACGGGACATCTAGAGGCCTACAAAGCTTGGGACTTGTTTGGGAGTGTCTATTCGAAACTCCTTGGATTTGAAATTTTCCTTTTGTGCTTGGCACTCTGGATTTAGAATCACTTTAATTCAAAAGTAACTATGCATAAAATATTTACAAGGGTTTGAATTTACTTACTAAATAAATTTTAATATCTCTAATTAGTGTATGTATGTAATGTTTGACACAATGGTTATAATAAGCTCGTGGAAATATATATTTTGTGTAAAAATGATGAAATTCAAAATCTTGAATGGGCCATAAGCACAGGATCACATTCGGGTGACTAACCAACTATTGCTAACGGTTGATTTATGTAGACAATGTTTGGATGGTACATATTATCGTATTAAAGTAATTAGTGATGTAATTGATAATCTAATTGTTTTAGGATATCATTTGTGGGCCATGTGCCCAATAATAAATTAATAGCCTAGTGACATACATGTTACACGTGTAACTATTAAAATGATTTTAGATGTACTCTAAAGAATTAAAAACCCCATCTTTAAAGAAATTGAAATCCCTTGAATTTGAGACCCTAGTTGTAAGACCCGTATCCTAGATCGTACCGTTCCGTAGGACTCTGCGATCCTTTTGGTCAAATTCCGACAATCCTCGACCTGTTACTGACATCTGTGCACGATCCTAAGCCAGTATCGCATACCGGAGTCGACTCGAACTGAAAATTGTATCATAGCGACCGCGCCGTCGCCGCGACTCGTGCACTAAACCGATACCCAGGCTAGAAGATAACGGTCTGCGTCCGTTCCGAAGAAACACCGCACGTTATGAATTATGAGAGAATCTCTACGAGATGTCCCATCAAATCATGTCAAGTACACACCATACCATGTGTACATGCAACCCATCCCTTCCTTTTTAAAAGTTAACTCTCTCTTTCCCCTCACCATTCTTCTTTTCCAAAATTTCAAACTCAACCATGCCTCCACATCACCCTTCCTTACACCACCACTCCCTCCATCCCTTTCACCCATTAAATGCTCCACTTCTCTCTTTTCTTAAAAAAAAACTCTCTCTCAAGCAACCATTCCAACGTCCAAACCCCTCCCAAGCTCTCTCCCAAACAACAACTTGTGTGGCCCACTTTCCCTACCCTCTCATCTCACATCTCAATCGTTCATTCATCATCTACCACCGTCAAACCCGAAGGCAAGGAGTTAAGGAAGCTAGGGGAGCAAGAAGAAGGAAAAGAGGTGGGTGATCCACGGTTAATTCATGTTTTTAGGGCCACTTATTGTGGGACCCAAATTGATGTATACAATGTAGAGAGGGGCCCATAGTGGCGGGGTCCCTCTATCTCACCTTATATCTCTCTCTATCTCCCTCTTTTCTCTCCCTTGAATGTAGTGGGCCCCACCAAATTGTGCTAAATCAACTCCATCTATCAAATGGGTGGCCCATCACATTTTAGGTGAGATGATCTAAATTGTATGTTATATTGTATTTTTATATATGTATACACGTATACATACATAAGGTGGGCCATGTACCTGTGGGACCCACCGTATTGTATTTGTTTTAGCACGCCGTCCAACGTCTCTGGACGCTGGACTGGCAGCATTAACACACTGCACGGTTTTTTTTTTAAAAAAAAAAAGAGAAAAAGAAAAAGTATTCTTTTAGAGTAGGCCACTCATGCAAGCCCCACCTTGATATTTATACATGATCTAAGCCGTCCATCCCAACCCTTGCATCATTTTAGGCATTGAGAAGAAGAATAAGATCGATCCAATTATCTGGCGGGCCGTGGCATTAAGAATGCTAGTACTTTCCGTTAAAACTTGGATAAATGATTGCTGGGGTCCACAAGAAGCTTGGACCCACCTGAAACTTGGTTTTGACGCCTAATTTTGTGGGACACATACAATGGACGGGATAGATCTGGTTAAGGTGGGTCCCACCTACGATAAAAAAATAATTTATATTGGCATGCCTTTGCTGCCATAACGTCCAGAGACATCCAATGTTAAAAAGGATGGCCCCATTGGCCCCAGTTGTACACTCTACCATGATGTATGTTCTACATCCATGCCGTTCATTTTATATGTCCCCTTTAATGATGTGTTGGCTCCAAAAATCAGCCGTATACGGAACTCAGGTGGGCCATACCATCTAAAACCATGTGAAGACATGCCTAAAACATATAAAATCAGTTGGTGGGGCCTACCTGAAATTTGGATGCGGTTGAAACTTGGTCTGAACCCTCAGCCAGGTGGGACACACATAATGGGTGGACTAGATTTGTGAACCATATCACGGTGGGCCCCCTGACCGTGACCATATGAACCGGTCGGATGGCTAATGAACATTACAGTGGGCCTTGGGTCCTTACTCTTACCCGGGTGGTTGACTCCCTGGAGTTTCAACACCGGGTCAAGGGTTCGAGTACTCACGGTGGTGAAATCTCATGGTGTGCGTGTGGCGTGAGTGTGTGGGGTATGCGTGTGCGTGTAAAAAAATAAAATAAAATAAATAATAATAAAATAAAATAAAATAATAATGAATATTACAGTGGGCCTAGTTCCCACGTGACCTTACCAATAGGTTTGGATGGAAAATGAACACTACAGTGGGCCCCCATGCCCATTTGACCTTATGAATAGATTGAATTGCAAATAAATATTACAGTGGGCCCTGGCCCCATGTGACCCTATGAATAGTTTGGATGAAAAAATAAACATCATGTTGGACCCCAGTTTGGATGGAAAATAAACATTATGTAGGGCCCTAAGTTGGGTGGAAAATAAACATTTTGGTGGGCCCTACATAGGATCCACTTATGTATGTTTTGAGTCCACACCCTTCATCAGTGTGGACCTCCACCATAGAGTATGTGATTTATTTATGCCTCTATCCTTATGAGACCTACCATGATGCATGAATTTCATCCCAACCGTCCAACTATTTTAAGGTTATTGTAAGGCCATGTGTCGAGGCCCATCTTAGTGTATTTATGGGCCGTCCATTGAGGCCCACTTTGATTTGTATAAGGTCATTTGTTGAGGCCCATCTTAATGTAATTGTGGCTGCCTACTAAGGCCTACTTTGATATATATGAGACCATGGTTTGAGGCCCATTTGATGTATTGAAGGCCCATGGGTCGAGGCCCAATGAGATGTACTTAAGGCCCGTTGTAGTGTGATTCCATCATGGCATATGTGTTGACGATTATAGCGGGCTATGCCTTATGAGCAATGATGGTTTGACATCCTCATTGTAAGGATAATGTTGGTTAAATGTCCGCATTGTCACTCTCCCTAAGGCCATTGATAGGCCCATACTTGTAGCATATGGGCCGTCTAGGTCTATTTTCATTATGATTAAGCCCATCACCACATAACATCTTAGTATAGATCCATGATTCATGATCATACACATCATATGTATGTTTGAGATGAGGAGTGACTGATCATAGCATATGCCTTCGGGCAAACTGTTTACGGGCTCCCTGATAAGCGGAGTTGCCCTACATGAGCGCGTGCTTCACGCAGGATGGTTGCATGACTGATAGTGTGATATATGCACTTGCATTTGTGTGATTATGATATGCCCTAGCGACATCAGGGCCATAGCCTCCACAGATACACCGTGGGTGGCTGGTTGGATACCAGAAACTTTGTTCTAAGCAATTGGGGCGCCATAGATGTCCCTGCGTGAAAGTCCGTGAACCCGATGGTACCAGAGGATGACTCCAACGTCGAGACCGAGTGGATATACGAGCTCACGAGGGCTAAATACCAGGAGGCCGCGTCTCCCACTGTATCGTGGTCGGTTGGAAAGGGGTGTGGCCTTACTTGCCCGAGGGTAGGGGGCAATATTAGGCTGAGTTTGACCAGCTCATGAATGGGTCCGTTATTGACGTGCCGAATAGGTATTGACAGACTATTGGCTAGGTGGATAGTGAGGTTTCTTACGCTTATTTGGACTGTGTGGTTAGGAGAGCGGCAGTGCCATTTGGAGTGTACTAAACTCCGGTGATTATCCAGATTGAGAACTGTCACGCTCAAAATTCAAAAATCGGATTCACATGAATCCCGATTGCCGAATACGGTGCCGACAGCCTCCGTAGTGCCTCATTCTCGGCTCCTGATAATCAAATGCCAGATTCCGATCCTGGGATCCTACAAGGAAAATTTTATGAATGAATTTTTTTTTGTAATGGAGCATAACCAAGTCACAAAACAACATCACCACATATCCATTATATCAAAATCTTTTAAGTACAATGCGAAAAGGGAAATACAAGATGATTAAAAAGCCCCAAAATGGTCTGATACGTGCTCCTGTCTCAGCGCTGCTGCTGTCCAACGCTACCTGCCGCAACGGTCGTGCATAAACTTACAAAAGCTTAAAAGGTGGTGTAAGTGTGTGCGCAAGGCAAACGTCAAGTGTACAGTATCAGAGTAGTGCAAAAGTATGCGGTAAGTCTATGAATACAATCAACCATATCAAGGCTATGTAATGCAAGGCATGATGCGAGATATGAATGTCATCGGCCACACAGATGCAATGCAAGGCATACATAGCCGAATGTCATATGCGAAATATAATCCAAGCAAGTCGGTACTCATCAAGTACACATATCAGTACAGTTCCTCTCTGGATATCACCGGGGTCTAATACACTTCGCAGTGACTGTCACCTCCCTAGTTGCACAGTCAAGCAAGCGGAATAGACCTCACCATCTGCCTGACCAATAGTCTGTCAATACCTACCCAGCTCGTCGATAGCGGACTCATTTGCGAGCTGGTCAAACTCAGCCTAGCTTATAACTCCCTCACTCAGGCGGATAAGGCCACACCGCCTTCCAACCGACCACGACATAGTGGGAGACGCGGCCTACTGGTATTCGGCATTCGGGCGCTCGTGTATCCACTCGGTCTAGACGTTGGAGCATCTCCTGGTACTAAAAAGGTTTTGGAACTTTCACCCAAGGACATCCTAAGTGCCCACAGTGCTAGAACCAATCATTTTCGATATCCAATACGGCTATCTACGATGTACCTGTGGAGCCATGGCCCTGATGTCGCTAGGGCGTGCAGTGATCAAGTCAACCATATGCGAGATGCATGAAACACACCGTCAAATCATGCAGCAATCCAGCGCGTACTACGCGATCATGTGGGGCACTCTGTCTCATAACGAGTCTCATAAATGGTCTGCCCAATGGTGTATGCTATGATCAGCCACTACTCATATCAAGCCTACATATGATGCGTATGGGTATGAGTCATGGGATTATACTAAACATATTATAAAGCGATGAATAATAACGAGTTTGGGCCTATCAATGGGCCTTAAGGAGAGTTACAATGCAGACATTTAACCAACATTGTACTTATAATGTGGAAGTCAAACCAACATGTTCCTTAGGCACGACCCGCCATAAATATCATAACATGAACCATGGGAAATCACACATTACAATGGACCCTAAGGTCATCCCGTTGGGCCTCGACCCATGGGCCTTAGATACATCAAATGGGCCGAATCACATGGGCCTTACATTCATCAAATGGGCTGCGTTACTGGGCCTCACTAATGAGCCTTATGTATATTGCGATGGTCCATGATCCATGGGCCTTGAAATACACCAAAGTGGGCCTCACAACTTGGGCCTTAAATATATCAGATGGGTCTACACACATGAGCTTTAAATATATCAAATGGGCCTACTCTCATGGGCTTTAAATATATCAAATGGGCCACTCCATTTGTGCCCCATGCACATCAAATGGGCTTGATCCCATGGGCTTTAATATATATCAAATGGCCTAATCCCATGGGCCTTATACGTACACAAAGATAGGCCTCTATGAGGCCACAATTAAATCAATATGGGTCCTGTTGGTGTATTTTTATGGAACGGCTCCTCTAGATCGGATCTTCTTCCACCTGCACAATCAACACTATCAAGGGGACCCTGGCTAGAGCTGGGGAGCCTCCGATGCTTAAGTCAGTCGTCTGATCAATAACAAAGGGGTTTTTTGAGTTTTTTGCCTCGTACCTTTCTCTGTGGAAAACTCTGGTATTTATAGATCTCAGGAATCCTTATCATACGAGGATTCTTCTCCTGATTATCCGGAGATTTCATTGATTGCTCTCAATCCCGAGAATCTCGGGATCGGATACCCGTATTCCTGAATTTTCGAAACAGTATTTGCATTGATACCGCCTTCTCTTGTCTCGGTGATTATCTGTCATCCTTCCTTACTCCGTGGCCGAAAGAACCAACTCGTTAGGTCGGTTTTATTATATCGGTCGGGTGGCTTATAACATACTCAGCCTTCTGTAGGCTTATGCAGATGAAGTTATCACTCCGACAGAGCGACTTTAATCGTCTTCTGCTTATGCCTATAGGCCTATCCCTTATTCTCTTAGCTCTGACCGTTGTCTCGGACTCTTCGGACAGCGTCAGCAAAGCCGACCTACTTAGAATCTGAGACTCCGGACTTGACATATTTTTCCCCAACAGTAAGCCTCCTTACTCCTTGTGTCGTTCGCAGCATTAAGGGGTAACGAGTTTTTAGGTCGGTTCGCATTAGAGTCCGAGGTTATGATGAGGCGTTTAATGCTCCTTGAGTCGTCTCTAACGTATGACGTTGCGTTCTCCGAGGCCGCACATGCTGCCAGCCGTCAGGTCGTTCCGTCCGCGTATGAGATTTGGACGCGTGGCAAAGACGTTACCACTGTCAGTCAGTGTGCACCACGTGTCAAGAGGGGGAGCCGAGACGAACGACGATTCGCTTTTCCATTAAAAGCCCCGCCACGTGGCACTGCTATAAATAGGCCGGCGGGAGGACTGTACGAATTTTATTTTCGCGTTCTTCCCTCCCGCTCGCATCTGCTTCCGAGTTTTCTTTCTCTTCTTCCTTCTTCTCTCCGCTGTCGTTTCTTGCTTCGTCAACTCCCTTTGCATTCGCTGTCATTCTTCCCGGTGAGTTCTTTCCTCCCATCTTTTTAAACTGTAATGGCTGCGCGTGGCTCTCAGAGCCCCCGGGAGGGGATTTTCGACGATAAGGGTGTGTCCCAACATCTTTGGGACGTTGCGGAACCGCCCTCCCTACTGACGAAGTTTGTCGTCGGCGCTGATGCCGCATTCCGGCTTGTAAGGGAGGCCGATGACTCATCGGCTGAATGCCCTGCTCAGGTCGGTCCGTCTAGTGGTGGAGTGTCTCTAGTAACCCGTCCAGGGAGACCTAACCTCGGGATGGATTAATAGGAGGAAGAAGAAGTAGACGACGTTGTTATACGCGAAGGGGCGGCTGTTCCAAACCCTGTGAACCAAACTGTGGAAGCCTCTGAATTCTCTTCAAAGGGGGAAGAAGGTGAAGACGAGCCGAGTGGCCTCGTCAGCTCGATTTTAACTGAATCCGACCTAAACCGGATCAGGGCCGGATATCATGTCCCTGACTCGGTCATACTCCGTCTCCCTCGTTCGGGAGATTTGCCCGACCATCCTCCTACGGGGATGGTCGCAATTTTTCAAGTCGCGATGCAATGTGGCTTAGCTTGCCACTTCAGCCCATTGCTCGTGATTTCCTGTCCCGAGTTAAAATAGCTCCCGGTCAAATTGTCTCAAACGCGTGGAGGAGTTTGTTCGGGTGTGCCGTACTGTCGGCCGAGTTAAAACAGCCTCCGTTGACGGTCGACGAGTTTCTCTACCTCTACCAAGTTAGACCAAATTCAAACTTCTCTAACCTCTACTTCCTGAGTGCGTGGAGAGGCAAAGGGGGGTTTTGATAACCGACCCACCCACTTCTAACAAGTACTGGAAGGAGAGGTGGTTTTGGGCTTGCGGTCAGTGGAGTCGGCCGATACGTGGCCGTACGAGCCTCAAGTCTCTCGCACGTTCCGGAGAGCAGGTGATTCGGTGACCCGTCCCGATAATCTCTCTCCCTTCTTTTTGTTTGTTCTTTTTTTTTTTACAGCTGATCTGACCTCATAATGTCTTACAGATATTTTGAAGAAGAGGGGGAAACTCGAGTCCGGGGCTATAGATCGGATAAGAGAGCTGAGGAAGCTGAGTGCGGAGGAACGGTCTTGGAAGTTGCTCCTGCAACCCGAGCGCCTCCATCTCGCGGTTATAGACTCATTCGTCTCAGGTAACTCGTCCCGCTCTGCTTCGTCCTTTCGGTTTCTTGTCTAACTCTTCATTCTTCTTCGCAGACCTTCCCGAGGCTCGTCTAATTCTTAGGTCGGCTCCTGCTTCTGATAGCATGGCTGGATCCCGTCCGTCCCGAAAGCCAATCTCCAAAGTGAGGGCCCCTCCGATGTCGGCTCTTTTGTCGGGGTCTCGACCCTCGAAGTAGTAGAAGACTGCTGCAAAAGCCAAGGAGCCGACTGCCTCGCCTGCTCCCATCTCTGTCGCCCCACAAGTGGTTGTGCTTTCTGATCCCGATGAGAGGATGGAGGAAGCAGAGCTAAGCCTTCCGATCTCTCAGTCGGTTCCAGAGCCGGGACCCGTGGAGGAGGAGGCCCCGAGGCCGAGAGAGGTACCTTAAGCGGAGTCTTTGAGAGGAGAAGCGACTCAACAGGAGTCTCCCTTAGCCAAAGTCATCTCGGAGATGATTCTTTGGGCTCTCGCACATGAGGGCAAGAAAGACTTCGCCAGCTACTACAATGCCCCGGCTGTGCAAATTCTCGGGCATACGGCGAGGTTGCTTTTTAAGGTAAAATCCTTTCTCTCTACTTTTCCGTTATTTTTGACTACGTCCTTGTTCATAACTCAGTCCCCTGCCCGCAGCTGGCTCCTTGCCTTGTCAAAGCCTGCTCAGAGCTAACTGCTGCTTAAAAACTTACGGCCGAGACAGAGACTGCAAGGAGGATTGCGGCCGAGGCAGAGGGTCGCAGAGAGATTGCCGAGGGTCGCATCGGCATCATGACCGGCGATCTGTCAATCGCTCGGAAGGCGGCAGAAGATGCCAGGATGGTTCTCGAATGAACCAAAGCTGACAATGTCCACTTGACCTCGCTTCTGAAGGAGGCTGAGGAAAAGTATCAGCATCTTCTCCGAGTTAACAACGCCTATGAGGGTACTCTCGCCCGGGCTAAGGATGAAGCCGCGGCCCTCATCCATGAAGCGCAGGAAGAGACCCGCCGAGCCAAGGAGGCAGAAGAGCGCGTCGTAGACGCCTTTCTTCAGTCACCAGAGCTTGTAGAAGAAAGGGACCGCCTTTATCAAGGTGGTTATAGGGCTTGCGTTTTGGAGATGAAAGCTGCCTTCCCCGACCTTGATCTCTCTGCCTTCGATGTCGACAGTCCTGAGGCCGAGGCTACTGGCGACGACACCACTGACGGGGGAGCCTCTGCTGCTGCTGACGGGGCCGACCCTTCCGGGACTGCTTGAAGAACGGTCCTTGACCAAAGGAGATAACTGTCTCTATTGGCAGTTATGTCGTCCATTTTACATGTATCTTTAGCCTAATCTGTAACCCGACATTAAACACTTAAGAAAAAATGAAATTTCTTTGTTTTTATTGAATCGACTTCAATTACATCTCTCTTCCATTATTCTTTAACACTTTCTATTCTGTTTCACGGGTAATAGACCTTGAGATATTCGGCATTCCACGAGTGAGGCAACAGTTGCCCATTTAGGTCTTCCAGGCGATACGTCACAAGGTCGATAGTGCTGGAGACGACATAGGGACCTTCCCAATTGGGTCCCAATATGCCCGCCCCAACTTCCTTCGTGTTTGAAAATGTCTTTCGGAGGACCATATCACCGACTTGGAATCGTCTGACCATGACTCGTCTGTTGTAAAACCGAGACACTTGCCTCTATCGAGCCATCATTCGTAATCGACCTCCTTCTCTTCTCTCTTCCAACAGAACGAGTTCGACTGACAGAAGTTCATCATTTTCTTTTTCGCCGAATGTATTGACTCGGGCCGAGCTAATACCGATCTCAACTGGGTCTACAACTTCTGAGTCAAAACAAAGGGAGAAAGGAGTTTCTCCCGTGGCAGTCCGAGCTATAGTTCGATAGGCTCACAATATATTCGGGAGTTCCTCGACCCATGCTCCTTTTGCTTCATCGAGCTTCGTTTGGAGATGTTGCTTTATAATTTTGTTGACGGCCTCAACCTGTCCGTTTGTCTGAGTATGATGAGGTGAGGCATATACGTTTCGGATCCCAAGATTGCTGCACATCTCTCGGAACTGCTTATTATCGAACTGCCTCCCATTATCAGTTATGATAGTCCGAGGTATTCCGAATCGACAGATGATATTTTTCCAAACGAAGATAGTGATCTTTTGTTCGGTAATCTTCGCCAATGGCTCAGCTTCGGCCCACTTCGTGAAATAGTTTACTGTAACCACATCAAATTTGTTCTGTCCCTTCCCCAGAGGGAAGGGTCCAACGATGTCGATCCCCTACTGTGCGAAGGGCCATGGTCCGGACATCGGAGTGAGTTCTTAGGGGGGTTGTCTCGGGACAACCGCAAATCGCTGACACTTATCGCACTTTTGGACGAACTTCTTAGAATCATGTTGTATCGTCGACCAATAATACCCTTGCCATAACACTTTGTTAGCGAGCGAACGTCCTCCTGAGTGATTCCCACATATTCCTTCGTGTATTTCCTGTAGGACATAGTCGGCTTCATGGGAGTCCACACATCTTAATAAGGGAGCGTGAAACCCTTTCTTGTACAGTACACCATTCAAGATGGTATAACGGGATGCTCGTACTTTTAGACACCGTGCCTCGGCGCGATTCTCTGGTAGTTCTCCATCATTGAGATAATGAACGATTGGGTCAAACCAAGTGAGTTCCGACATGATGGGAAGTATGGTCGAGTCTGTAGCCGAGTCTATCGGCTCATTTATACTTGATTTTGCGACAAATTTGATCGGAACCGATCGAGGTATGGTGTCTTCATCGGCTGAAGCGAGCTTGGCTAACAAGTCAGCTTTGGCATTGTCGGTCCTGGGTATCCGAATAACTTTGCATTCCTGGAACTTGCTGATTAATTCTTTGGCTTTTTCCATGTATGCCTTCAGTTGTTCTTTTTGAGTTTGATAAACGTCGAAAACTTGGTTGACGACCAACTGCGAGTCACTGAAAACGTTGAGATGAGTGACGCCTAAACTCGCGGCGAGTCTAAGGCCGAGTAACAAGGCCTCGTACTCTGCTGTATTGTTCGACGCTTGAAATCCAAGTCGCAAAGCATACTGCATACAAGTTTGATGGGGAGTTTCTAATACCACCCCGGCCCCACTTGCTTTGGAATTGGAAGAAGCCACTGGTTCAGTAACCTTCTCAGAGTCATGTGCTGTGTTATGGCTGGAGGTTACTTCAACAAGGAAATCGGCAACAGCTTGTCCTTTTATAACCATTCTCGGCCTGTACTATATGTCGAATTCACTCAATTCGACAACCCATTTTGTAAGTCGGTCAGAAGCTTCTGGCTTTTGAAGAATTTGGCGCAGCGGTAAGTCGGCCACAACAATGATGGTGTGAGCTTGAAAATACGGCTGGAGTTGCCGCGAAGATACAACCAGAGTTAAGACTATTTTTTCGAGCTGAGGATACCTCGTTTCTGCCGGTAGTAAAGCTTTGCTAACATAGTACACTGGCAGTTGCCTCCTTTCATTCTCTCATATTAAGGCCGAGCTGACTGCTGTATCGGAGACAGCCAGATATAATAATAAAGCTTCTCCTGGCTCGGGCTTAGACAGCAGTGGTGGGGACCCGAGGTAAGTCTTCAGTTCTTGAAATGCTTTTTCACATTCGTTCGTCCACTCCATCGTCTGTCGTCCCCTTAACTGCTTAAAGAACGGGAGACATTTGTCTGTGGCTCGGGACAGGAAGCAGTTAAGCGCGGCTACTCTTCCTGTCAACCTTTGGATGTCTTTAATTATTTTCGGAGACTCGATATCAATTAAAGCTTTGATTTTCTCGGGATTTGCTTCAATTCCTCGTTGGCTAACGAGGAAACCGAGAAATTTTCCTGAGCTTACACCAAAAGCACACTTACTAGGATTCAACTTCATTCCATACTTACGTAAAGTCAGGAACATTTCTTCCAGGTCAGCCACATGGTCGGCTGCTTGTACACTTTGACGAGCATATTGTCGATATACACTTCCATCATTCGGTCAATTTGCCGAGCGAACATTTTGTTCACTAACCTTTGATAGGTTGTCCCGACGTTCTTCAAACCAAACGGCATCACTCGGTAACAGTAAAGGCCTTTGTCAGTGACAAAGGTAGTTTTTGATTTATCATTTTCGTGCATTACAATTTGATTGCAGCCTGAGTAAGCATCCATAAAACTAAGCAATTCGTGGCCCGCAGTACTGTCTACCAGCTGATTAATGCGAGGAAGAGGGAAGCTGTCCTTAGGGCAGGCTTTGTTCAAATCTGTATAATCTATACAGACTCGCCACTTTCCATTGACTTTTTTCACGAGTACGACATTGGCTATCCACTCTGAATAGTATATCTCCTCGACGAATTTGGCTTTAAGGAGCTTTCCGACTTCCTCTTCAATGACAGGGTACCTTTCCGGGCCGAGAGGGGGACGCTTCTGTCGGACGGGCTTGTAAGTCGGGTCGATGTTGAGTCGGTGCGTAATGACCGAGGGATCGATCCCGAGCATGTCTTCGTGGCTCCAAGCAAATATATCGGCGTACTGCCGAAGCAAGGCGATCACTCGTTCCCTAAGAGGTGGACTCAGAGACGAGCCGATCTGCACTACTTTCGACATGTCTGTCTCGGTTAAAGGTTCCGAGATGAGTTCTTCCATCGGTTGCCCTCGTTCATAAGATTCGATTCGAGGGTCGAGCGATTCTATCATTGATACTTCCGTCGACGCCTTGACTGCGGTGGCATAGCATCTTCGAGAATCTTGTTGATCTCCTTTCATAATTTCTACTCCCGACTCAGTCAGAAATTTCATGGAAAGGTGATAAGTGGATACCACGGCTTGAAGGAGGCTCAGGGAAAGTCAATCGAGTATAGCATTATACACCGATGGTTGGTTCACAACCAAGAAGTCAACCATTATTGTTGTCTGATGAGGTGCAGACCCGACAGTGAGTGGTAGTGAGGCGATTCCCTCGGGAAGTACCTGTCCACTCGAGAATCCTATCAGAGGGGCTCGGACCGGCCGTAGGGTCGATCGTCCGATGCCTATTTTGTTGAATGCTTGCGTGAACAGTACATCCTCCGATGAGCCTGTGTCCACCAATATTCGAAACACCTTTCTATTGACGATGGTGAGAGTAACGACAAGTGCATTATCATGGGAATGATGAATGCCTTGGGCGTCATCCTCAGTGAATGAGATGTAATATCGTTCTCTCTTCTGCTCCTTGGAAGGTCGGGACAGCAGTAGAATCTCAGATTCCGGGCGATCGATGCTTCTGGCGTGATTTTTCCTAGCGTTATTTAAATCTTCACCGCCCTGATGCCCTCCAATGATCGTTCGGATTTCTTCCGTAGGACGATCTTCACTTGGTCCTTCTGGAACACCAGACCCTTCTGTATGTTCTCTGAGTCGGCCTTCTTTAATTAGCCGCTCGATCTCATCCTTCAACTGAAAACAGTCACTCGTATTGTGACCGTGATCACGATGATAGTGGCAGTATTTGTTCTTGTTCTGTCGATTCGGGTTCCCTCGGAGCTTTCCGGGCCAGTTGACGAAACCTTCGTTCTTGATTTCCATCAACACTTGTTCCTGAGATTTGTTTAGGGGCGTGTATGCAGAAAATCTCCTGTTGGGTCGCTTTCCCAACCTACCATCGTCTCGTGTCCTATCATCTTTTCACTTCTTCCCCCCGGCTGAGTCAGCTTCTTTCTTGGCTGGCTCTTTAGCCGAGGGCTTCACATTCTGTACCTTCTCTCGTAAGAGTCGGGTCTCTTCAGCGTCGTCGTATTTGTCCAACCGAACCATGAATTCGCCAAGGGTATCGGGCAGATTCTTATCCAATAATGCCAAAAAAGGTTTATCTCTCACACCTTGCATGAGAGCGTTAAGAACTGTCTCCTCAGAATGCTTTCGAACCTGCAGAGATTCAAAGTTGAAGCGCTTGATGTAGTCCTTCAACAGCTCTCCTTCTTTCTGAACTATGTTGTTCAGATATGCGGGCGGCTTCAGCTTCTTCTTTCCACCGATAAAATTATTGAGGAAGGCGTCACTGAGCTCAACGAACGACGTGATTGACCTTGGTTTTAATTGCTTAAACCAAAGTCAGGCCACATCAGTCAGGATAAAAGAGAAGGCTCGACACATAACAGCATCTGAGGCATCGTGCAACTCCATATAGGTTCTAAAGCATTCAAGATGCTCTGTCGAATCAGTTTTACCAGAAAAGGGAGTTATCTGGGATTGACGGAACCTTTTCGGCAACCGCGCCTGCATCACTTTATCCACAAACGGAGAAGCCTTTTCCTCGGATTTGGTCGGATTTGAGTTCCGACCGTGCTTCATGCCCGCCATATCTTTCTCCATCTTTTCACGGACCTCGTTCTTGAAATCTTGCATATCGGCTTTTCAAGGCTCCGTATTTTCCGCCGTTTCTTCTACAGGGAGCCTACAGGGAGCCAACTTCGCCTCCTCTGATCTATTCAATGTCGCAGATCAGAGGGAGGCAGAACGGCCGTTGCAGAGCGAGCCAGCACTGACTAACTTGGTCCTTGATGCTGACTCGGTCCCTGGGGTTGAGTCGGCTATCGAGGCGACTGTGGAACAGCAGGCTGCACTACAGATGTTGGCGGGAGAACCTGTGCCGACTCGTGACGTTGCTGCATCTGCTGATTACACAGTTATTCCAGCATGTGTTTCATAACCGCCATCTCGGAACGCATCTCTTGGACTTCCCGATCCAAGTGCTCGTTCCCTCGGCTGGGCTGGCTGGTAGTCGCAGGCAGTGCTGTTGAGGGAGCTCCCTGAGCTGTGCTAGCAGCGGCCTCCCCCGCTTCATCTGGATCCGTCCTCCTAGTTCTTGCCATTCAATGGATTGCAGAAAATGACTTTTTGTCCGATTCCCACAGACGGCGCAAAACTGTTGGTGTATTTTTATGGAACGGATCCTCTGGATCGGATCTTCTTCCACCTGCACAATCAACACTATCAAGGGGACCCTGGCTAGAGCCGGGGAGCCTCCGATGCTTAAGTCAGTCGTCTGATCAATGGCAAAGGGGTTTTTTGAGTTTTTTATCCCATACCTTTCTCTGTGGAAAACTCTGATATTTATAGATCTCAGGAATCCTTATCATACGAGGATTCTTCTCCTGATTATCCGGAAATTTCACTGATTGCTCCCGATCCCGAGAATCTCAGGATCGGATACCCGTATTCCTGGATTTTTGAAACGGTATTTGCATTGATACCGTCTTCTCTTGTGTCGGTTCAGTCGCTACCGACTCAAAGGGGAGTCTCGACCGAGTTGAGAACATAAGTTTTCTGCCTTCTCACGGATGGAATAGTCTCGGTGATTATCCGTCGTCCTTCTTTACTCCGTGGCCGACAGAACCAACTCGTTAGGTCGTTTTTATTCTATCGGTCGGGTGGCTTATAACATAATCAGCCTTCTGTAGGCTTATGCAGACGAGGTTATCACTCCGACAGAGCGACTTTAATCGTCTTCTGCTTATGCCTCTAGGCCTATCTCTTATTCTCTCGGCTCTGACCGTTGTCTCGGACTCTTCGGGCAGCGTCAGCAAAGCCGACCTACTTAGAATCCGAGAATCCGGACTTGACATATTTTTCCCCAACAGGCCCTAAACACATACCAAGGTGGGCCCATTTGAACCACAGATCTTACTCATTTTTAGCTCAAGCCAGAAAATGATATTTATTTATTTATTTTACAAAATAAATGGACGGTTAGGATACAACTCATGCATCATGGTGGGTCCCACCATCCACACCTGGATGGTGTGAATAAAGCACAAACACCATGGTGGGCTTCCACGCCGTCTGTTGGACGGTGTGAAGAGAACACGTACATCAAGATGGGCTCCACCGTCTGCCTGGACAGTGGGAGAGGAATACATACATCACTGTGGGTCCCATGTGGGGCCCACCATAATGTTCACATGCCATCCAACCCGATGATAAGGTCACGCAGACCTGGTTGAAGGAAAAATACAAATTTCAACTTGATTCAAAACTCCTGTGGGCCCAAAAGAAGTTTTCAAAGGTAGAGCTCAATCGCTGCTGTTTCGAGTGGTGTGGGCCATCTGAGATCTGGATCAAGCCCATTTTTGGTTGGGGCATACTTAAGATAGGGACCCACCATATGGATGGGTTGGATCGGCAAATAAACATCAAAGTGGGGCCCACATGAGGAGCCGTGGGCCCCTGACGTCCGCCCGCCCGCCAGCCGCTGGCGCGGCCAGGGTCCCTGACACAGCAGCTTTGCTGCTTGTTTTATATATATATATATATTGAAAAACCATTTTTCCGAGGTTTTTCTCATGTAGGGGCCACATTCGAAAAATCCAATCCAGCCATTGCATTCCATGGCTCAATACAAATCAAACAAGTCTAATATACCGTATTTTTTTGACTCAAGGTGGGCCCTAGTCAATTTTTAACGGTAAAGACGATGTTTGCTATGCTATGGCCTACCTGAATATCGGATTGACACCATTTTTTGACTCAACGCCTAAAATGAGTCAGGGAATGAGATAAACGGCGTGGATTAGAATCATACATCAAGATGGGGCCTATATGAGTGGGCCACCCCATTAGCTTGGAAACAAGCTAACATTTGTGTTTTGCACAGCGACGTCCAGCGTCCCTAGACGCTGGACGTTTTGTCACAGCCCATGCATTGAGAGGTGGGCCTTGCTCAAGTGGGCCATCACATGATGGATGGTGTAGGTACAACCCATATAAGGTGGACCCCACATATAGATGGCTTGGATATAATACTTACTTCATGGTGGGGGGTCCATCCAAGTGGGCCACACAATCAATGCATCTTACACAAAGAAAAATAAATGAAAAAGAGAGGGAGAGAGAGGAAAAGGGAGTGGGACACGCGTGATGGAGGGCTCCGCCACTATGAGCCCTCCCTTGCATTTAATCATACATCAAGTGGTCCCTAATACAAGTGGACCCACCAATTCAAAGATCAACGGTGGAGAACTTTCTCCACTAAAAATGGACGATCTAGATGACCTCTTTAATGCAAGGAAAGTAAACATCATGATGAGGTCCATGGAGAATGGCCCCATCATGGAATGACATCGATAATCAAGATGGGCCATCGGCCACATCTTAGGGTCCCAAGTGAGATCCAAACCATTGATCGGTTGGCCTCACTTGGCCCATCTTAACATATGAAAACTAGGCTATGGAAGCACCCACCACTTGATCTTCTTGGTCCGTTGGAAAGCTACTCTCCTTGAGCTTCACTTTGATGGTGGAGATGAGAAATGGATGGCTAGGATGAGAGATTTAGGATGGGAAGTGGGCCACCAAAACTACACTTTTCTCTCATGGGAATGCATGGACATGGGATCTCTTGGTTGTTTGAAATTATGGCTTGGGAAATGAGGGAGAGAGAGAGGGTTGTAAGGAGATGTGAGAGATGGGTGATGGATGTGAGTGATGGGTGAGGTGATGGTGTACTTGACATGAGAGTTGACTTGGTGGTTGTTTGACTTGTAGAGAAAGAAAGCATGGTTGCTTTGTACTTGACATGAGAGGTGATTGATGGGATTGATTGATGTGATTGATTTGACATGTTGTAGAGATTCTCTTAGGATTGCAACGCGCGGTGTTTTCTCGAAATAAATGCCGGCTCACATCTCTTAGTCAGGGTATCGGATCGGTACATGAGTCGCGGCGTTGGAACCGCGGTAACTGTGCGGTCGTAATGGTACAAGTCTCGGATTAAGCCGACTCAAATGTATAGGATATGACTTACGGTTGTGCGCAAATATCGACTACAGGTCGTGGATTGCCGAAATTCGACGGAAAGGATCGCGGAAAGCGACGGAACAGTACGGATTAGGATACGGGTCTTAGAGAAATCGTACTGATTTGATGTTCTAGTGAGGAACTGCATTGATTTATGGATGTAGATTGGCATGCTTGACCTGCATTATGCATCGCATGGCCTTGACATTGTCGATAGCATTACATTCTGCACCGCATAGCCTTGGTACGGCTGATTGCATTCATATACTCATCAGCATGACTCCACATTACTCTGACTTTACATTCTGAGCACGCTCATATTGTGCACACACTTACATCGCCCTTTAAGCTTTCTATAAGCTTATGCACGATCGATGCGTGCAGGTGACGTCAGGACACAGCCGTAGTTGGAGCATACGGTCCGCAGTTTAGAGCACACGGTTGAGCTTCTGGAGTTTCCTGCTATTTTTATTATCCTGTATTTTCCTTCCATACGCTCTGTACTCGAAAGTTTTTTATCATAGTGGATTGTGTGATGGTGTTTTTGTGGTTATTGTTCGTGGGTTATGCTCATTACGAATCAGATTGATGATTATATAAATCCTCCTTATAACATCTCAAGATCGGAACCTGGTGTATGGGTGCCGGGAGCCGAGAATGGGGTTCTACGGAGACTGTCGGAGTCGGATTCAGTGATCGAAAATTTTGTGAGCCCGGTTTCCGAGTTCGGGGCGTGACACTAGTTATTTTACGGTGCCAAATATATTAGAGGATTTGAATTCAAATCCCCTCAGAACCCCCAAATCCATGGTGCCAAACGACCCTTTAAGCTTATAAGCAATTCAAGGTCGCGTCCTAATTTTTTGGCCACGATACGCTGACGGTAGTTCCGACACGAATAGTCCATTAGTCGCACTTAGAGCTGGGCATCGAGTAGAGCTGGGCATTTCATACCCGAACCTGTGGATCCAACCCAATCAGACCCGATCCAACCCGATTCAAACAGAACCGATGGTCAGGATCCGTCAGGATCGGGTAGCGTAATACAGATCTGAATTATTTTCCGGTCGAATCCGAAGAGTCCCTATTCTGAACTGAGCAGATTCGGAACCCAATCCGATTGGATCCGATTCGGACCGACCCGATCTAGATCGCATATATTTGTGTGTGTGTGTGTATTCCTTTTTACTTTTACCGCCTAGGCTTTCGGTGCCAAAAAATCCCGCCCAATGTACACTTGAGCCCGTCCATATCTCTCTATCTCTCTATCTCTCTCCATATTTCTATATCATAGATTCTCTCTCCATATTTGCTTCTCTATTTCGGTTGAAGAAGAAGGCAAGAAGGAGGTTTTAGAGCTTGGACTTAGCTGCTGAAGAGAGATATAAGAAAGAAGGAGAGAGAAAGAGAGGCAACAGCTTGATCGGTGTACGAAGCAAATGGACTCAGGTAACATTAGCAAATTTTGTGGGTCTGATCACGAGGTATGTGTTATATCCAAACCGTCCATCTAGTTGGAGAGCTCATTTTAATGCTTGAGACAAATAATAAGGCAGATCTAACCATCAACTAGACCACACTGCAAAAACTAGAGGGAGATTGAACGTCTACCATTGAAACCTTTTTTAGGGTCATAGGAATATGAAATTTATTTTTCCTCTTCAATCATGTATTCGTGACCTTATGAAATATATTTTTTCAGGTACTTACGACCTTATGAACAGATTGGATGTAAAATAAACGTTGTGGTGGGCCTTACAAATTTTTTAATGGTCAAAATCATTATCTCTGCTGCTATTTATGGTGTGGTCCAGATGATCTTTGAATATTATTCATTTTTTAGATAATGCTCTAAAATGATCTCTAAAAATAGATGAACGGTGTAGATATAGTAAACACGTCACTGTGGGGCCATGTAACGTGGTTCTCCTTTGAACCGTTCATACAACTCGGAGGTTGAGGAGTGGTAGTGCTTGTCTTCGCATGACACGTAGCTAGATCAGCTATATAGCTGGTGCTAGCTATAGAGCAAGTACAAGTACACTTGCCCCGTGGCTAATGGTTGGTGCTCTGTGGGCCCCACCATGATGTATGTGTTTCATCCATTCCATTCATCCATTTTTACAGATCATTTTAGGGCTTGATAAAAAAAATATAGGGATATAAATCTTACGTGGGCCACACCACAATAAAACAATAATGAATGGATATTCACCATTAAAATCCTCCAAAGGCCCACTGTACTGTTTATTTGAAATCCAATCAGTTGATTTGGTCATAAAGACCCAGATGAAGGGAAACAATAAATATAAGCTTGATCCAAAACTTTTATTGCCCCCAAAATGTTTTTAATGGTCAAAATTCATTCAACACTATTTCCTATAATGTGGTCCACTTAAGATTGAGATATAGTTTTTTTTTTTTTTTCTCATATCATAAAATGATATATAAAAATAGATGGATGGCATGGATGACACACATACATCATGGTGGGCCCCACAGAACACTGACCACTAGACACTTGGGAGTTACGAAGCTTCTCCAAGAAGCTATGTCTATGGTGTAAAGCTTCTTCAAGAAGATATGTTTGTGATGTAAAGCTTCTTCAAGCAGCTAACCGACAGCTTCTTTCCTACCGAGTAAATTACGTGGGGCCCATCTTAAACCTTTTTTGGTTTATCCACACCGTCCATCAATTTTTTATCCGAACCTTCCTCAATTCGATTCGACTCAGTTTTCTTGACCGAGTCGGAATCGGATCGATTCAGGCCAGCAAGAGTTAGGATCTATTTGAGTTAAATGACTCGGATTCGGTCCCGAATCTGATCGGGTTCAGATTAGGACCTATAAATTTTGAACTTGATCGGGTTGGACCAAATCCGATCCGACTCGGTCCGATGCCCAGCTCTAGCATCGAGTCGAGTCAGACCAAGTTAGGGCTGCTTGATTCGATTCGGTTTGAAATAGGCATGACCCGAAATCGATCAAACTCGATACCAAGTCCAGCATACCTGACTTGATTCGAGTTTGGTTTGGCCTAGACTGATGTAGACCGAGTTTGATCTAGTCAGAAGTACCGAGTCGGGTTGAGTTCGCTCCGAGTCAGATTGAGAGTTGAGGGAGGGAGAGACCGAGAGAGTGGAGAGGAGGAGGAGGGTAATGGTGGCGGGTGGTTGCCAGGCTTTGAAGATGAGGAGTACAAGGAAGGGAGAGAGAGAGGCCAGACTTGAAAGATGAGGAGGATGAGAGAGAGAGAGAGAGAGAGAGAGAGAGAGAGAGAGAGAGAGAGAGAGTTTGGGATCAGATTAGGGTAGGATGCGACAAGTTAGAGATGATAACAATTATATATATATATATATATATATATATATATATATATATATATATATATATATATAGAGAGAGAGAGAGAGAGAGAGAGAGAGAGAGAGAGAGAGAGAGAGAGAGAGAGAGAGAGAGTCATGCTCACCTGTGCACCTATGCACGTGTGCACCTTTGCACACGTGTCATGGGTGCCAAATTTGAATAGTCCATGTGATGCGGAATCCCATGAAACCTTATCCTGATCTAAAATTCTGGTGGGCCATAGCAAAGAGAAATGCAAATCTAAGGGAGGAAATTGTTTTCACTTTTCATAGCCCATAAAAGTTTTAGATCAAATTAAAACTTAGGCCTAAGGGGTTTCATGAGGTGCTGCTTCACATGAACGGTTTAAATTTTGGATCTACATCACGTATGATGGGTTCTCAAAAAAGTTCGTATGCATTACATATGAACTGGTTCGCAGGTTAGCATTTCCATATATATACACACACCCAAACCCAAGTCAAGTTGAGTTTCGAATCCGGCCATGTGATTGACTTTTTAATCTAGTTACTGGGTAACTCAAACTCAACTTGATTTGAGTTTGGAATGGGCGAAGCCCTACTCGGTTCAGGCTGGCTCAACCATTCGGTTTAGGTTCAAACATGTTCGACGAGTCGGGTTAGCTGGATCGTGGCGACCCGTGCCCTCGTGCGAGACGTTGCTACTTGTGCGCTGAAGTCCCTTCCCCATCTGGCTCAACGGAGTCTTGTTCCCAGCATCTCGGCTCCGCTTCTTCCAGAGAGAGAGAGAGATAATGGCAGCAGGAGCTACATCAGCATTTCCTCCACCACCTCCATATTACAGGCTGTACAAGGACTACATCCAGAATCCAAAATCAGCACCACCACCTCCGCCGCCCATCAATGGGACCTACACCTTGTACGGCGCCAATTACACGGTGGGTCTCGCTCGTCATCCCTCCCACAACGCCATCACATACGAAATAATGAGAAGAGAGGGGAAATGAGAGTTCTGTACCTCCCTAGCTCTATAAATATATAGATAGAGCTCCTCAGATCTCCCTACCTCGTTGAAGCTTCCATCTCCTCTCGATTGATTTTTTTGTTTTTTTTCTTAAATTGATTTTTTTTGGCAGACCGATGATATACTCCCGAGCTTGGAAGATCAAGGCGTTCGTCAGCTATATCCGAAAGGGCCCAATGTTGGTACGTTTCTCCTTTCTTCCAGAATGCTTCATTTCTAGGGTTTTCTTTCTTCGCTTTACTCGATTAGTCTTAATTCCCAACAGAAAACCGTATTCTTTTCCTTTTTCTTTGTAAATGTTGATTTCCAGTACGAATTCTGGTAATTTGTCCGTTGATGCTGAATTTGGAGGTTGGAATTGTCTTATATTCTTTAATCGTTTAATTTAAAGGATATCATATATTTAGGGATATCAAGATTTGTGGCAAACATTATGTTCGTGCGGGCTAATTGGGTTGTTTTCACCGCTCCTGAGCGTTCTGTCACGTCTGTTTCCACAACGGCCTAACCTTTCACTGCCGTTGATTCTTTTCTTTATGGCGGGTGTGTCTCACCGCAGTCGACTCTTTCACTGCAGTGTTTCCACCCTGCGTTATTTCCTTTTCACCATGATCTAATGAGTTGCAGTTGGTTTCTCTTGCGTCATGAATTCCTAGCATTTGCGTTTCCCTCTTTGAAGTTGGTTTCATTGCAATTCAAGTCAATACACATTTTGTTATGTGCTGGATTTGGGTGCACTGCCCAATTGAATTGCTATTATAAGATCAGATTTTCATTACTACAATTACATTACTTTTGAGTTGGAGTTGAGATGAAAGCAATGGAAGCTTGTGTACTCATTACAAATGCATCACTAGATACACTACAGAGCAGTTATATCTGCTTGATTGAACTGATTTTTTACAATTCAATTCAGTTGCCATCCAAACACACTTTTTTTTTTTTTCGAAGAGATAACTAAAATTTTATTGAACACACGCCGGACCAATCAAATTTAGATGCTGTTTGCCGCAGCATTTGAAGGATTTTTGGCAATTGATATTTTGGACTAGTCCTCTTCTTGACTTTTTCACACCTACATTGCCCCTCTCAGCATTAGTAATTAGGGAAGTAGAACTCAATATATGAGCTTAGTCTCATGACTTTTTCACACCTACATTGCCCCTCTCGGCATTAGTAATTAGGGAAGTAGAACTCAATATATGAGCTTAGTCTCATGAGCATGTGCAACTTTAAAAAAAAATTCATGCCCCACAAAGGTATTGCTTAATATCATAACTGGCTGTCCTTAATTTGACGATGGCCTCTAATGGCTAGAACTCTAAAATATAGTGAAGAGAAATCTGACCTCATCTCTCAAGAGTGATAAGACGGAGTATCTTATGTACTAAAATTATAATTGATGTGTGTGTGTGTGTATGTTGTTTTATGATGTGTTTTGTTCTAGCGCTTGTCATGTCAGTTCCGTGACTTTCCCCTAGTGCAACGCATTTCAATGACGCCACCTTGCCACACTAGGGTTTGGTCCTGATCATTATTGTTAGGGGTGTACACGAACCGAGCTAGCTCGGTTAGCTTGCTCGACTCGACTCGACTCGAAAAAGCTTGATTCGACTCGGTTCGAAGATGAGTTCGAGCCGTGTCCAGCGGATTTTTTGAGCTCGAAAATGAGTTCGAGCCGAGTTCGAGCAGGCCCCAGGTCAACTCGACTCGGATCGAATCCAGCTCAAATTGAACGCAGATTGAACCAGTTCGGTGACTTGGTTACTTTGCCATTGATGTTGATCACCAATTGTTTGATAAAATGACTCAATGAAGTGTGGCTGGTGGCAAGGAAGGTATGTACATGAAACAAATACCCTTTTTTTCTTGGTTTTTATGTTACTTGGAAGGTGTTTAATAAAATACCTGTAAAACCATTGCTTCTGTTTCACATACAAAGGGATTTTGAAGGTGCAGTCTAGGTGTTTGTGGAAATGCCTCAATGGCAAACTCGGCTCGATCTTGGCTTGAACTCAGCTCGAGCTGGCCCGAGCTGCTGACCGAACTGAGCCGAGCTGGCCAGTCAGGCTCGAGGACAGAGCCCAGCTGAGTTCGAGCTGAGGTCAGCCAGTGGCCGAGCCGAGTTGAGCTGAGGCCAGCTTGACTCGGTTCGACTCGATGTACACCCGTAATTATTGTATAGATACTTCCTGGTCACGCTGCATTAGGACATTCATGGAAGACTCGACATTTCATCTAAGAAATCCCTGGGCTATTGTTTATATTTTGCATATGTTCCCTGATAAGTTCTTGCTTTATCCAGATTTCAAAAAGGAGTTGAGATCACTGAACAGAGAACTGCTGCTACATATATTGGAGCTAACAGATGTTCTTGTTGAGAGACCATCTCAATATGCACGGAGAGTAGAAGACATATCTCTTATATTTAGGAACTTACACCACCTACTGAATTCCATACGCCCTCACCAGGTAGAATTTTCCCCTTCATTTGTCAAACCTTCATGCTATGAGATTTTTTTCCTAAGTAACGAGCCAATTATGGTCTTCTCTCAGGCAAGATCAACTCTAATTCATATACTAGAACTTCAGATACAACGCCGTAAACAAGCAGTGGAGGATATAAAAAGGTATGTTCTGGACTTGCTTTCTTGCATATGAAATTGTGTGTAAGTGCTTGCCCATGTGTGTGGGTGTCTGTGGGTTTGGGTGCATTCGTGCATGTTTTGATTCTTTTAATCTCAATGTGAGTCTCAATGATCAGTGAAAACTATTGCATGTTGCAGTTGTTTACTATAGTCTGTTTGTGTGTGCGTCTTTATTCTTTCAGTCTCAATGATTGTGTCTTGATTCTTTCAGCCTCATGGATAGCATATTGGGATCATCTTCATATATTCTGTGTTATTTGTATTCATTTTTTTAATATAAAACTGTTTTAGTTGAAAAGAAGGCCAAAAACAAGCAAAACAAGGACAGGGATGAGCCAAAAATGACTCTATTCTTATCTTTTTCCTTGTGTTCGTATGTTCCTTTTGTTATAAGGGTTTCTGATGTCATTCTTACCTTTTACCTGCTTCGCGTTTGTCTTGACCATTCATCAATATATACCTACCCAAAAAAAGATGACTCATCCATCACTTGAATCGTCCGGTCTTTTGCAATGTCACTGTAAACTGTTCCTTCCTGCAAGAGACGATGAAAAACAAGAGCTGCTACTTTGTTCACAATGTTTGAACCTACCTCTTTCATTGCCTTTAGCAGCTCCATCTCCTCCATCACCACTGTTGTTTAACAACTGTAAAAGAGAGAATTTCAACAAAAAGGATAGTAGTTCGCTTTTTAAAAATGCTGTAGTCAGCATTCTGTCTTTGCACATTTTCCTAATCTAAATTATAATCAGTTTATAATACTGAAATATTCTTTTTTCACTTTGGCTATTTATCTCTCTACTGGTGCTCTCATCTCTTCTCCTCTGCTTCTCATCTCATTACTGTCCATCTTGGGACAATAAGTTTAGCATTCGAAGACATTAATTTTCGCAGATTGGCTGTCATGGAGAAAGGTTTGATTTCCTTTAGAAGGGATCCTTTCTGCTATCTTTTCAAAATCGCAAAAGACATGCATATTTTGTTTAAGGGAAAGAATCCAATGGTAGATACTAATAAATAAGTTGTTAATCACTCAATCATGGTATATGTGGCACACATGTCTGAGATCCTAACTGAACTGTCAGGCACTATCACGGAGGGGCTGTGTCCAAAGGACTAGTCATGTGATCCTGGCTTACTACAGGTGAACTTTTTCTTGTTGAATGCTGAGTGCCAAATTGCAATCCCCAGAATGCGTCCAGTCAGTGACTAGGATAACCCAAGCAGTCTACTTCTGGGTGCATCCAATCTATGGTGGCTCCAATAGTTTGAGCTGATTTGCATTGAGATGGCCATCTGTTTTTGACCAAAGCTGACCCAAAGTAACAAATGTCACGCGTTTCTCCCATTAGCTTTCAAGCCACCCCAAGTGCAGCATTAATTTGTTTCTCTGGATTCTTGTACGGGCCACCAAGTAAATTGATCAGTCTGAATTCTTGCAAAGAATCAGCCCCAGGAATCTTAGGAATGAGAACAATGAAGGAGGCTCCCGGTTCTTTAGATAACCCGCCTCTTTTATGGAATTCTTTGATAAAAGCCATAATATCTCCCTCTAAAATTTCCCAAAAAATCTGAAAGAAAGTATTCGGGTACCCATCCAGGCCAGGGGCTTTGTCTCCTTCCAATGCCTTGACTGCCTCCTTAACTTCTGCAACCGTGAATATATATTCAATAGACCTTGCTTCCTCCTCTGATATCTGATCCAATTGGTGATGATCTAATTTTGGTCTGTGCCTGCTTTCTTTGTGAAGGAGGCTGCTGAAGTATCTGATCACCTCTTCAGATGTGATTTGTTTATCCTTTGTACGAACCCCATTAACCATTAAGCTACTGATTTTGTTGACTCTTGCACACATGCTGGCCATGTTGTGGAAGAATTTTGTATCTTTAGCCCCTTCTTTAATCCATTTACTCCGCGATTTCTGTTTCCAGGAAATTTCATCTTCTAGCACCCTGGCTAAAACACTTTGGATTAATTGAGCTCTTCTGTTCCATCTTTCCGTTGGAATTGAATCTGTTTCAGCATCGGTATCGATCAATTGAAGTTTAGCAAGCATAACGCTATAGAATGTTACTGTATTGTGTATGTGGTTTGGTGGTTAGTGTAAGTGCATATGCACATTTTCCTTTTCTCCTGCGATGTACTATATGCTTTATTATAATAAAATATTATGTGTTAGGGCAAGCAAGCCTAACACAACATCTCTCCCAAACTCTCCTTCTTCTTCTCTCTCAATATTTTCTTCTCTTTTTCATATTATCATCATCAAATCATTCTCTACTTGGTATCAGAGCATAGATCCAGGCATTCTGCATCCAACAGTTTGAGAAGCAACACGTCACCTTGTTGACGTCAGCAGCTGTACGGCTGACGTCAGCTTTGTATGGACACATGGACTCCGTTTGAGCTAAAAGTTTAGGGGTTTGATAGATCTTGATTTTAGAAGATTTGTCATGATTTTTTTAGAATTTATCGGATCTCCTTTCATGGTATTTTGAGTGAAATAGAGAAATTCAAAAATCGGCCCCATCTTCTGTTTTTCTTCGATCTACCTCAAATCGGTAAGCTTTTCTTTGGTTTCTTTGCTCAAGATGGACCGAAATCTTCTTCCCAAGCTACCCATGGTGAATGTTTTTACTTAAGATCACTGTTTGAGATGTTTTTAACCTTAAACGGACGTGAGGTTGGGCCGTTTTTACTCGGTTAGGGCTTCTTTGATTGCGTTTCATGGTATTTTTGAATGATTGATATTTGTTTGAGGTTTATCTCTTATTATCTTGAAGGATTGAGTGAGATAGAGTTGTTTGAATCAATCTTTCTTGGCGTAGGGGCTCTCTTTGCATAGATTTATCTCTTGGACTCTCCTATGGTTGACAAAGGGCCCTCATCTGTTGGCATAGGGTCTCTTGAATCCAACCTCTTGCAGATTACCTCCACTAAGTTGAATGGTGACAACTATCTTCAATGGACATAATCTGTAAAAGTATTTTTAGGAGCCCGTGACAAGTTGTCGTATATTTTGGATGATCCACCAAGCTCTACAGATGTTACTTAGAAGTCTTGGACAAAGGAGAATATTCAAGTTATTGCATGATTGTTTAATAGTATGGATTCCTCGATTAGCTACTCAGTGATGTTTTTATTCTCGGCTAAAGGCATTTGGAATACGCTTCATGATATGTTCTCGGAATCTCAGAATTTTTTACGGGTATTTCAGCTTATTCAAGAAATTGGTCGGTTCCAACAAAACTCTAGATCCTTAAAAGATTACTATTCAACGCTTTGAGGTATGTGAGATGAGTTGGATATGTATCAACCTCTTCCTTCCAAATGTAAAGAGGATCATGAACATGCTCATAAGCAGTGAGATGATACTCGTATCATGCAGTTAATAGGTGGGTTGAGTTTTGATTATCTTCATGTTCGAGATCAGGTTATTATGCAGGATCCTCTTCCCCTATTGACGACAGTTTATGCCTTGTGTCAGCGCGCTACTGTCTCTACTCTTCATTCTCATTCATTTGTGCCACTTGAGCGTTTGACACATCTTGCTAGCGATTAGTCTTCTCTTGGTCTTCGGGTACCATCCTTGAGTTTAGGGAGAATTTCTAGTTTTGTTGGTTGTGGCAGAGGCTGCGAGGGAGATCGCAGTCGGGGTGCATAGTCGTGGTGGACGTGGACGAGGACGTGATGGTTCACACATTTGTTCACATTGCGGTGGAACTAATTACATTGTTGATTATTGCTAGCAGATACATGGTCGTCCTACGTATGCCGCTGATTCTGTTGCATCTACTATTGCTTCTGAGACAGTCTTTCACCTCGACAACTGAACAGTCTACTTCAGGGGAGTCTCTTATCATTTCTCGGGCTGCATATGATGCCCTTATGCGGCTTCACATTCGTGATATTTCTGAGCCTTCTCACGCAGCTTTGACCCAATCAGGTACTGTCATTCTTGCGTCATCCTCTCCTACCTCCTGGGTCATTAACTCTGAAGCTTCCTCCCATATGACTGGTAAGTTTCAATTCTTTTCTTCTTATTCTCCTTCTCCTCCCACTCAGTATGTCACAGTCACAAATGAAACCCAATCTCCCATTTCTGGAATTGGTTCCATCCCCCTCTTCTTCCTCGTCTTTGTCCTCGGTCTTGCATGTGCCTCGTTTTTCATTAAACTTATTGTCTGTTAGCTCTCTTACTAAATCACTCAATTGTTCCATTACCTTCCCTTCTTATTGTTTGTTTCAGGACCTACAGACGAAGAGAGTGATTGGTGGGGACATGAGCGTGATACACCCGTTGCCGCTTTTTGTTCCCTTTCTCTAGATCGAGAGTCCATGACTCGGTGACATTGCTGCTTAGGTCACCCATCCATAGCTAGATTGAGACTTTTGTTTCCCTCCTTATCTGTCACTAAACCATTATGTTGTGATATTTATGAATTGTCTAAACATCATCGTGCTACGTTTCCTCCTAGCTCTTTTGGGAGAAAATCTCAACCTTTTCTTCTGGTTCACTTGGATGTCTGGGGACCAGCTTCGGTTACCTCGACTTTTGGATTTAGATATTTTATTACCTTTATTGATGATTATTCACACATGACTTGGATTTATCTTTTGAAATCTAAAAGTGAAGTGTTTGATGCGTTTAAAGTGTTTTTTCATGAAGTGTGCACTTAATTTCATTGTTCCATCAAATCTCTCCATTCTGATAATGGGGGGAATACATGTCTACTGCCTTTCTATTCTTCTTGCAGGAATGTGGTACTTTGTCTCGGACGTCATGTGCTCGCACACCTCAATAAAATGGTATTGCAAAACGTAAGAATCGTCATCTTCTTAACGTTGCTCGCACCCTTCTGCTTGATATGCATCTACCTAAACATTTTTGGGGTGATGCTCTCTTAACTGCAACTTTTCTTATTAATCGTATACCCTCACGTATCTTGTCATACAAATCTTCATTTACTATATTGTATCCTCATGATAATCCATTTCCTCTACCACCTAAAGTTTTTGGTTGTATATGCTTTGTTCAAATTTTGGATGAGAGTAATGATAAACTTAGCCCCAATGCAATTAAATGTGTCTTTCTAGGGTATCCTCGGAGTCAGAAAGGGTATAAATGCTTTGATCCATTGACTCGTAAGAAATATGTCTCTCCCGATGTAACCTTCTTTGAGGATATTTCTTTTTTCTCCGCTCCCGGCCGTTCCCTCTTGCGAGTTAGGGGGAGTATGACTCTTATCCTCTTTCTATTAGTGATCATGGGAAAACTCCTCTTTCTACTAGTGATCATGGGAAAACTCTTCTCCCCTCTATTCAGAATCCTGTTGGTGATATGGGTGAGCCTAAGCCTTTGCAGGTGTATCATCGTAGAGATAAATCTTCACACGATCAGCCATCCACCCTTTTGCTCACTTTGGATGTTGGCTCAGGTGACTCTTATCTCGAGTTTAGATCTTCCCATTGCCTTGCGCAAAGGGTCACGATCTTGTACTCAACACTACATTAGTAATTTCATTTCATATGATCATCTTTCACCGTCTTTTCAGTTGTTTGCGGCTTCCCTTTCATCACAGACTATTCCTAGATCTCTCTCACATGCTCTTCAGAGTCATGATTAGACGAAGGCGATAATAGAAAAAATGTCTGCTCTTGAGAAGAATCATACTTGGGATCTTGTGCCACTTCCTTTAGGCCATAAACCTGTTGGCTGTCGATGGGTTTATACAATCAAGTTTCTTCCAGACGGCTCAATTGATCGCTATAAAGCCTGTCTTGTTGATAAGGGTTACAGACTTATGGTGTGGATTACTTCGAGACATTCTCTCCGGTGGCTAAGCTTAATTCGATTCGCGTTGTGCTCTCCTTAACCGTTAATTTATCATGGCCCTTGTTTTAGCTTGATGTTAAGAATACATTTCTCCATGGGGATCTTGCAGAGGAAGTTTACATGCATCAACCTCCTGACTTTGTTGTTTCTCACAACCCTGCACTTGTATGCCGGTTGAAGAAGGCTCTTTATGGACTCAAACAATCCCCACGTGCATGGTTCGAAAAATTTAGTCAGGCTTTCTTGGAGTTTGGCTTTATTCGTAGTTATGCCGAGCATTCTCTCTTTATATGTCGACGATCGACGGGCATCATGGTTCTCATTGTCTATGTGGATGATATTGTTCTGTCCAGTAGTGATTCTGTTGGAATGAGGGAGGTCAAAGATTTTTTAAAGACTAAGTTTGAGATCAAGGATCTTGGTCCTTTTCGCTACTTCCTCGGAATTGAAGTTGCTCGCTTATCATCCAGATTGGTCTTGTCACAACAAAAATATGCGCTTGATCTTCTCATGGAGACCGGCATGTTAGGGTGTAAGCCTGCTACCATTCCCATGGATACTTCACAGAAGCTTCAACCAGATGATGGTGCTCTCCTTACTGATCTCGAGATGTATCGACGACTTGTAGGCCGGCTTATTTATGTGACTATTACTCGCCCAGATCTCTCATTTGTGGTGGAGGTTGTTAGCCATTTCATGCAAACTCCCCGTACTTCCCATCTCACGGCTGTTTACTGCATATTTCTGTATTTAAAATCAACCCCGGGTCTTAGCCTCCGCTTTCAGTTCCATGGTCATCTTCATCTTTCTGGCTATTCCGATGCTGATTGTGCAAGTAGTACTTTTGATCGCTGCTCTACATCCGGCTTTTGTACCTTCCTAGGTAGCAATCTTATAACCTGGAAGAGCAAAAGCAGCCAGTTGTTGCCCGGTCCTTGGCTGAAGCAGAATATTGTGCTATGACCCATGCGATGTGTGAACTTGTGTGCCTTCGCAACCTTCTTAAAGAACTTGGCTATCCACCTTCGGATCCTGTTCCTCTTCACTATGACAACCAAGCGGCCATCCATATTATTCGTAACCCAGTTTTCCATAAGCGCACCAAACATATTGAGGCCGACTGTCATTTTATTCGGGAGAAAGTCGCTTCTAAGGAAATCATCACTCCTTTTGTTCGATCTGGGGGATCAACTTGCTGATGTTCTTACAAAGTCCTTGAGTCAAGATGCTCATCATGGTGTTCGTGACAAGTTAGGCATGATCAACATCTATGCTCCAACTTGAGGGGGAGTATAGAATGCTAGTGTATTGTGTATGTGGTTTGGTGGTTAGTGTAAGTGCATGTGCACACTTCCCCTTTCTCCTGCGATGTACTATATGCTTTATTATAATAAAATATCATGTGTTAGGGCAAGCAAGCCTAACACAACATCTCTCCCAAACTCTCCTTCTCCTTCTTCTCTCTCAATATTTTCCTATTTTCTTCATATTATCATCATCAAATCATTCTCTACTAACACTAGTTTCTAACTCCCATTTACGGATTATCATTCTTTATTCGAGAAGGGAGATGACGGTTCAAAGCTCTGGTTCGTGGCTCGTTTGAGGTATGGGGATGAGGTTTGAACTCCTGAACCACCTTTTTAGTTGTCAGGGGCTGGTTCAGATCTCCATGATGTGGTGACAATAGTAAAGGCATTGGACGACCATGATTTTCAAAACCTAAGTTGGTTCAAGCGACACGCACCGCGAAACATGTGTTCTTCTCGGCACGTGAGAATTCCCCCCCTTTCAATACATGTGCGGATGTCCTCTTTTGTGAACTCACATGCTAACACCCCTTAACAAAGACGACTTCTTGAGCCTTTTTACCAAGACAATGTAGGAATTCCATTTGTGTTCTTTTTGTTTGTTCCCGAGCTAGGTGGCCTCTGTTGTAGGTCTCTCTTCTATGATAGAATTGGATCGAATGTGGCTGGTAGTTAGACCGAACGAGTTGTCTCTAGTGGGTCTTAGGTCAATGGCGGTTTGCGAGGTGGCAGAGCATGACATCCTTTCTTCGATGTCCCATTCTCAGCACATTAGGGAAGACACTTTGTACTTCAACGAAGTTTTGGAGGTGGTACCTCTGAGAATTGCAATTTCCGATAACATTCAGAGTGACGTATGCTCAGACTCTGTTGAATTCCCAACTTGCTAGGTAAAAAGCTTTTCCTTTAGCTAGAAGTTCTAAAAGGGAAGAGATGGATTCATGAAGCCTTATGCCATGTCAGGAGATAGATTGGGGTTTCTTTTGGTGATAGGGATGAAGAATAATCCGCCCTTCTTAGTTTGTTGAGGAATAGAGCAGACGACTTCAACAACCTCTCTCCCCTAAGAAACTCCAACATTCCTCAAAAGGTAGGAGAGAATTGGTAAGCCTAGACCTGAACATTGCGTATGGGGAAGGGACTCCTGTAGTAAGCAAGAGAGGGGTGGCAGAGGAAAATCAGTTCCTAAATGAAGATCCTTTCATGGAGTATGAGGGGTCTGGGGAGTAGCCAAAAAAGGCATCAGGTTTGAGACATCTGCAATGGTGCGAAAGCTCACGTCATTGCAATAGTTGATTTTATGAGTGGCTAAATCCAAGGAGTGGGCTTTCTTGGGGTCTCCTGGTTTTGCTGGTGGTATTTAGGTGGCGTGGGCATTCAATGGTTTGGGTTAAGTAGTCAGTTTAGACAGGGGCCTTCAATGTATCAGTCGTGTTGAAAAATATTTTTTCTGAATTCAAGTGGTTACTCTCGGTAGTTTATGGCCCTAATGTATTTGCTAGAGGGGAGGAAATGTGGGAGGTCCTATTCAAGGCTTGCCTCTTGTTTTTGGGCCTGTGGTGCGTGGGGGGTGACTTCAATGTCACTAGATTCATCAATGAAAAATCTCCACGGGGTAGTATCACAAGTAACATGAGGCTTTTCGAATTGGGTAAATTCACAAGAATTGGTGGATCTACCCAATGGGGGGTTGCAGATTCACATTGTCCAATGGTGAGAATTGGGCTGTTATGTCTGGACTTGATAGATTTCATGTTTCTCGTAAATGGGTGGAGGTGTGGCCTTTGTTTCTCAACGTGTGCTTCCCAAACCTGTTTTTGGACCATTGCCCAATTGTACTCGAAGTGGAGGAGGCGGATTGGGGGTTGAAGCCGTTTAGATTCGAATTATTTTAGCTCCAAATTGAAGGCTTCTCAGCTTTGATTGAAGAGTGGTGGAACTCTTTGGAAGTTAGCAGCTATGCTGGTTTTATTCTTTGCAGAAAGTTGAAGCTCCTCAAAAGTAGAATTTTGGCATGGAAGGAGGTAATGGGGAAGAGACAGGCAGAGGTGGAGCCGATGCTAAGTGACATCCAAGCCCTTGACTTGAAGGCTGAAAGTTGTGTGCTGTTGGATGAGGAACATGCCTATAGAGCTGAGCTAGCTTAGGATCATGATGGTCAGCTCAAATAAGAGGAAATAAAATGGTAGCAACAATCTAGAGCCACGTGGCTTAAAGAAAGTGACAAAAACACTAGAATTTTTTCCATAATATTGCTATAGCGCAGACTAGAAATAACAAAATCAGAAGCATTTGTGTAAAAGGAAAAAGGATCAGGTTTACGAAGTAGCGGTTAGCTTCTACAAAAGCCTGTTGCAAGATGAGAGGTGGAAAATACCCACTTTGAATAATTTGAACTTCTCTTCTTTATGAATAACGGATTTTGAATATCTAGAGAGGCTGTTCTCCGACGAAGAGGTCAAAGATGCCATTTTTTTCATTGGGAAGGGACAAGGCTCTAGGCCCTGACAGTTTCCGTCATACTTTTCTCCAAGGATTTTGGGATTTACTCGAAGATGATGTGGGTGGAATCTTTTGTGGATTCAAGGTGGCTAGCTCAAATCCCCCAATTTCACACATACAGTTCGTGGATGGCACACTATTATTTTGCGAGGCAATAGAAGATAAGGTTGACAACTTGAGCATGATCATCAGATGTTTGGAGGTGGTTTCGGTGTAGAAGGTTAATTTGGCCAAATGCGAAATGTTGGGAATCCATGTGGAGTCGGACGAGCTTGCTCGATTGGCCGATTCTTTTTAGTGCAAGGTGAGTTCGTTTCCTTGGACCTACTTAAGTCTCCCCCTTTGCTTTTGGAGCCTGGCTAAATATTAATGGGATAGAGTATTGGAGAGGATTGAGAGGAAGCTAACGAATTAGAAGGGTCGATTCTTCTCCAGTTGTCCCTTGGGGGGCGTATCACATCACCCTTATCAAAGTTGCTCTTTCTAAGTTGCACCTCTACTTTATGTCACCTTTCAAGTGCCCTAAAGTGGTTCTAACCTTCTTGGAAAGGCTTAGACATGATTTTTTTTTAAATATTTATTTATTTATTTTAATGGAGGGACGCCAAAGAAAAGAATATTTTCCATCTATTGGAATGGGGTGAGGTGTGTAATCCATTTGACGAGGGAGGGGCCCTATTGGGCAAATGGCGGCAGCGCTTTGGGACGGAAAGGGGAGCCCTTTGGGGGGAGGTAATGGCAAGCAAATATGGGTGTTAGTGGACCAAGGAATCCTCTGTATAAAGTGTCAGCAATATGGAAAGGAATCTATGGGGTGAAAACAAAATTCAAGGAAGGTGTAGGCTTCGCTTGTGGGAATGGTGAAGACGTTAAGCCAATTATCTGTTTTTTGGGAAGACATTTGTACCCCTCCATGCTGCCGGAACCTTAGGGACGAAGAGCTGGTGGAGCTGATTTCCCTTCTTCAATGCTTGCTACACTGCTGCCCGTCTAATGAAGAAAGGGAAAAGATGATTTGAGTCAAAGACAAATCAGGCCAGTTCTCAGTTCGATCCTTTTACTATTTAATTCGAAAGCAAGGTGCGAAGAAAGCCTCCACTAGTTACGTTTGGCATTATGGTGTGCCCCCAAAGATAGCGGCTTTTGGTTGGCTAGTGGGTAGGAATAGAATCTTAACTGTCGACAACCTCCAAAAGAGAGCTATGATCATCCCAAATATGTCTTATGTGCTTGTCTTCAGCTGAATCTGTGAATCATCTCCTTATCCAGGTCCTTTCGCCTCTTCGTTGTGGTCGGTTGTCCGTAGGGGCTTCAACCTTGCGTGGTCCATGCCTTTGGACATCGAGGACCTCCTAATGGTGTGGCACGGCATGTCTCTTCAAAAGGAATTGCAGACCCGATGGCGTCTTTCTCTCTTGGCAGTATTATGGATGATTTGGTGGGAGAGAAACAATAGACGTTTTCATAATGAGAGTACCAGGGTGGGGCAGGTTGCTTGTATTTGCCTCTTCTCTTGTTAAGGAGTGGGCTGTAAACCTGGGGTATTCACGGTATGTTTTTTTGTTTTGTTCTGTTTTCCTGATTGTAGTTTGGCGCTAACTCAGCACCTTCTTTCAATGAAAGCTCCCTGTTGCCTTTCAAAATAAATAAATAAATAAATCATCGTTGCATCTCTTCATAATCGTCTATGCCATCGAGATTAGAATCATCATATTGAGGGGATTTATGGGGCATGGTCCATCCATAGTGAGATGTTGCAGAACAATTGTCTGGATTACCCCCACTTGTCAGAACTTAAAATGCGAGCGTACATTTTCACGTAAAGGGGTGGTGGATCCTGTAAAGGTCATGGTCAAAATGTTTGGTGGATGGCATTATTAAAATTTATTGTGGTTATTGTAGTAACTGGTGGTTGGTTAATCCAGCGCATTTCAGTTACTGGTAGATATTGATTTGCTGATCTCATTACATTTTATCAATTATTATGCGCGCGCGCGCACACACACACATATATTCCAGTTCTTAGTTTCCTTGTACCTACTGTCAATATATGTATGAAGCTAGTAAATGCCGTTGACTTTAGTGGTGGTTTCTTTGCATGCTTAGGAGGAGAGAGGAGGCACAAAGGCTGCTCAAGGAATCACTTGCAACCCTAGATGGCCACATGCCACATGCCTTGAATTCTATCCCTGCTTTGATATAGTATTTGGTAACTGATTTTGTTACTTGCCCATCACCAACTTTCTTATTTTTTATTTTTTTCCCCTTTTGTTTAATACACGTAAATGTTCTGTTATCCTTAAGTCTTTTGATGAATCTATCGAAATAATGACCAATGTGACTAACATGAAAAGGACCAATATACTACATATTGTGTGGCAAACCAGCAAAACCATCATACCATCTGTATTTACACCACAGTATAAAACATAGCTGCAAGTGAGAGCCAGGCACACCTTTCATGTATGCACTAGCATATTTTATCCATCACACTTCATTTTAGACTACAAGGTGATGCATTTGTAGAACAGTTCAACATCAAGATTTGGTAAGGAAACGATATGCATCTAAAGAATTGTTTGAGTTAATTGTGGTCTCAATGAAATCAGGGAGGTTGACAATTGCATGCCCTGCTCGCACCTTTGCTCCACCCTGAAAGGTATCTTGGACATCCAAGCAGCGGATAATTTAGGCCACTATACTCATTTGGTGGACCACAAAAGTGTACATTGGACAGTTTGCAAGTTCTCAAAACTGTCTATTTCTTTCATACTTGGCTTGCACTGCTTGATCTGTAGGTGTGTCTGATCTTTTTAATGAGATCATTTTCATGGCGAGACTCACATTATGTACTCGTTAAATGTCCCAGATGTGGGCTAGGTTGGCATGTGTGCTGCTTGTGCATATAAGGCTAGCAAGCATTTGGAATCAAGACATCGGTCGGGGGGCTGCAAAGGAGGTTCAGAAGTGGGTGTGGGATTCCTGAGCTGGGGTAGCACATAGTTTTGGCCACTATAATGGCCATGCATGATGTTGATGGTCATCTGGTGGTCCGTGCTGTGGATACTCTGCACGGAAAAAATGACACAGAATGGTAGAATTCAAGCGTTTGATTACCGGCGTTGAAATGGATGATTAGTAAAGATTTAGGCAACTATCTACATTTCAACAAGGAAAAGGCAATTATAGGCACATAATTTGTTTGAACGGCATGGATTTTTGCCCTGCCGACAATCCTTGGATGGATCCCATGGGAACTTTGAGTTCGATGCACACACCATGACGCTTCATGTTAGTCATCATATATTTTCTCACTTTTTAGATGTTTCTATAAAATAGAAATATTGTACAAGCAATCTCATATTCCACCAAATTATCTACCAGATAAATGATTCCAATCACTCTTGTGTGGAATTAACCATGGTACCCATTCATGTAAAGTACCTAGAAGTTTCTTGTGCCCGTATATGGAAGAGCTCTTCATTTGGGACACACTCGGAGTTGTAATCTTCTCTACTTACAGCAATACAAGTTTTCCCATTTACTCTCATATGTTCTCTTGCATTCTCACCAAGTTCTTGTGTTCTAGCACTTTGTGTGATTCAAGGCTAGATGAACTTTTTTTTTTTTTTAAAAATAATTTAATTTAATTTTATTTTACATGCACACACACCACCAAACACACTCACGCCATAGTGGGATTTCACCACGTATGGGTACTCGAACCCTCAACCAGGTGTTGAAACTCCTAAGAGTCTGCCACCGGAATAAGAGTAAGAACCGGGCTAGATGAACTTAAGCAAGCATTGGGTGTTGTGTGAGGCTGACTAAACATGGATGGGGATTGTGACTTTTAATCTGGTGGAACACTGCATGGGCAGGCCATATGCCAAATTTCAAGGGGACTAGGTTATTTTAGCCTTTTGATATTTGACCTACAAAAATGATTTGAGCAAGATCCAGATTCAACCAGCAAAATTTAAAACATCGGGATGGTCAGAGTAGCCTAATGGCTGCAATTTTTCACATGTAGCCCAGCCATTTAATGGCCCCATGAAATCAATGGTCCTGGTCATGATACATGTTTGCTATATGAACTCTTGAGGGTGCCCATTCAGATAGCTATTTTAAGAGACTATGGATTAACTCCTCTCTCATAATCTACTAGGGATAGTTTACTTCTTTTCCGAAGTGGCTTTACACTCTGGGAGATTATCTAATATCATTATTTTAAACTGCAGGTGCTCACTAATCTAGTTTCACGGGTGGCTAGCCGCCTGCATAGGTGAAGGGAACTCAGTGGCAGCAGATGGAATCTGGGGTTTTGCTGAAAGATCTTTTTGCTTCATAGTTTGTACAGTACTTGCGCTGCAGGGCTTAATGATATTTTGGTTTGTTTGATGTATAAATTAAAAAGCAGATGATTAAAGATAATGGGACTTCTTTTCTGCTTTAGGTCGCTGTAAGGTCTGCTTTCTCAGCGGACCGTTTTCTCCTTTTTTCTTTTTTCTTTGTTTCTTCTTTCGTTTTTTGCCTCTGTTTTTTGTTGTTTCCTTTTGTGCTCTCCTTCATCTTTTAATGAAATTTCAGTGATATTTCAAAAAAGAAAAAAAGAAACAAAGAAAAGATAATGGGACTTCTGTCTACTCAAATCGGATTGAAAATGAGCCTCTTTCTTTCTTACATTTTTTTTTTTTTTGGTTACTGCTATGAATTTAAGTCAATTTGGTGAGAGAGATGAGGTGATGATGGTGAGTATTGAATGTGCTGACTGAGCATGCATATATGTGACAAGTGTCGATTGTGAGGTGGGGTGCAACAATTCAGTTGGCCTACTTACTCCCACTTCTGCAACAATGGAGGGTGCCTCTAATCCTCTGTGCTGGACTAATGAAGGGTGTTTATAGGGGTGGGAATTGGCTTGGGTCCGCTCGGCAGTTGAGGTGGGTTCGGGCCAAGCCAAATGGGTAGCTGCTCCACCGTTGGCTAGAAATATGACCCATTTAAGTAAATGGGTCAGGCTTGGGTTGAACCTACATAGGTTATGAATGGGTTGGGCCAGGTGGCCAGTGACCTGACTCAACCCAATCGAATCGGACCCCAGTTTATGGTCTACCCTGTGGATAACTTCCAACCTGCAAAGTGCTTGTGGCATGCAAGCCTCCTAATAGGTTGGTCCGACCATGAGGATTATCTAGTGCAAAAATCAGCCTTATACACTTATCAAGTAAGCCACATCATAGGAAAAAATTGTGTATAGCCATTGATAAATAGCAAAATACAATTGTGGTCCACTTGATGGGTGGATGGGACTGATTTTTGCCTAAAGTGTTCCTCCTGGTGGGATCAATTTATTGAACAGGTTGGATGATCCATTCACTTGATAGGTTAGAAGTTATTCACTGGGTGGACCATAACCTGTGGTCCAATCCATTGGACCCTCTCTCCCTCACTCTATCGATGGGTTTGGGCATGAATTCTTGGTCTTTTTAGTAAATGGTTGGGAATTAAGCTGATCCTGACCCAACCCAGCTCGACCTGACCCGTTGCCACCCTTGGGTGCTTGTTGCCTGTGGCAGGTGGGGAAGCTGGATAATGATCGTCCACTAAAGAAGCTGTATCATTAGTTGAATATAACACCATACTGATCATCCTAACCGTTGGTTTCTCCCGATTAATCCATTTGCTTTTTCTGACTGTCCATTGAAGGCCCCCGTCCATGGATTTAGGATTGCCTGTCCAGCGGCCCTCTACTGACAGAAGCTACTAGGTTGACGGCCTGGATCAAGCCTCCCTATCTCCATTGAGAGAGATTAGGAGGTCAACGTCCCTGCCTATAGCAATTCCAGCTGGACCAGCTCCGAGTGAGTCTCAAGTCGCGTTGAAATTGGCCTACTTGCGGGCCGTACATGAGCTCATATCCAAAACCGGGTCGAAGAGGTCCTCTTTTTTTTTTTTTTTTTTTTTTTTTTTTTTTTTTTTTTTGGTTAGCTTGTTAGTAAACACCCATGTCAGTTCACACGCTCCATGTTAGCCACCCCCGCTAGGGATCGATACCAAGACCTCAAGTGTTGAAACGAGGTATCTCCACTCAGTCTGCCAGTTGAGTTATGGGTCTGAGTGTGGTCGAAGAGGTCCTGACTCATTTCCAGTAGGGCTCTAGCCCAGATCAGACAAAAGCATCCCCTTAGAGACCTTAGATGAGGCCTACCATTGATTCTTCATGCAAACAGACCCACGAAATACAGGTGCGGGTCCCACCATGTTACGTGCGTAAGGGGAGGAGGTCGTTTTATACTCTTGCAGAGCGTGATGCCTGATCCGAAATGGCTCCAAAAATTGTACACTAAGGGCCCCGTACAATAAATTAATTTAAACCGTCCAAATCGCAGATTGTGAATAGGTAATTCATCACATAAAATCATATATGGTTGAACAATCCTGACCTTTGATCTTTCGGTACATATCTTGTGAATTCAGATTGTTGATTATATTTTATTTCAACCGTCCAAAGATATACGCCAATCGATCAAATGGGTGATCCAATAAGTGGCCATTTTGGTGTATCATCGATCCAAGTAGTGAACCACAACAATTTAGACGGTTTAATCTGAGTTACTTGTGTGCCACGTGTACATTTTCGAAGTGCCCCAAAAGATCAGAGATCGAAAGACTGAAAATGTTATCCAGTTGTGGATAGCGTTGGCTGCTACGAGAGGGAGAGGCGTTGGCTGCTACGAGAGGGAGAGAGAGAGAGAGAGAGAGAGAGAGGAAATGGTGGTGTAGAGAGGAGTAGAGCAGAGAAGAATCAGGAGAGGATGGAATTAGCTAGCAGCTGGTCTTATTTATGCTCTTCTTCTCATAAAAAAAGCAAGGGATTGCAGCTGCAGAAGAAGAACCAAAACAGAGCATGCTCTCTCCGAATCGGAACCATAAAAGCAGAGCTTGGAATGGCTGCTCCAATCTCCGATCCTAATCCTTTTTCTCCTTCAATTCCCCAAACTCCCATTCACAGCGTCACCGTTCACGACCGACAGCGAGGTGTCTCTCATAGCTTCCTCGTTCCTGAGGTCTCTATCTCTCTCTCTCTGTGTGTGTGTGTGTGTGTGTGTGTGTGGTTTTTCTGATATTTTTTAGGTTTTTTTGGCTCTCTAATTATCTTGGTTTAAAGGGTTTTTTGTGTTATTTATGCACATTTGTGTGTGTGTGTGTGTGTGTGTGTGTGTGTGTGTGTTTTTAAATTCGAATATGCAATTAGGTACTATTGTTTCTGTCCTTTCAGTGATCCTGGCCATTGATCTAGTGGTCCTCATCGCGGATGGGCGACGCTGAAAAAGCCTTCCCCGTCGGGCAATCCTGTCCATCCAACAAATTGACACGAAAATGGATGGTTAAAAAGAAGACAACCGACCACATGTAATAGGATAAAGTCTGTTGATCAGACTGATGGAGTGATTCAATGAGGGTGTCCATCTCCTGTTCAAGGATGGCCCGCTATATGGACAGCTTGGATCAATGTAATATGGGTCCTACCTGTTTGGATGGAATGCTGATCCAATTAAAATGGCAGTAATTCAGGCCACCAACTGTATAATACCTCATCATCACTACAAAGGCCTTCTTGCATTCTTTCTTTGTTTCTTTATGTATTTTCCAATCAAATAGCTGATACTATCAACATGTGTTTTTGGATTCAATTGCAGGATCAATACATCTTACACACTGCAGAAGCTCAGAACATATCCCTGCCATTTGCTTGTAGGCATGGTAAGTTAATTAGACGCCGACAATGCTTTCTTAGCATTTTTCTATGGTTTCTTAAAACTTCAAATTGTACCAAAGATGACATCAAATTCACACCCATCTTGGTGATACTTATATCTTGGTGATACTTATTCGTGTTTACTTCCAGTGAGATATGTCTACAGAATGTATGTAGGTTTTTAGTTTTTTCCTTCTTTTTTCTTTTTGAAAAGGTGGGGCCATGGTCTAGTGATCCAGACTGTATGTTTGTTGCAACCCACCATGGATGGACCATGAACAGAAAATCTTCTTGATATGACAATTCCGACGTTAATTACGGCAGTCCACATTCAACTGAAACTAGGCACTATCGATTCATAAGGGGTGATTTGGATTGTGGTAAACGGTTTTAGTTGTAAATGATTTACGGCCTATCTGTTTGGCTTTAAGTTGTAAATGATTTACTAGAAAATCATTTAGAGTGTTTAGATAGCCTGTAAATGGTTTATATCCTGTAATTGTGCATTCACACCTGAGATAGTTTAGAGAAGTAATTCATTAAAAAACATTCAAATGGCATAGAAGAGTGGATTTTAAAGTGGATCATTGGGTTAAGCCAATCTCACTAAAGCTTATGGTTGATCCTCACATAAAACCAAGCAGTAGGCGAGCCATAGAAGTGGGCCCACGAATTCAAATGCTCTTTTATAACGTTGGTAGCAAGATCTGCTGTCGTTGGAGGGAGGGAGGGCATTGGGGTTCTCAAATACAACGGAGAGAGGGAGGTGCGTATCTCCTTGCCTTAAAAAAAGAGCCATTGGAGGCTTCTTGCTTGTAAATCACTTGCTACCAAATGAAATCCCTGCTTTTTGCTAGTGAATGAAAAGGGGGAAAATGTAGTAAATCATTTACAAGCAGTAAATGATTTACAAGCATTTTAGGGCATCCAAATGCAAAATGTAAATGATTTGTTAATAAGTCATTTACAACTAGCCTCATTTACCACCATCCAAAGGGCCCCTAAGTTTTTTCAATCTGGGTGATCTTTGGGCATGTTCCATCCATAGTGGGGGTTTTTTGTTTTTTTAATTTTTTTTTTTTTTATATATTTTTTTACAGATGGGGCCCATTGTCTAATAATCCAGACTGTATATTTGTTGCAACCCACCATGGATGGAGCATGAACACAAAATCTCCTTGATAAGACAATTCCATCATTAATCATGACAGTCCACATTCAACTGAAACTAGGCCCAATATCGATTCATATGGTCATCCAATCTGGGGGATCTTTGGGGAAGTTCCATCCATAGTGAGTCGCGTCAGGCCAACAGTCTCGATCACTAAAACCTAGGCCCCACTTTTAGAAACTTAAAATCTGTGTACACCCTGCAGATATCAGCTTGGGGATCCTATAATTCTTCACTAGTAATAACCTTGTTCTCTTGATGATGAATGAGAATGATAGTGGATGCATTTCATTTTAACAGGTTGCTGTACTAGCTGTGCTGTTCGAGTGAAATCTGGAGAAATAAGACAGCCTGAGGCCCTTGGAATATCAGCTGAACTAAAATCTAAGGTTGTCATGATTTCATGCTTCTATTGAGTCCCTCTGAACATGATTGGGTGATAACTCGTCGTCTTCTGTCTTACATATCATGAATTGAACTCCTGTCGGAATCTCATTCCTTGTTAGGGTCCAGTTGCAGAAACTGTTTTCCTTTCCCTTGTTTGCCATGCATTTAAAATAGAACTGGGTAATGGGTTTCTCCCAGCAATTGAATCTGAGTTTGGATGCACAAGCACATTGATTTGTGAGCATTTGATCCCATCAAAGAAATAGCAAAATGCTGTTTACTACAGTCTTCAAAATAATTAGCCCTCAGAATGCAGTTACTTTTCTTTCTAGTCCAACTCGAAAGGAACATAATTGCGACGTTGGAGCCCACAGACCCACACCCTCAACATGAATGATAGGGAGGAAGCTTCTATTTGGTTATTTCCAATTCATTATAGAAATTATTGCAATTCAATTCATTAATGCATCCAAACACAGCCTGAGTTTCATACGCACATTTGCAGAGGGAATTTTCCTCGAAGACGAGGAATCATCTTCCCTTGCTTCTCCATATGGGCTGTTGTATAATTCATATTTAAAATTTTAAAATCTTTTGGTTTTGGTGCGGACACTTTACTGGGGTCTGCAAATAACGGGCAGTTTATTATGTTTTTTATTCCACTAATCTTAGTGGAATGTTATAGGAAGTTACTGGCACGAAACTCCAAACATTTACAAGCTGCTTTACATGTAACTCTGTTGGTCAGCACTTACTCTTTCTGTCTTGAAAATTAATGAAATATCATTGTTGCATGTTCCTTCTCATTTCAGGGCTATGCTCTTCTGTGTGTGGGCTTCCCATCTTCTGATATTGAAGTTGAAACTCAAGATGAGGATGAGGTAAAATCCAAATTGAGACGACAACATTTTGCATAGAGAAAAAACATCCATAACTTTAAAGCAGTTCCATTTGTGGGTGTTTGGATGGAGGAAATTAAAATGTCAACCTGGAACGCCAACATGGAATCCTTAGGAAATGGAAAACTGCAGATTCCAATTGTAATTTTGTTGCTTGGCTTGGATTACAATTTTCCATGGAAATATTAAAAGGTCAACGCTTAAACATCATGAGGTGTCTCTCAAAGCCTTGGGAATCTATGCAGCAGCTTGATATCAATATGCACAGCTATTGAGTAAAAACTTGGATGTGGAAATTGAGTTCTGACTCCTTTACCCAAATGGGGAAAAAGTAGGTTTCCTTGGAAAACTTTTTCATTTCCCTAATATTCACATTGCCAAACACCTGCGTTTCAACTTCCTAGCATTTCAACATTGAGGTCTCAGGTTCTAGCTCAGCTTACCTATCAAGGAAAAAAACGAAAAAGAAAAAACTAAAAACCCCATTCCAATAAACTTCATGTTGATACCTGTTTTAAGTTAATTGAATTTGAAATCATGTGGATGTGCAGGTATATTGGCTTCAATTTGGAAGATATTTCGCCCGAGGACCTGTTGTAAGTTATCAAGCCCAGCCTTCTGAATTTTATTTTTTATTATTATTATTATTTTTGGGGGGGGGGGGGGCAGCGGCGCGGGGATGGTTAATACTGTCAAAAATCACTCACCAGGAAATTTCATATCTTTTGCTTTGTTTATTCACTTATTGCAGGAAAGGGATGACTATGCGCTGGAACTGGCTATGGGTGATGAATAATGCATGAAGTGAGGGTTCTTCTTCAACTGCAGGGCAAGCTGCTTTGCTTGAGCCGGTTTTGTACATGTATTTCTACCACCTATTTGATGTAATATTGGCATTCTGCATAGATATAGTCCATGGCGTTGGCCTCCTGAAGATTCAGTTCTGCTGTATTCAAATATTTCCAAAAAAAGAAAAAAGAAAAATCCTGAGAAATAGAATAGATTTCTGATTTCAATAAAAGAGTGGTGTTTTGCCAGTTCATTTCCTGGCCTTCTAACTTTCCGGAGCCTCTGAGACAGCCTCACTATCTCTGTTCTGACGCACTATTTCTTCTTAATCCATAGACACTTCTTGAAGCTGATCTTGTTTTTAGCTTCCGTATTCTTGGAATCCCAATAGGATTTGGACCTCTTCAATTGAAGCATATGAATTTCATTCCACCAATCTTTGTCTAAGGGACAGAAACCAAGCATATCCAGAAAAGCAAATCTAGAAGAGGTTAACTTGCTGTGCTTATCAGCATTTGAGTGATGTTGCTTTTGTTGTGTTTAGAGTTGTTTCAAAACACATATGGAGGTGTTTTTTCTCAAATGTCATATGCGATCGTATGCAATCCAATGGGGCTGTGCGCATATGCAATCACAATCACATATGCCATCGCACAACCTGCATTTTTTTATTTTTTATTTTGGAAAAAGTTAAAAACAATTGCAAAAATCAAGGAAAATAGAAAGGTTATGTAAAAATATTACAAGCATAGGGAATAGTCTTTTATAGTTTTATTACTAATTTCATTAATTTGTTATATTTATTAGACTATAATATGTAAAAGAATTACAAGCGTAGGGAATTGTCTTTTATAGCTTTATTACTAATTTCATCAAAATTTTGTAATATTTATTAGACTATTAGACTATAACAAATCAACTAACAAGTACTAAAATGTATATTAAAAAATGTGAAAAAACAACAGAGAAAATTTTCCCATGTGATTTTGAACAAAGATAATTTAAACTAGAAATTTATTGATGTGAGTGTGATTTCGAAAATTATGCCATAATTGCATACTTATGGCATGTGTGACCGCATTAATGCCCAATGGTCATAACCATTATATGCTATCAAAATGGCGTATACGATCACATGTGACGACATTGGTTTTGTCTCATCTTGGATAGGGAAGAGATTGAAATCACCTTCAAATTGTGCTTCCTTACAGGCTTGCGCGCCTCCCCTTCTCGAGACTATGCATTGAGTAGCATGGGAGTTTGCGTGCCCTATGCAATTTTTCGCACATGCACACCAAGCCAGGTTGCAGTTGGTGGGCGCGTTTGTGAGTGTGGTTATGTTCCTTGCCATGTGTATATTTTTAATGGGGATTTCAAAATCAAATTCATGTAACGGGTTTTATTTAATTTGTGTAACGATTTTATTTTAAGAATTGCAATTTTTTTGTCCTTGATGCAAGAAACATTACAAAAAGAAAATCTCTACTCTATATATAAACGGTAGCAAAGAAAATCTCTCTCTCTCTCTCACACATATTCTTTTGATTATATTGTGCGACTAGACTAGTCTAATGCAGTTCCAAGGTGGGTTGTTTAATCTTAGGGACTGCTCTACTGTAGAACCTGTGTACCATTGTGGAGTAGAATTAGTTCTCAACACAGCGACGTGGTTGTAATTGGTCCGGTCCAGCGACCCCACAGCTGCTTCCGGTTCTTGGCCTCTTTGAGCTGATGGCTTCGAAGGCTGTAGACGATGGTAACCAATTTTCTAGCATGAGTTGATACAGGCTAACATGTTTGAAGGTGTGCTGGCGTGCAAGGCTGCTGAAGATCATTTTCTTCCATTTGACAGTACATGCCAACAGCAGTTTTTTTTTTTTTTTTTTAGTGATGAAGAATTGAAGTAATTCCTTTAGCTAGCAATCTGTCTAATGTTGTATTTCTTGGTTGCAGTTGCTCATATTCTCCCACATCAGGCCACGTTTGGATGCAGAAGTGAATAGAATTGAAAATGCTCAGTTTAATCAGGAATTGATAATGCTTTATATTATTCATTATGAAATGTTTATCCTTGAGTTGCATTTACGTCCTTCCCACCACCGCTGTTTCCAACTAGAAATTAACATTGTTGTGAGTTTGGAGAAATCACTATTTGATTATTTCCACCCTAATAGTGGTAGTTGCAATCCAATCAGATGGTGCACTCAAACAGTTGCTTAACACATTAATGTCTAATTGAGACCATAGCTCAGCATGATGGTGCTACGACTAGCAAGCAAATGTGAGCTTGTGAGATTTTCATAGCTCACCTACCAAAAGAATCAAGGAAAATTGATGCAGACAATTAATCACTTGCTTTAAAAGCTCGCTCTGATAAAGCATGGTAAATTAATTCCTTTATCTCATAGTTCAGGGCCTATATTCCATGGGTTAGACAGTCGGAAATAAAAATTCTATAACTGAAATTGTCTTCTAAGGAATTCACATGCATCATTCCAAAGTGAAGTCTTCCTGATCATGTGGGGTCTTCAAAATGGCGTAGCATGCTCCATCTCAAACTCGTTTCCCATTTACAAAGAATGCTACACTGATGTAGGTGGTCATCTCTGTCCCTGATACACCTGAATTGGTCGTTTGATGTCCCTGTAAAAAAATACTGCTTGTTGCAATCTAATTGGGTCATATCATCAGACACTATATTTAATGCAACAATGCGACAACATTAATATTGACGTCGACCAATCACGATGTAGGAAATCAAGATTTCCATGCTTGTGGCAAGCAGAGGATCTGGATTCTTCATTCGAGGATCCATGCCACTGATATGGTGGGGCCCACTTATGTGATGTACACATCTACACCAAAATTCTCTTTCCACATAGGAAAAGCTTAAACTTTACCCAATGCTTATGAAAGAAAATGCAACAAATGCCTCACTGCTACTGAGATAGCTGATCTTTTTCTGAAGTGGGGAATTTTTGGTGCTGTAAATCAACAGTGTGGATTGCTGGACCATGGACATTGGGTAATTGAAGAAAGTGTGGATTTTGGAGCAGAAATTAGATAATATCAGAAACGTAAGAGTTTCTATAAACTCAATTAGAAAAGATGGCTAGGAGTAATTAATCCACGGCAAGGTTTTCTGTCTGTGATGGACTGCAAAGTCTGGTGCAAAAGACAATGGAACCCACAGTTTGGAAGGGTCGGCCTTTGGATGGGCAGGGTCCCACATGAATCCAGAGGCGCCCTTATTGACGTAATGGGATGATCCTAGCCGACCATCCAGAGCCTACATCATGCATGAGAGTAAACATTTTTCCAGCTCATTTAAGGACGTTATTAAAAAACTTAAGTAGATCCAAATCTTGGTGGACCACACCATTGGAAAAAATGTTGAATGATTATTAAAAGTTTCTTTTAGGCCACAAAGTTTTTGGATCAAGATCATCTTTGTATTTTCCCTTCATCTGATTCTAGTTTGATCTTATTAAAGGATTGGATAGCAAAAAAAAATATATTTATAGATCTGCTAACAGTGGGTCTTGGGAAGTTTTTAATGGTGAGTGTTCAATCACCGCTGCTTCCAATGGTATGGTACACTTGAGACGCAGATATGCTTGGGACCATGTCCTAAAACGGGTTGTAAAAACGGATACCCACTCGGGCCTTTACTCTTGCCCGGGTGGTAGACTCTCACGACTTTCTACAATGGGTCAAGGGTTTGAGTATCTATAGGTGATGGGATGGCAGATAAGCAACTCTTTTTTCTATTCTATCCAGTTCTATTTAACCTTTTCGACGGACTGGATGGCAAATAAACGCTGCGGATCTGCTTAAGGTGGCCTGTGGAAGTTTGCAATGGTAAGCGTTCAATCATCACTGTTTTTAGTGGTGTGGTAAACTTAAGATTTGGATATGCTTAATTTTTGGGATCCCTAACCAAAATGGGCTGTAAAAATGGACGGACGGAGTGGATATACAATATATGATCAAGGTGGGCCCTATGGTAGGGGTAACACCACTAGTTGTTACCCTAATCGGCGCCACATACAGTGTGGAAATAGCCGTTCGTCTTCTTAAGAATTCGGAGAAGAAATATCTTATCCAAGAGTTGAGAGAGAGAGAGAGAGAGAGAGAGAGTCGACTCAAGCAGCAACAAAAAGAAGTAGAAATGCTGGCAAAAGCTCCTCTAAAATTGCAGGAATCCCTGCAATATTTCAAGAAAGAGGGAATCCTCTTCGCTAGCGAGCGAAGGAGATGCCCCAAATCAGCGCCTTTTTCTGTCAGGGCTGCTTACACTCGGAAACCCACTGGAACTCCCGGTGCTTATCAGCTGATTGACGATGACACCGGTGACAAATTCATTGTCTGGGGCGGCGCCGATGATGCTCCCGATTCTCCCATTCCTCCCAAAAAGATCCTTTCTTGGAAGCCTGATAACGTCCGTTCACGCCAACACGTAGAGAAGAAGGGTAACATGCAGGGAACTCGAATCGGAGGTATGCTTTCTTTTCTTGATTTTGTTTATGGGGAAATAGTGATTAGGATTGAATTATGTATTTTTATTTTAGAACTGAATAAAGTGAAGATCTTTTCATGGCACCCAAATCACTGGATGAACTCTTGCTTCATCCATTCCACTAAGCAGTTGGGTGCTGTGAAAATATTCGGGATTTCTTTCCGTGCCAATGTTAACATCACATGTAAAAATGCATCCAATGCTGATTTGGGTGGAAATGCATCTTGGTGAGGGAGTGCGACCCGCGGGGAAAGTTACTTTAAGTGCTTCTCCAAGTGTAGACCGTAGCAGTACTCTTATCGACAGTCACGTCGTGGACTAGTCAGCCTATTCCCCAAGTTCAAAAACCCAGTATCATGAACCAAACCATTAGGATGCAAGAGCGACACGAGAGAAGGGAAGAATGACTCTATTGTTCAAGACAATTGCCTAGCCCCTTGCAAATGAGGCTTGAAGGGGTATTAATAGTCTCAGGGTCTTGGTTTCCCATCCAAAAGGTAGTTAGGTAGTTACACCCCCTTGATTGGATGAGAGGAGGCCATGGTTCTGTTGATCTTGGAATCTAAAGAACTAGTGGAGAGGCTTGTGCATGCTTGAATGGAGCATTAGCGCCTTTGTTTGGGCAGATAGGTGTAGAGAGCTCTGCGCTTGGTGCAAACGGTTTCTAAATCTTCCTGGAAGAATGTAGGTGCAGAGAATGGATGTTTAGGTGCAGAGCATCTGGAATAGCACTGGACAGGTGCAGAGCCTTAGGGACACTCTTGGGTAGGTGCAATGGCTGTCAGAGGACTCAAGACTATTAGAGTTTTCCATAGGAGTACAGCATGGGAAGGACATAAGGATTGGAATGAGGAAAATCCTTTTGAGGAAAGGCAGCTATGGACCATGCCTTTTCCATACGCTCCAATAGTCTTATGCTAACTCTTGGCTGGGTGCGCAGGGCCCCCCTTGTTTTCCTTGGGGCTATGTGTATGAGCTGAAAATGTTGTGCATGACCCTCTCTAGGAGATTTTCATCATGGTGTGTTGTAACGGCCATTATATAAGGGTGATGGTGCCAACCTTTACACGTTATGGGGTCGTAACAGCCATAATGGAAAAAAAAAATTTGGCCTGTATCGGCCCTGTATCATAACGGTAACCACTACCATTACAGCACACCTTGACTTTCATAACTGTTAACACTCATGCCTTCAAGATTGATGTTTTTGGATCGTCCCTCTCTATAGGATAGTAATTTCAGGCTATTCTGATGTTTCCTTTTTCACATTCATGTCCTAAGGTTGCAGAGGTTTTTGATACCACAGGAGTTGAACCGACTATTTCTGCTGTGAATGGTGGTAAAACCATGGCCAGTGCAGGCATCTTTTCTGCAAGTTTTGGTAGATTAAAGGCTCAACGTGTAAGAGCACTGATTAAAAAATCTTCCCGAATAAAGCAAGAAAATATTGATCGTAGGGGGTTGGACAGTGAAGATATGCTTTCAGATCAATCTGATGGCTCAGATTCAGAAGAAGAGTTTGTGGCGAGAGAGCATGGGTATAAAGGAAGCATGTTAACAGCAGCCCGGGAGCAAATTGCGAAAGATAATGCGCTAGGTAATGAGATGATTCGGGATAGTAACCATTCTTATGTCATCCCGAAATACAATCTTAAGCCTGTTTTGGAAGATCAGAGTACATCGGTGAAAGCTCGTGGAGGTGATTTGGTTGTTACTGAGAGAAATGTTGCAGTCCCAAGAGCCGCTTCTTCCTTAAGAGGATGGAGTAATTCTAGTTCATACCAGAAGACTATGGTTGATTTGACATATCCTTCCAAGCAGCGGAAGAAAATGTCCGCCGATGGTGAATTTTTCAGCAGGAAATCGTTTAAAGATTTAGGATGCAGCGAGGATATGATTGAGTCTCTGAGGGCTCAACTTTTCATTCGCCCTTCACATATTCAGGTGCATCTTATGTCATGCCTCTCTAATCATGATCATCATCATCATCATTTAAGCCTTATCCAACTAACTAGGGTTGGCTACATGAATATTGTTCTGCCTTCTTTTTTTTTTTTTTTTTTGAGAGGTTATTGTTCTGCCATTTCACTCTATCAAGGGCCATAACTTACAGTTACTACCGCCACCCATGTCCTTTTGGGCTTTACCCTTGCCCTTTTAGATCCATCAACTTGTACTCACTGACTCCTAACTGACACATTTCTTGGTCTCCATTCATTAAACATCTAACACCTCTCTAAATAACAGTTTTTGGGTACTGTGTTTTGCAGTGCTGCCACGTCAGCATTACATTTTAGTTTTTTTTTTTTTTTCTTTTCTTTTCTTTTAATAACAGTTTTCTATTCATTAAAAAAAATCATGTCATTATGTCAACTAGACATGTGATGGCATGCATCTGTTTCATGGATTGAGGGATTGGCTGTTTGTTTGACCACCATGTTATTGTTGGATTATTGATCCTCATTACATTGTTTTTATGTTTCCTTATTCTTTTAGATGACATCATGGTTTGATGGGTTGGATTATTGGTTTTCTAGGATTTTCATGTTAGACGCCTTGCATACATCTGTATATTAACTAGCTTTTGATTTCGTGTAATAGCAATGTTTTAAATAGCTTATGCTATATGGCTTAGCTAAGCTTGCACGCTATGTAGCTCATGAAAATAGCTTAAGTCACCCATAGCCTACACTAGTCACAAGTTATGTACCTTACACTAAAATTTATTTTCACTAAAACATTAAAAACAATTAATATTTGCAATGGTTTGTTACATTTTTCTATTTTCAATAAAAGTTAGTTAATCATTTCAACGATTTATGTAAAATAAAATAATGTAAGTAACATTATCAACTCAATAATAACAACAACAACAACAACAACAACTACAACTACTAATTGAGCGGCGGTAAAATCATTAACAACACGATTTCGTTTGTAAATGGTGGCTACCATGGTCATTTCATGAACTAAATTAATAATATTATATTCAGACATACCATCAATGTTTCATTCATATATAGAGGCACAAGAATAAGAACTTTTTATTGGATTACGTTCTTCAAATTGGAGATCAACTAGAGTGGGTCTGGAATAATAATTTCTAATTGTAGAAAAAAGGGTAGTATATTTAATTTCATTACATTCGATATCAGAGAGAATTCTTTCTAAAGGAGATATATGTTTGTTAGTATGGTTGATTGATTTGGGAATAGATATATTAGCTAATTTTGTTGTGATTTCTTCTAACATATCTTCTGTGGAGTCTTTAAGTGCAAACTGCATATTTTTAGGAAATTCATGTGGTTTGAATAGAGGTGTTTGGTTATTAATGCCAATTGAAAATTGTATAATAGTAGAGTCTAAGGAAGCATCATATAAATGTTCGGTTAAGTGTTCGATTTTATTTGTAACATTTTCTATTCAATTATTTTGGTCTCCTATTGTTTGTAAATATTGATTTGAATAATTATTTTGGTCTATTATAGTCTTTATTCCTTTCATAATAATAAAATTAGTTGGAGTGATTAGGTCACTATTATGTATGCTTCTAAAGGGTGTAGTTTGAATTTCGGTATTTTTTATATTTAGTTGAATTGCACCAGGAGGCGGATGTGTGGAAGTAGTAGTTTTGTTTTCTGTTGTCTTCCATTCTAGACTTGTTTTTGTAGTTATATTTACCTGTTTGTTTTTTGATTGTGTAGAATAAGAATTATTATGTTAATTAACAAACTATTGAAAAAATGGGATGTTTTCTTTGTATTATCTATAATATTTAAAATGTAATTCTTTCATATAATCTTTGTTTATATTGTTGTGAGAATATTTTATAAATTTTTTCCTATTTTGTTTATTATAGTCTTGATTAAACTCATAACTTATAAATTATTTATTTATGATAAATTCCTTTTCTAAGACAAATATTCCTGGATCCATTTGTGACTGTGTTGGTGATCGAGTGTCTCGGTCTTCTTGGTGTGTTGTATAGTATGGTTGAATGATATTAGATTGTGTTCTAGTCCCTTGTATTCGAGGTCCTTCGGTAATATTAGTTCTTGTTTCATCATCCAATCGTCTACTTCGTGTTATGATTTTTGGTTGAATTTGTGGTGTTTTTATTCTAGAAAATGATGATCGTCTACTACTATCAACATCTTGTATGTTTAAGGTAACATGTCTAGTAGGGTTAAATCGAATTTCTATAGATCCATCTGAATGTTCGATTATTTGTTTTAAATTTTTATTTTCAACTTGTTGGGGAGGTTGTAATTGTGTTAAATTCCAACTCTGTGATAATTGGATTTAGTTTCATGTAATTGCTTTTGGAACTACTATATTAACTTTGTTCACATCTGTCTGTAATAATATAGTCTGACTCTTTTGACTTGCTTTAATTGATCTTGGTTCTACACTAGTATTCATTACTTTATAATGAATTCGATATATTAAGGCTAATGGTAAGCTTCCATCCATTAAGTGATATCCACTTGTCTTAGTATTAAGCGTTAGGGCATGTAAAATATTAGGATCTTTTACTCTTACATTAAAATTTGGATAACAGTTGAAATAAATGGGTCCATTACATAAGCTAGACTCTATAATTCCTAATACAGAGTCATAAAAATTTAAATGCCTACAATCTCTTAAACATATTAAAGTATTAGCATTTAATCATTGTTTAGTTAATGATTTAATTGTCACTTGTACTAATTTGATATGAAGATAACTATATTTCTTTTTTATATGTTTTATGATTGCTTCTTCACTAAATAATCTTAACATTTCATACTCATTATTTAATCCTATAGTTTGTTCCCTAGTCTTGATGGCATAATCAGACATAAATTCAAATGTCTCAATCTTATATATCTCTTTAGTTGGTATTTTTGGTAGTTTTCAATTTATCAAGTTCTTATTTATATTTTCATAATTTATTTTAGAGCTGTTTATTATATTCTCGTCTAATATAGAGGAAGAATCTGCTTCTAATGAACGTGAAATATTGTTATTACTGCGAAATAGCTTATCTATCATACCACTATTTATAATACTGTTTAGAGAATAAACTATTCAATTATGGGTCCCTTGCGGGAATTTGACATTCTTTCGCCTGGAGCCAATACAGGTCTTTACTTTAGAACAGTAGATCAATCTAAACAGTGATCATAAAATAGCGTTGATCACACAACTGCTTTTTCGCAATAAGAATAATATAATTAAATTGAAGTTATAATTTTTTCGATTTTTGGTACTTTTTTTTTTTGCTAACTTGGCTCTGATACCATCCTAATTAGAATTTAATTATTATAATGTATAAAATATCTAATAATTTAAATATAATAATAATTCCTACTGGTAAAATTATAAGAAATAATATTATTAAAATGCTTATTAAGAAAAATATCATTTTTTGAAATATAAATACAAACAATAAATTCCATATACTAAAAACATAAAAATACAAAGAAAAATACTTAAAAGAATATACAGAGGCATTACTAAACTTTGATAAGTAAAATTCTTCTTAATAAAAGGATTACAAAACGAAATACATCAACTAATAAAATACTTACAAACTTAAACGAACACTACAAACTGATGAAGATACAAAGATATTTTGGTTTACAAGGATTAAGTAAGAGAGGAGAGGAGAGGCTTATGATAAGAAAGGAGAGGAGATGCTTCTGAGTAAGACTATTTGATATTCGGAGTTGAAGGAGTATGCTTCTTCGATGCAGGAACTATGCTTATATAGGTGACGGATTTGAATTAGTTTGAGATCTAGAAACTGCTACGAAGTTGCCTTGGATTTGATCTTGTTTGAAGTCCGGGTGCACAGTGCTGCGGATTTGAATGAGAATGGAGTTTGGAAGTTTCGCGGAAGGTGTTAAACTTGTCCTTTTGCTGATATAGTACGCTGCAATAGTGATTGCTACAGTATTCTTGTCGGTTCGTCCTTTTGTAGAGCTGACATGCTATAGTAGTACTTTTGTCTAGTAGGGTTAAATCGAATTTCTATAGATCCATCTGAATGTTCGATTATTTGTTATAAATTTTTATTTTCAACTTGTTGGGGAGGTTGTAATTGTGTTAAATTCCAACTCTGTGGTAATTGGATTTAGTTTCATGTAATTGCTTTTGGAACTACTATATTAGCTTTGTTCACATCTGTCTGTAATAATATAGTCTGACTCTTTTGACTTGCTTTAATTGATCTTGGTTCTACAATAGTATTCATTACTTTATAATGAATTCGATATACTAAGGCTAATGGTAAGCTTCCATCCATTAAGTGATATCCACTTGTCTTAGTATTAAGCGTTAGGGCATGTAAAATATTAGGATCTTTTACTCTTACATTAAAATTTGGATAGCAGTTGAAATAAATGGGTCCATTACATAAGCTAGACTCTATAATTCCTAATACAGAGTCATAAAAATTGAAATGCCTACAATCTCTTAAACATATTAAAGTATTAGCATTTAATCATTGTTTAGTTAATGATTTAATTGTCACTTGTACTAATTCGATATGAAGATAACTATATTTCTTTTTTATATGTTCTATGATTGCTTCTTCACTAAATAATCTTAACATTTCATACTCATTATTTAATCCTATAGTTTGTTCCCAAGTCTTGATGGCATAATCAGACATAAATTCAAATGTCTCAATCTTATATATCTCTTTAGTTGGTATTTTTGGTAGTTTCCAATTTACCAAGTTCTTATTTATATTTTTATAATTTATTTTAGAACTGTTTATTATATTCTCATCTAATATAGAGGAAGAATCTGCTTCTAATGAACGTGAAATATTGTTATTACTGCGAAATAACTTATCTATCATACCACTATTTATAATACTGTTTAGAGAATAAACTATTCAATTATGGGTCCCTTGCGGCAATTTGGCATTCTTTCGCCTGGAGCCAATACAGGTCTTTACTTTAGAACAGTAGATCAATCTAAACAGTGATCATAAAATAGTGTTGATCACACAACTGCTTTTTCGCAATAAGAATAATATAATTAAATTGAAGTTATAATTTTTTCGATTTTTGGTACTTTTTTTTTTTGCTAACTTGGCTCTGATATCATCGTAATTAGAATTTAATTATTATAATGTATAAAATATCTAATAATTTAAATATAATAATAATTCCTACTGGTAAAATTATAAGAAATAATATTATTAAAATGCTTATTAAGAAAAATATCATTTTTTGAAATATAAATACAAATAATAAATTCCATATACTAAAAACATAAAAATACAAAGAAAAATGCTTAAAAGAATATACAGAGGCATTACGAAACTTTGATAAGTAAAATTCTTTTTAATAAAAGGATTACAAAACGAAATACATCAACTAATAAAATACTTACAAACTTAAACGAACACTACAAACTGATGAAGATACAAAGATATTTTGGTTTACAAGGATTAAGTAAGAGAGGAGAGGAGAGGCTTATGATAAGAAAGGAGAGGAGATGCTTCTGAGTAAGACTATTTGATATTCGGAGTTGAAGGAGTATGCTTCTTCGATGCAGGAACTATGCTTATATAGGTGACGGATTTGAATTAGTTTGAGATCTAGAAACTGCTACGAAGTTGCCTTGGATTTGATCTTGTTTGAAGTCCGGGTGCACAGTGCTGCGGATTTGAATGAGAATGGAGTTTGGAAGTTTCGCGGAAGGTGTTAAACTTGTCCTTTTGCTGATATAGTACGCTACAATAGTGATTGCTACAGTATTCTTGTCGGTTCGTCCTTTTGTAGAGCTGACATGCTATAGTAGTACTTTTGTCTTGTCTTCGCTGCAGTAACTGTTATAGTACTTTTGTTGGGATCTTGTCTTCTCATGACAATGACATCTTAAGAATATTCTTAGAAGATTTGGTATATGATTACTGTTGAAATTCATTACTAATGTGCTATTACTTGATTACAATTGGGGTATACCGTCTATCCCATAACAATCATCTTCATTTTGTTGTAAATAATGTGTAATTGAAACATCTGAATCTTCTTCTGGTTTTAAGGTTGATGCTGTTTCGCTTAATATTGCCATGTATTCAGCTTTGGTCTTAGCGGCTGCTAATTTTGCTTGAATGGAGGACTTCGAAACTAGGAACTGGTGAGCTTGTGAAGAGACTATTTCGACTTTTGAAAGATGGAGATTTTCTTGAAAATACTTTTGAAGTGCTGGTTTTAAAAATCTATCTAGTTTAAGTTGGTTCCACCATTTGCTTTTGAAACGCTTAACTAAATATGAAGCTAGAGATGAAGAAACTTGTTGAATATTGAAAAAAATACTAAAGATTTTGGTAATTGGTTTTGTTGATTAGAAAACTTGTAATTGTCTAAAAAGTAAGTAAATATTTCTTGTACTGGAGGAGGTAAAATTCTTGTATCTGGTCCAAAATGTGTGAAACCATAAAAGAAAATTTAAATTTGTTTTCTGGTGAAAATGAAAGAACCATGAATGTGAAAGACTTGGGTTTTGGTACAAAAATGCATTCAACCATGCCTTTTGATAATCATAATATGTATAACTGGGTGGACTAAATACTTGAGAAAATTGTCGTGCTGAGTTGGGATTTGGTCCCCAATCTGAGAAAGTAAGGACTTTTAAACTTTGACATTTTGAATAAGCAACTTTTGAATTATCTTGTCTGTTTGGTATATGAGTGAAAATGCAGGAATCAGTGTCTACAAAAATAAGTTCACAGTACTTTTGTATTTTGCTTCCTATGGTTGCTGACCAATGCCAAGATGAAGGAAAACATTGCTAGATAATGAGGGGAATAGGTTTATCTTTGAATTCTGCTTCAATGGGTATTATTGGATAAACTTCTAACTTGTAAAAATATTGTGGTTCTAAATTAAAAATATTTGTAGGGGATGGAGGAGAATGCGGGATCAATTGGAAAGAGGGATGATCTTTTAATCTTGGATTGGTATCGACTAATCTACTTACAAATGTTTGAGGAGTAGAAGAGGAAGAAGAGGCTAGAGAAGTTAATAGACAAAGGATTTGTGGAAAGAGGAATAGTAAGTCTTAATCTTGTTCCTATTGTAGATCCTAATTGCCCTCCAAAAGGACTCCCTAATCTTGTTTTTGTTGGAGAGGGAGAAATTGGTCTTGTATTCAATGGAGAAGGCATAATATAGTCTTGTTTACTTGTAGGCTTGTAAATATAGTCTTATACAAGAGGACAAACCGAAGTAAACAGTCTTATCAAGAGAAATTGGTCTTGTTTACTTATAAATCAGCGAAGACAAGACAAAATACTACTGTAGTATGCCAGCTCTACAAAAGGACAAATCGACAAGAATACTGTAGCAATCACTATTGCAGTGTACTGTAACAGCAAAATGACAAGTTTAGCACATTCCGCGAAGCTTTCATACTCCATTTTCATTCAAATCCGCAGCACTGTGCACCCGGACTTCAAACAAGATCAAATCCAAGGCAACTTCGTAATAGTTTCCGGATCTCAAACTAATTCGAATCTGTCACGTATATAAGTATATTTCCTGCGTCGAAGAAGCATACTACTTCAACTCCAAAGATCAGATAGTTCTTACTCATAAGCCTTTCCTCTCATAAGTCTCTCCTCTCCTCTCCTACTCAATCCTTGTAAACCAAAATAGTCTTTGTATCTTCATTAGCTTGTAGTGTCCGTTTAAATTTGTAAGTATTTCATTAGTTGATGTATTCGTTTTGTAATCCTTTTATTAAGAAGAATTTTACTTATCAAAGTTTGGTAATGCCTTTGTATGTTCCTTTAAGCATTTTTCTTTGTATTTTTATATTTTTAGTATATGGAATTTTTTGTTTGTATATATATTTCAAAAAATGATATTTTTCTTAATAAACATAATAATAATATTATTTCTTATAATTTTACAAGTAGAAATTATTATTGTATTTAAATTATCAGATATTTTAGACATTATAATAATTAAATTTTAATTAGGATAGTATCAGAGCCAAGTTAGCAAAAAAAAAAAGTACCAAAAATAAAAAAAATGATAACTTTGATCCAATTATATTGTTCTTATTACGAAAAAGCAGTTTTGTGATTAACACTATTTTATGATCATTGTTTAGATTGATTTATTGTTCTAAAGTAAAGACCCATATTGGCTCCAGGCGAAAGAATGCCAAATTGCCGCAAGTGACTCATAATTGAATAATTTATTCTCTAAATACTATTATAAATAGTGGTATGATGGATAAGTTATTTCGCAGTAATAAGAATATTTCGCGTTCATCAGAAGCAAGTCCTTCCTTTATATTACATGATAATAAAATAAACAGCTGTTAAATAAATTATGAAAATATAAATAAGAACTTAGTAAATTGGAAACTATTAAAAACACCAACTAAAAAGATATATAAGATTGAAATATTTGAATTTATGTCTGATTATGCCATCAAGACTAAGGAACGAACTATAGGATTAAATAATGAGTATGAAACGTTAAGATTATTTAGTGAAGAAGCAATCATAAAACATATAAAAAAGAAATATAGTTATCTTCATATTAGATTTGTACAAGTGACAATTAAACCATTAATTAGAGAATGATTAAATGCTAGTACTTTAATATGTTTAAGAGATTGTAGGCATTTAAATTTTCATGACTCTGTATTAGGAATTATAGAGTCTAGCTTATGTAATGGACCCATTTATTTCAACTATTATCCAAATTTTAATGTTAGTTTAAAAGATCCTAATATTTTACATGCCCTAACGCTTAATATTAAGACAAGCAAATATCACATAATGGATAGAAGCTTACCATTAGCTTTAGTATATCGAATCCATTATAAAGTAATGAATACTAGTATAAAATCAAGATTAATTAAATCAACTAAAAGGGGTCAGACTATATTATTACAAATAGATATGAACAAATCTAATACAGTAGTTCTAAAAGTAAGCACATAGAAGCAAATCCAATTACCACAGAGTTGGAATTTAACACAATTACAACCTCCTCAACAAGTTGAAAATATAAAGTTAGAACAAATAATCGAACATTCAGATGAATTTGTAGAAATTCGATTTAACCCCACTAGACATGTTACCTTAAACATACAAGATGTTGACAATAGTAGACGATCATCATTTTCTAGAATAGAAACACCACAAATTCAACCAGAAATCATAATACAAAGTAGACGATTAGATGATGAAACAAGAACTAATATTACCAAAAGATTTTTAATACAAGGGACTAAAACACAATCTAATATCACTCAACTATACTATACAACACAACGCAGTCACAAATGATCCAGGAATATTTGTCTTAGAAACGGAATTTATTATAAATAAATAATTTATAGGGTATGAGTTTAATCAAGAATATAATAAACAAAATAGAAATTTTTTTTATAAAATATTTTCATAATAATATAAACAAGATTATATGAAAGAATTATATTTTAAATATTGTAGACAATACAAAGAAAACATCCCATTTTTCTAGTGGTTTGCTAATTGGCGTAATAATTTTTATTCAACATAATCAAAAAATAAACAGGTAAATGTAACTACAAAAACAAGTCAAGAATGGAAGACAATAGAAAACAAAACTACTACTTCCACACATCCGCTTCCTGATGCAATTCAACTAAATATAAAAAATACCGAAATTCAAACTACACCCTTTAGAAGCATACATAACAGTGACCTAATAACTCCAACTAATTTTACTATTATGAAAGGAATGAAGATTATAATAGACCAAAATAATTATTCAAATCAATATTTACAAACAATAGGAGACCAAAATAATTGAATAGAAAATGTTACAAATAAAATCGAATACTTAATCGAACATTTATACAATGCTTCCTTAGACTCTACTATTATACAATTTTCAATTGACATTAATAACCAAACATCTCTATTCAAACTACATGAATTTTTTAAAAATATGCAATTTGCACTTAAAGACTCCACAGAATAAATGTTAGAAGAAATCACAACAAAATTAGCTAATATATCTATTCCCAAATCAATCAACCACACTGACAAACATATATCTCCTTTAGAAAGAATTCTCTCTAACATCGAATGTAATGAAATTAAATATACTACCCCTTTTCCTACAATTAGAAATTATTATTCCAAACCCACTCTAGTTGATCTCCAATTTAAAGAACGTAATCCAATTACTCAAAGTTCTTATTCTAGTGGCTCTATATATGAATGAAACATTGATGGTATGTTTGAATATAATATTATTAATTTAGTTCATGAAATGACCATGGTAGCCACCGTTTACAAACGGAATCGTGGTGTTGATGATTTTACCGCTGCTTAATTAATTGTTTTAGGTTTTACTGGTCAACTCAAAGGTTGGTGAGATAACTATATGACCTTACAAGATAGAGAACGTTTACTATCTACTATTAAATTAGAAGCAACTGAACAACTTATTCAAGATGCAGTTAATACCCTTTTATATACAATCATTAAACATTTTGTAAGAGATCCGAATAATATTAGACAAAGAACTAGTAAGATCTTAAATAATCTTTGATGCCTAGAAGAATTGGAAAATAATATGCAAAGTATTAATGAAAATACTAGTAACATAGAAACAACAGACTCTGAACAAGAAGTAGATTCCAGTTCAGAAGAAGTAGATAAACCGGACCAAGAAGAAAAAATTGTCACATGCTTAAAATGCTCAACAAAATCTATATGTACATAAACAAGAACAAAAAACTTTATTAGACTTTGCAGAACATCTACATGATCCAGACTTAAAACGAATGTATTTACAAAACCTACAAGAATCTCTATCTAAACTAGTAGAAATAAATAATCCGTTAAATCCATATAATATTACAGAAATTTTAGACGGATTCCAACCAACCCAAGAAAAACATTAACTTTAAATGATTTATATTTAGAAGTAAAAGAAAATAAAAGAGAAATACAAGATTTAAAAAGACAGATTAAATGCTAACTAGAAAATCATAATAGCTTTAAAAGAAGAAGTATACTTCTTAGAATCGAATAAAGAACCTCATATAGAAAATGCTACTAATAACCAAATGGATGCACTAAATATAATTACCAACATAGATTATCAAAAATGGCATGTAAACTTAACTATTGTTATAAATAAAGAATTCCATATCCATACAATTGCCTTAATAGATATTGGAGCACATATGAATTGTATCCAAGAAGGATTAGTACCTAGTAAATATTTTGAGAAAACATTAGAGCAATTAACAACTGCTAGTAGATCAAAACTCTGAATAAATTATAAATTATCAAAAGCAGAAGTATGTAATCAAGGAATATGTTTAAAAATAATTTTTTTATGAATTAAATATTTAACACAACCTGTCGTACTAGGTACACCATTTTTAGAATTAATCAAACCATTTAGCGTAGATAATTTTAGAATAAAAACTAATTTAATAGGTCGGGATCTAATATTTGAATTCATCAGTCTTCTAAAAATTAGAGACATAAACCAATTAAAGTCAGTTTTAATAACAAAATCTATAAATCTAATTACATATAAAAGAGAATATATTAAGCAAGTTAGAAATCAAATTCAATATATTAGAATCAACGAAGATCTAAAATTACCAGAAATGAAAAATCAAATTAAAGGTTTTGAAGAATTATTAAAGAAAGAAATATGTTCTGATCTACTCACAACATTCTGGAATAGAAAGAGGCATATAGTTAGACTACCATATGAACCAGATTTTCATGAATCACAAATACCTACAAAAGTCAGACCAATTCAAATGCCAAAAGAATTACTAGAGCATTGTAAAAAAGAGATAAAAGAACTACTACAAAAAAAGGTTTGATAAGACATAGTAAATCACCATGGAGTTGTTTAGCATTTTATGTTAACAAATCAGCCGAAATAGAAAGAGGAGTTCCAAGATTAGTAATAAACTACAAACCACTAAACAAAGTATTACAATGGATACGATATCTAATACCAAATAAAAAGGATTTATTAGGGAGATTATATTCAGCAAAAGTTTTCTCAAAGTTTGATACGAAGTTGGGATTTTGGCAAATACAAATAGCAGAAGAATATATATATATAATTGCTTTTAATGTACCTTTTGGTCAATACGAATGGAATGTTATGCCATTTAGATTAAAAAATTCACCATCAGAATTTCAAAACGTCATAAACGACATTTTCAATCCCTATATTAACTTCACCATGGTATATATAGATGATGTCTTAGTATTTTCAGAATCTTTAGAACAATATTGGAAACATTTAAGAATATTTTTAAACGTCATCAAAACAAATGGACTCGTTGTCTTAGCAACAAAAATCAAATTATTTCAAACCAAGATTAGATTTTTAGGACATCATATATCTCAAGGTACAATAATACCATTATTATATATAGGCGATCCATTAGCCCCTAAAATTGTAAAAATTGATGCACTAAAACAAAAGAAAAATGATTCAGAACAATGAATAAGATTTACTTCTGGATCTTGGAATGAAACTCAAAAAAATTATAGTACTATAAAAAAAGAGATTCCTTCTATTGTATTATGTATTTCAAAATTTCAAAGTGATCTTCTAAATCAGTGTTTTTTTCTTTGAATAGATTGTAAAAGTGCAAAATATATTTTAGAAAAAGATGTAAAAAATTTAGCTCATAAACAGATTCTTGCCAGATGACAAGCTATTTTATCAAGTTTTGATTTTCAAATTGAATTTATTAAAGGCGATTCCAATTCTTTACCAGATTTCTTATCTAGAGAGTATTTACAAGGCAACAATGGCTGATAGATCGAAGCCTGCAAGTAAACATTATAAATTATCAACGAAGACAAGATGACGACGACAACAACAACATTTCTTTCATCACTTTCGGTGTCCTTTCACTAAAAGTTACTATTACTTCTCAAAAAAAATTTATTAACTCGGTCCGTTGGTTTTTTTTTTTTTTTGAAAGGTAACGGAAAGTTGGTATTTCTTCATCATTACTCGTTAGACTTAATCTTTGCCATATTTTCCCTATTATTTTAGGTTGTGGTTGGTTACACCAAATATCATGAAATTTTATGATATTTTGCACCAAAATTTTTATGATATTTGGTACAACCAACTGCAACCGTAATTAAAAATTTAGGAGTGGCATGTAGCTTATGCATGCTATGTAGCTTACGCCTCATGCTTTAGAGAGGTGAAGCCCCACTACACACTGTTCACTATTTAAAACATTGTGTAATAGTAGTAAGGTTGTGAAGCTGTTTGGTTGGAACCACTAAAATCAAATCATCAATTGAACTTTTTCACTTAATCATGGACTGTTTCATTCTTTCTACAGAGTCATTTCCTGGATTTACCGACCATTTAAAAAAAAAAAAAAAAACTTTAGATCCACATGCATGCTTGTTCAGTGGTGCCTGCTATGTTTAAAATGTTCCATGCAACCATGAATCAAACTGGTGTTTGCATAATTTGCTACTTTGATATGTAAATGTAGGCCATGGCATATGTGCCCGTTTCCAAAGGAAAAAGTTGTATCATAGCTGATCAAAGCGGATCAGGGAAGACATTAGCGTATCTTGCACCAGTTATTCAGCGTCTAAGGCGAGAAGAGCTGCAAGGACTCAGTAAGTCCTCACCAAGAAGTCCTCGGGTGGTTATATTGGTTCCAACTGCTGAATTGGCTTCTCAGGTCAATAGCCATTGCACTATCTAGTTTTTATTTTATTTTATTTTATTTTTCTTCCTTTGTTACCTCTTCCTGCTAACATTGACTACCAAGCTAGGTTTTAAATTGGTGTATGGGGTATCGTATCGTTCCCCACTGATATAGCCCCGTGTTGCCCTGTATCGCCCTATATCGGGCTGTTTCAGGCTGATATAAGCAGATTGTTCATGGGCAATACCAGTATGTATCAGGCAATATGTACCAGTTTTGGACGATACTATAGACGTTGCTACTGAGCATTTGATAAACCCAGAATGTTTCATCTAGTTTCATGAACACAGAATGCATCTTGCTTTCAAGCCTTCAATCTTATGCGATTACTTAATCATATGCAGGTGCTAAATAATTGCCGATCCATATCGAAGTTTGGGGTCCCATTCAGATCAATGGTTGCAACCGGTGGTTTTCGGCAGAAAACACAATTGGAAAACCTTCAACAAGATTTGGACGTTCTGATAGCAACACCGGGTCGTTTTATCTTCCTCCTTCAAGAAGGCCTTCTGCAGTTAACCAACCTTAAATGGTTAGACACTCCTGCAAATAGTATGTTTTTATCCATGTGAGTTTAGTTAAGACAGGAATTATCTGAAGGCTTAGGGCTCGTTTGGAAAGTCCAAATTCAACTAAACAGGCTGTCGACTGCCAATAATTGGAATGGGGTGATAACAACTAAGAGTTCTTTTCATTCTGTCCTGACTTTGTGGTCTGTTTTGCGGACGGGAGCATGCAAAGCATGCTGCCATCAGTGTTTTGAGTAATGGATATGGAGGGTGCACATTTTCATTGTGTCCTTATTTGTATTAAGGGTTGTGATCCAGTTATACCAGTACCACTGCAACCTTATGGTGGTATCGCCCAGATGTTGGGTTCATGCAATGTATTCACACCATCCAACCCATCCATCAGATGTGTCACCCCCCAAAAACATATAATGCCCAATGCTCAGCCTTACCCAAAACTTAAGTGGGCCACAACAAAGGGAACAAGCTAGGAGCGAACTCCCACCCTTGAATTTCATGGGGGCGTACCTGAGTCATAGAACAGCCTGAATTTTGGCCTGGCCTTCATCTGTCCTTGATGAAGGGTCTGGAGCCTGGATTCTATAAATAAATAACACACACAACACAGGCCCGCCACTCTAATAAATGGTGGCTATTCCCTCTCAACACGTTACATGTGCTATGGCCCACCTGAGTTTTGGACTGGACTGATTTTTGGGGACTGGTTTGCTTTTTTTTTTTGGTTGAGGTGACGATCTGCTGGACAGGTTGGATTCTGTGACCACATCACTGGTCCAGTGTTTTAAATAGCTATGGTATGTAGCATGTAGCTTGCACTGCATCGCATAGCATAGCCTTAACGCTACATAGCTCATAAAAATAGCTTAAGCCTTGTGTAGCCTATGCTACATGATAATTTGCATACGCTGCACGCTATGTAGCTTACATTACAAGTTATTTTTCACTACAATATAAAAATCAAGTAATGTTTTAAATGATTGGTTACATATTTCTATTTTTAATAAAAGTTAGTTATCCTTTTAATGCTTTTAGTAAAATAATATACTTAACAATATTAGATCAGTTTTGCTGCTCTTTCTTTACCTTTATACTTAATTATGGCCCTTTCTTATTACTTTAGGTTGCGTTTGGTTGCACCAAATATCATGAAATTTTGTTAAATTTCATTTTTAATTGGTCTAATTTGGTGCAGAAATCATGAAATTGGTGCAACCAAACATTACCTTGATTAAAAATCCAGAAGTAAGCGTATGCCTCACGCTTTAGGGGGTGAACACTATGCAACACGCTATTCGCTATTTAAAACACTGTTCTGGCCATTACCACCGTAAGGATATGGTGGTACACAATACCACTGGAGTGTGCTCCTTCTACTAAAGCATGATGGCTCATTGCAATCTCTCTGTATTCTTTAATTCTGTCTCAAATAGTTGATGGAAATGTACATATGGCTTCAGATGAAATTATTGAATACAGTTCATATATGCACAAAAAAAAAAGAAAAAAGAACAGTCAATGGCGATGAATTAAAAGAAAAAAAAAAACCTATATCCATTCAGATGAAACTATTGGATAGAAGGTCAACTTAAGGATTACCATGCCTGGATATTGATATGTATTCTCCTGTATTCTGTCAGCGCTGTTTTAGATGAGGTAGATATACTCTTTGGTGATGAAGGCTTTGAACAAGTTTTGCAAAGCTTAATTAACTCAGTACCTATGACGACACAATATCTTTTTGTCACTGCAACTTTACCATTGGATATCTACAACAAGCTAGTGGAAGTGTTTCCTGATTGTGAAGCAGTCATGGGACCTGGCATGCACCGTACAAGCTCTGGTCTTGAAGAGGTTGGCTCGTTTACATCTCTCTTTGTTCATGTAATACACATGTATCAAATATTTGTGCTTTTCCTATACATTTGTCCAAGTCAGTAGTTTAGAGAATATATTCGATTGAGACCAAGAGAGATTTTTGCACAAATGTCTTGTCATAGCTCTTATCACACTTCCTGCCCCTAGAAAAGATAAAAGAGGATCGCAGACAGAACTTGAAACTAGCAGCCAAGTAAAAGAAGAGCGGGTACTCTGGGAAGGTTAATGACCATGTTGCACTCACATAATCATCATCATTCCTTGTCCCAGCTATCAGGTGTCAGATTTATGGATCTTATTTTCTGGTCATATTCAAAATAGATTTCATGATCGCTTGACAAAAGTTCTAGCTGTCCACCTTAGATCGACCCTACTCCTCTATCTGGACTTGGGATCCGCTGGCACATAACTTTGGCTTCTTAAAATAAAAAATAAATTCATCTAATCATATGTGGAAAGAATAAATTAGGCATATTGCTAACCTTCATTGTTAAAGAGTATGGGCTTTAGCTGCTGTTATCTGATTTATGCTATTCCCTATTATGCAAGCAGGCTCTTGTAGATTGCAGTGGAGATGATGGAGAGGAGAAAACTCCAGAAACTGCCTTTCTGAATAAAAAATCTGCGCTGCTGCAGATTGTAGAGGAAACACCGGTTCCGAAAACTATTATCTTTTGCAATAAGGTTAGTTTGTTATCAATTCAGTAAACCTTCTTTTGCGGTCACTATCTAGTGTTGGTTCTATTCTACTTGGGACATTTTATTTGATCGCTGCTTTAGAAACGAGGAAAAACAGAAAATAAATATAATTAAACCAAAGTGAGATTCTCTTCTTTCTAGCGTTTGGTACTTCAATAACACATTCAAGATTTATCGCAAAATGACCATGATCTCATTTATATTTCCACTTGTCTTTTTACTCAAGGACCAGTGATTGGTAACTGATGCACCTGTGCACATTGCACAATGAAAATTCAGTTGTTTCTTCTACTCATAAATTCGTCTTTTTCTTGGGGCAGTTTTGTTCTTTTGTTGGCGGTCTACCGTTCAACAAAAAGTGACATTCTGTTTTGTGTTTGATTTATGTTGTTTCAGGGGTTTTGCTAAGTGCACATGCATGGGCAATAAAGCTCGCGTACTCACCACATGTACCAGCTTATCACATATGTGCAAGATTGAATCTATCCATCTGCTTGGTCTGACTGTCTACATGTTTCCCCAAAACAAAATATGGTCCAATCAGCATGTTGGACCCAATACTGGAAACAGGTAGATGGGTTAGGAAACTTTAGTCAAGTTTTTTTTTTCAGAGCTGTACATGTTTTTTGAAAACTGTGATCTTGGGCTAGGGCATCTATATAGTGGTGCCTTTCCGATAGATTGGATTGGATATCGGACCTAACGTGCCATGTTGGCACATGTGTGGCATGTACACGAGCTTTATTGCATACGGCTTAGCAAAGCTCATATTTAAGATCATTCCATCAAGCGAAAAATAAATAAATCACGACTGACTGTTTTTTCTTTTTCCCCTTTCAATATCACGAGAAAAAGGGCAGCTGAATTTGCATATCTAGCTTCACTTTTTTCAAAAAATAGAAAATAATAATAATTATTTAAGAATTGGATTTAGTAGGCAACTGATTTGAGAGAGTTCTGGACATGGTGTGCCGTAACGGCCATTACAAGGCCATAAAAGTCGTTACATAAAGGTAATGGTGGCAACCGTTACACATTATGGGGCCATAATGGCTGTTACAGAAAGAATGACCCATAACAGTCCATTACGGGGCCGATACAGCGGTTACAGCTCGTATTGTAAAGGTAATGGTGGTGGCCATTACAGCCACTGTTACGGAATAACTTGGTTCTGGGTTGATTTTCCTTATTAAGGTTGGTTGTCTGTACTAAATATCCTCTCATTCATGCCTGCAGATAGAGACATGTAGAAAAGTTGAGAATGTATTGAAACGCATTGATAGAAAAGGACTTCGTCTCCGAGTCTTGCCATTCCATGCAGCTGTGGCACAGGAATTACGTCTTGCAAATATGAAGGAGTTTCTCAGTTCGCAGTCTAAAGATTGTATGTTCCTGATTTGCACTGACAGGTACTGTTATAAGCTGCCTCCATCTATTTATCTTGAATATAGAACCTACTAATGCGATCACCTACAACTTGACTAGCTAATTTGTATAAATGGAAATTACAACGGTTATGAATTATAGCATTCTGATGCATCCAAACATGAATAGCAGCCTGATGTAGTACTGCCTGCATTCAGGGTTTGTGGTTTGGGGATCCAAACCGTTGATATGAACCCACAATGAATGGGTGATCACTGGAAACTTCCCAGATTAAGTGATTCCAACCCTTGGATTTGTTGTCTACAAACAAACAGTTAGGAAATAACACATATTGGTCCAAACAAATGTCATGCATTAGATGGATGCAATCACCCAATCTGGGGAATATTTGGATGTTGTCTGCCCATCATATCAATGGTATGAATCACCAGAACTTGGGCCCCACTTGTACAAAATGGATGCATCTGAGGACCTAGTATTCCTCTGCAGTGTAATCTAGTTCTATGGCAACAGCAGAACTCAAATTGGTCACCCCAACCATCCCATTTGTTTTAGGGCTTTGATGACAAGGTCCTGTCCACAAAAATGTGGGGAAGCCATGAGAATATTAGTTCTGACCCAGAATGCAATGCAATGCAATAGCAACGGGTCTTGGCTGGCTGCACCATCCTGTCTTCTGGAAGTCTAGACATCTGAACTGGCCCTGGGATCCTCAATGCAATTGATTAGTGCAAACAAGAGCCCCGTTTAAAGGAACTGTGTTATTCTCCTAAAGTTGCTTTTTCTTTTTTCTTTGTTCCTTTTTTTTTTTTTTTTAAAGTAAAAATTTGAATTTTCACTTTGCAACAGAGCATCACGGGGGATAGACTTTGCCAATGTGGATCACGTGGTGCTCTTTGATTTTCCTCGGGATCCAAGTGAGTACGTCCGTCGTGTTGGAAGAACTGCCAGAGGTGCTGGTGGCAAGGGAAGGGCATTTGCATTTGTGGTCGGTAAGCAGGTTTCCTTGGCTCGGAGGATAATGGAAAGAAACCAAAGGGGCCATCCGCTGCATGATGTGCCCGCTGCATACGAACTGGTGAACTCCACACTGTAAATTTGCATGTTGAACCCTTTCTCTGTTGTATCCGAATTTGGTATCTTTTTGTTATTTCAAGTGCAATTAAGTCCATTAATGATTCTCCAAAAGTGCAAACTGCTGCTTCTGATAGATATAATAAAACATCGCTATATGGAACTTTGGGGTAATTATATGGTCCTGATGCATCAGGGGGTGCCCAGGATGTACAAGTGGGGCACAGAGTTTGGTGATCCAGACCATTGATCTGATGGGACCCCCCATGAAAGGATGCCCCAACAATTTCAAGAATGGGAGTACTGGCCACCCACAATCTTTGACCCTTGTTCCAGAGATTTGTCTGTCCTTTCATGACCATTTGTAGGCCACTGATCAAAATGTTAAAAATCTTCCAATCTAGGAGAATTTCAGATCCCCCATCCAAGGTGGAGCCCATCAATCAACAGTTTGGGTCACTGAACCAGCAGCCCTTTTTATGAATTTAGTGGGAAGCTATATACGTGCAGATGCATTAGGACCCAAAGATTCCTCTTTGAGTTCTAAGTTCTAATGGTGTATGGATTCTCACAAACACTCGGGGAGAAGATAAAGCTAAAGTCTACTTTTTTAGTACCTGTTTCTCCATGTGAGATGCAGTTCTCCTACACAAGCCCTAATTCCATAGTTCTCATCTAGATGACTGTAAATTCACATCCCTGTTAATGTTGTAGATCTCAACTAAGGAGGGCCGTCTCAAATGTGATTTTAAAGGTCTTTTTCCCTATTTTTTCAATCGAAGTCCAGTGTAGCTCACTGAAACAGCCCAAGGCACCTCACTTGAACAGAATTGCATGCAGCTGCTTCCTGCTTGTTTCAAGAGTTCATGTGAATGTTCTGAAGTAGATACTGAGCATTATGCAAACGGTTACTGGCTTGTTCATTCGATGCATCAAGCATTCTCAGCTCCTTGATCTCATCTTGCCATTTTTCAATCTGTTCTCTGTGTATTCTGCAAAAGATAAAGGAGGAATGAATCAAAGAAAAAGAACGGTTCTATTCAAGAGATATATAGGAAAAAGTAGGGTTTGTTGTTGGTGTGATTAATGGGGGTACTTACGAAACCATTCGCTCTTCAAATTCAGCACTCAGATCCTTGAACATGGTCTTTCCTGCTTCTAGTAGCTCTGATACCTTCATAAAAAAGAAAAACAAAAGAATAAAGAAGAAGAGGTGTATGGCTCTAGAGTAATTGGAGATGATGAGGGACAAAAATGGAGATCTTACACAAGCAAGTGCATGGTGTTTGTTAGTAGAAATCTTACTTGTTGAGTGAACCGTTCAATCCTCTCAAGAACATGACTGATATTCATTTCCATCTCTTCTGATCCAGCAACATTTGCTTCAGTCTCTTCCTCAACCACCTCTTCTGGGTCTGCGTCTGCGTCTGCTAACTTTTCCTCATTTTCTTCCTGCTTTTGCAAAACAATCCAGACTAATATATCAAAATCAAAAGAAAGGAAGGCATGTAGCAAGTAAGAGAAAAGTACCCTTGTTCGCTTGCGTTTCATCACAGCCTCAAGTCCTTTATTCTCCATCCAACTAGAACTGATGGTTTGCTGAGGATTATTGTTGATCGATTTGATTTCCTACTGTTTTGAAACAACTTTACTATGAGAAAACAGAAATGGTTGCAGATTAATGAAGAACTTGAAAAAAGTCCTGCTAGTGCTATGTACTCTCACAGCCTACTCACAGTATGGGATCCAGTCTGCTCATTGAATGAGCCATGCCATTGGTGATGGATGTGCCCCTTGCCCAAATTCAAGCTATTCAGAGTTCAGACAATCACAACTTCTGGATTTGCAGAGAAAGGAAAGAAAAGTTGATAGTCTGGTTCAACACTCAGATCCAGCAGTTAGGATTGTCCAACCTGCCAATTTTCTAGACATAGCACATTGTTGGTGTGGTGCAGCTGATGTACAGAACTGATCTGATACATCTGTTACGTAAGCAGGTTGCCTGTGTCCAGTTGTGATAATATTTATCAAAACATGAAATCATTCCATAGACTGAAGAACTATCAAAGTTCCTGAGAATCAACTATGGAGAGACTTGGAGAAAATACATGGTTTTCTGTGGAGGGACACAAAAGAAAATATTTTTTTTTTTCATGTTTTAGAGTGGGGTGAAGCTTGCAAGCTTTATGATGAGGGAGGGGCTGACATTAGAGACTTGGAAGGGATGAAAAAGGCTCTTTTGAGAAAATGGTGGCGGCACATTAGGCCAGGGAGGGGAGCTCTTTGGAGGAAGGTCATTGCAAACAAACATGGGTGCCATGGTATGTAAAGGGTTAAATGGGATGAAAGCCAAATTCAAGGAAGGCATTGACTTGTGTAAACAGGGAGAAGATTCGCTTTTGGGAAGATGTTTGGAGGGGTGATTTACCCTCATGTATCAGATTTCCATTGTTGGTTTGTCTTGCGTGGGATTGCGATATAATGGTAGCTAGATGCTACTCTATTTGTGGAGGATTTGTGATTTGGATGCTGCTGTGTCCTCAGAACCTCCAGGACAACGAAGTGGCTGAATTTATCTCTTCTAGAGTGCTTGCATCTATGTTGCTTGTGATATGAAGAGTGTGACAGGATGGTGTGGGTTAAATCAGGCCAGTTCTCGGTTCAATCGTTTTATTCCATGCTTCAAAAGTTGGGAATGAAGAATGCTCAAACCAGCCATGTGTGGCATTATGGTGCTCCTCTGAATATAGCGGCCTTTGGTTGGTTAGTGGGCAGAAAAAGTGTTTTAACTATCAATAATCATCAAAAGCTATCAATGATCATTCCAAATATATGCCTCATGTGCATGTCTTCTGCCAAATTCACTGACCATCCTTTTATCCATGTCCTTAAAAGTTTCAATTTAGTGTAGTCCATGTCATTTGGCATTGAGGATTTCTAATGGCTTGGCATGGCGTGGCTCTCCAGAAGGAAATTAAGGTTCGAGGGAGACTAGCGCTGTCAGCTGATTTGTGGTCGATTTGGGGAGAGAATTGATAGATGTTTCAGTGATGAATGAGTGGGCCGTAAGGTTAGGATGCTTATGATAGCTGTAATTTGCTTCTTCTTTTTTTTTTGCTTGATTTTGACACAGGCGTGTTTGTTTGTCAGTAAAAATCTCTGATATAACTCAGTATTGCTCGAATTACAGCATAAATTGCTGAGGAGATCAAAAGCCGAGAAAAGCATGCTATTTGTCTCGGATCAATCATGCATTTGAATAGGATCTCGGATGGATGAGAAATCTGATGATTTCCACAAGTTTTTCACCTCAGATCTTCTGATCTGAGCCAGGAAAGTGGCTCAATATCAAATCCTCCCGTAGAAATCCCTAAAAATTAGAGCTCATTTGTCAATCCAGATGAAAAACTACCCGGAGGCTGAAAATTCGCAAGATCTTTCAAATTCCAGGATTATTATTATTATTATTATTATTATTATTTGAAGGTTAAGATGAGATGGTTGCTGATTTACCTCGAAACTCGAAGTGATATAAGGTGGAGGTGGATTTGAAGTAGATATCAGGGTTTCATACAGGAGCTTCTCCGATCAAGCTGAAAAAGCGTCATTGATGTGAAATCCCATACAAAATATCTAAATGCTCTTTCTAAGGTGAAAGTAAACGTAGATTTTCATTAATTTAGCAAGGAATTCGGAAAAAATGCATGAAATGATCGAAGAAGAAGGGATAAAGAGATTTTTGTAGAATACCTGCGAAGCGCTGGATGCGAGAGCAGGAAATCGTTGCAAAAGTGCAGTGAGATTTGAAATGCGGGCTGGAAGAAGAAGAGATCTGCAGGAGCTTGTACTTTCCAAAACCCGTTTTGGAGGCTTTGGTTGTTTGAAAACTGAGTGGGGGTATTTATAGAGTGTGGCGCGCGGGAGAAGATGCCTACGTGGAACTCTGACACGTGTGCTCCAACTGGGAGATATTAGAGCTGTCAATGGGCCAGGACGACCATAGCCTTTTGGACTCAGTATATATATGGACCTGATTTGGGCCTGCGTTATGGGCCCACGAGATGGGCTTGGACCAAAATATAAGAACCTGAACAATTTTAGGCCGAGCTTGGAATAATCCCATCCCCCGTGCCTATATATTTCTAACATGGGGTGACTGGCGTGATGGCCGGTGTTTTAGAAATTGGTTACGTGGTGTACAAGTAATAAATAAATTACCAGCCTGCGACCTAATAACTCAATGGTAGACTCGCCAGATTTTCAACATGAGGTCATGGGTTCGAGCACCCATTGTAGTTTGAGTGTGTGGGCATGTGTGGGGATGTGTGAGTGCGTATGAGAAAAAATAATAATAAATTACTATCCAAGTTATGGGGCACGGTTTAGATATGTCATAGTAACTCTTATTTGATTATCTAATTATGGAGCTGGTGGACAGTTATTAGACAGTTAAAATGAAAAATACCCAATGGTTAGATTTCTCAGTGTCCGTAGATTAGATATTAGGGTTCCACAACTAATCATCTTTACAATTTCTGGGTGTGTGCGTATCAAGCATTGTACAATACTCTCGCAATGCAGTTGACATGCTGACACTCAGAAATTGCACATAAAGCATGTATTAACTCACACTAAACTAATTAAATTATAGGACTAGCTCTTGCTGAATCAGTCTGAAATTCAGATCATAACCTCTGATTTTTGGATACTAGTTTTCTGAAATAGAACATTGGATATTTTCATCTTTAACCATTCAATATGTCCACCAATCAGATGGCCAATTGGTCAAATGGGCATAATGTATGGTTCATAATACATCTCAACTAGGACCCATAAATTTCATAATTTAATTTAATTACTTATATTTCATGTGCTCTTGTTTGAATAATTGACAAGGGATGCAATTGGCAATAAGCAGGATTACCTACCAACGAAAAAGCCCCATTAAGTGTTATATATGAAAAATGTAAAAAATGCTATTTTGTAAGGATAATTTTTATTTCACAATAAATTTTATATATGACATGTTTTACGCTTTTTAATTAGACCAAGTTAGAAGTTATTAAGGAGTTCTTATAACTTTTATTCATGAACAATTCATATCCATTAATAAGTGCTAGTGGATCAGACATCACATTGCCTAAGAATAATGAAGTTTTTTTTTTTATAAAATGATCTTTTTTCGTCTCATCACAAATTTGACCCCTCGTTTGCAAAAGCAGATTCTGTTAATTAAGAAAGAAAAAGAAAAAGGTAGGTTTTGCCAACTTGCAAAAGTAGACCGGATGGATGGAATCAATCAAAGATAATATCAAGTGGGATATGAGACAAGGGCATGGATGACTTTTATTTGGCAGTCTCTGTCACCCTTTTCATATTTCCTGATCTAAATCGTCCAGCTGTTTCTTGTAACGAGCAAATCCGTAAGCGGGATTAAAGAAAAAAATACCACAAGGTCCCTCCTCTACCACATAAACATTTTTTTTGGCCAATTCGCAGGTAAATCTCACGAAACCAGGGGAATAAATGCTGATGTAGAGTGGTAGGGCCCATGGTTTTAAGACTCGAATGAGTCCTGTGCCACAGGAAGTCAGTTAGATCCAAATTCAGACTAGTAGGACCTATTCATCACAACTCGGCAAGTTCCAATAAGCCAGAAAGAGTTCCTCCGAGTCTTTTGACCATGGCACCGCCCAGTGCTTAGAACCCGTATTTTATTTTTTTACGCAACGCTGCCCACGTGACGTGATTGAATAAAAACATCACGTGAATCTCATTGCTGTCGCGATGAAATGTATTATTGAGTAGTTGGCCCATTAACCGGGATAGCGTGCGATTAGTTTTGCGTGGGAGATCATTTCGCAAAAAAAAAAAAGAAAAAAAGCTGTGGGACTCACCATGTTATATATGTAAATCCAGATAACCCTTATTTAATCCGTACATAGGTGAGCCCCAAAAATTAAGATGGTCGACACCGATGTAGGTTACTGAATCATGGTTTTATATCAATTTTTTTTTCCACCTATCAGATCCTTCATTTTGGAGCAATCCTCTTAGAAATGATCCGTTTCTGCCAAAAATTTTCACATACTAGTCAATTCTATTAATGAATTGGGAAGGCAAATCTTTGTTTTCTTAAATCATCAAAAAATAAAATAAAAATCCTTTTGAATAAAACGCATTTTTCTAGTGAAAATGTGTTCAGCACTTTTTTCAAGAAAGAAAGAAAGAAAAAAGCATCTATTTGCCTAGATTCTGAAATATGCCGAGTTCTAAATGTTAAAGTAATTTAATAGCAGTGTTTTTTTTTTTTTAATTTTTTTTTAAATTTTTTTAAATTTTATTTTGAAAATACGGATGTTAAATCGGGATTTCACTAACTATGGTCCCGATCACACGGCCACAAGGCCGTTCTAAAATCTAGCTTAGAGTTCATTTTGCCTACTCTGCTAATATTCAATATTACCAGCCTGCGTACTATATTGGGTAAGAAGGTCTGATCATTGGATGTGGTTTGGGTAGTGAAGCCCACACCACCTTCAGCTGACGCAAAGGCCCTTTCACAGTAACTTCCTACCCTACCATGTCAGGTAAGGCTCACCATGATGATTGTACAAAATCCACCTCACCCATCTCCAGGATAATGGCTAAAAAATAGGTAAATCCAAGACTCAAGTGCTGTATGACAGGAAATAATGTGGATTGAACATCCACGGTTTAAACATTTATGGGATAACAAAAGTTTTAGATGAGACTAACATTTTTGTGTTTTTAGTTCATCCAGCTAAGAATGAACTTATGAATGACATAAGATGGATGGCATATAAATATAAGGATAGACTTCAAAAAGGCATTTTACTTTCTTTTTTCTATTGTAGCCTCATTTTTTATCCCATGCCTAAACGTGATCCGGCAAAATTAATGAAACAGGTGAATTTTTCACACACATCATGCTAAATAACTTTCCATGGTAAGAAGTTTGTGCCTTTCACAGGTAAGTTGCGTCCACCTACAGCAGTGGTGAAATGACATGGCAAGTTTTAATTGGCCAGGCATATGTGGGCCTGCATTCGTTTTAAAAAGTTTTCAGCCCAGAGTACGTGCGTGGCCGGCCAATCCAAACTCACTACATTTCACCATCGTTGGAGGTGGAGTCTTCACTACCCAATCCACGCCCCTATGATGGTGACCATCATGTTGTAGGTGGTACAAGCTACACAGGCCAAAGTACAGCAGTTGTGACCATCTACATGTGCACTTGAACGTGGACTGAGACTGATGAAATGAAAATTTTCAATGGCTCTGCATGGGCTACACTAGTCAGTGGTCAATATAATCATTCCCAGGTTTATTATATGGAAGCTAGTTAAAACATTAAATAGATGTCGGAGAATTTCGCTTGTTATGGAGAAATCTGAACAAAGATAATCAGGGCTAGCCTGAGCTACCTGAATCAGTTAACGAGACCTCGAAATGATGATACCGCGTCAAGTATGAGCCGACATCTGAGTTACGATTGTAAGTTAGCTGAGACAAGCTCTCCATTAATAGATCACAACTCCAAACTACAGCCCTGATTAGCCGATCTGAACCCTTGTTCTCATCCGAAGAAGGATGGCCAAACTGAGCTCTAGTCCTCAACTTCAACTTCATTTAGCGAACTATGACCCTAGTGATCTACTAACGAATTTCGACTACTAGTACTTAGCCTCGGGTCTGGACAAGGTGAGGCCAATGTGACCGAAAATCTCCCGAGGATATGCATCTTTAAGACATGATATGCCACACGACTCAAAGATTGTGAAAAATATCTCCACGATTATAATATTTGTGTGATTGAGTTAATCGTACCGAGATTAACAGATGCGATCCTCTCTACCCACGGGTATAAATACCAAAGGATTCTACTACTACGAGTATGCAAGATCTCGTACCCTCTATTTACTTTCGACTTAGATGCAGATTCTCTAACTTAACTTGGGCATCAGAGAGTCCTCCGGCTAAGATAGAGTCTCCTTTGCTCACCCCTTCGTGCAGAACCAGGATTTGTTAAAGGTCTGTAGTATTGAGTGGTGGGTGGTCCAAATTTTAACCTCAACACCAGTTATCCATTCACTTTAGCATGGAAGGCAACAAATTAATCATGTGTCGCAACCTAGGCAAAAAGGAGCTAATTAATTAGCCAAGCTAGGTTTGTTGGCCCACCCAACCACCTCAATTAGTAGTTGGACTTGCTCAATCTTTACCTGACCTAACGCTTCAGAGCTGCCAACGTTAAGCGAACGGACTTTTGCTAAAACAAAAAGCCTACGTCCATTTCATCTTTCAATGGGGCTCTGGTATACGAATTTTAACTGGAACTTGATTTGGTGAGGCGGCTAAACGCTAGTTGGGCCTCACAATGATACATACTTAGGGTTAGCTATCAGTCCAAAAATAAGGTATCTCAATACCTCATGTAGACCACACCACATGAAAATAGAACACTCGCTATTAAAAACTTCCCAACACCCAATGTAATATTTATTTACCATCCAACTACTTGACTAGGTGACAAAGACCCGAATGAAGGAAAGCTTGATCTAAAACTTTTGTGGCTGTCCGAAAGTTTTCAACGGTGATTGTTCTATCAACGCTGTTTCATGTAGTGTTGTACATATGAGATTTTGATCTATCTCAATTTTTTTTTTTTTTTTCTCATGCCTTAAAATGAACCGGAAAAATAATGTACGGAACGATAAAAACGCATACATTATGGTAGGCCTGCACAACACTGTCCAGCAGCGAGGGGAACGGATCCCCCTGACACCAGCCCCGTTGCTGGGGGTCGGTCCTCTGTGGGCCTCACCATGATGTATGTGGTTCATCCTTTCCGTTAATCCATTTTTACCAATCATGTTATGGCTTGATCCCAAAAATTAGAGGCATATAAATCTCAGGTGGACCATGCCACATGAAAACAATAGTGATTAGATATCCATCATTAAAAACCTCCTAAGCTCCACTGTACTGTTTATTTGACATCCAATATGTTGATTAGGTCATACAAGCCCAGATGAAGGGAAAAACCAAAAATCAGCTTGATCCAAAACTTCTATGGCCCAAAATGTTTTTTAATGGTCGACGCTCATTCAACACTGTTTCCTATAATATGGTGTACTTAAGATTGGGATATACCTCATTTTTGGTCTCGTATCGTGAAATGATCTGTGAAAGTAGATGGACGGCATGGATGAAACACATACATCATGGTAGGGCCCACGGAGCACCAACCACCAGCCATTGGTTGGTGTCAGGGGGAGTAGCCAATCCGTTTCCAGCAGGGATTAAATACTTACAGCAACACTAGCCAAACCGCGTCCATCCAATCTGTTCATGAGATCACACGGACACGGATAGAAGGAAAAGACAAATATCAGCTTGATCCAAGTGGTCCAAAGACATTTTCAACGGTAAATATTTAATTCACAATATTTTCTGTGGTGTGATCCATTTGAGCTTTGGATATACTTAGTTTTTGGGATCAATCTCTAAAATTATGTGGTAAAATGGATAAACAGTGTGGATAAAATTAACAAATCACAGTGGGCTCCACAGAATTTACTCTTTACGCACTACGCTTCCACCGTGCCCCGACCAGATCGAAGTAACCAGAAGCCTGCTATTCTTTTATTCTTCGGTTCTTCTCATTCTTCCCTCTCCCTCCGTCAAAAGGCCTTTCTTCTATTCCAATCCAACTCCCCTCTCTCTCTCTCTCTCTCTCTCTCTCTCTGTCTCTCACCCCGGTGTCCGACGATTCATCGACCGATCGATCGAGAAAGGAATTTCAGAAAAGGGATGAAGATCACGGCTCTTCTAGTTCTGAAATGCATCGAATCATCGGGATCGGATCCGATCGTTCTAGCCAACGCGTCGGATGTGAGCCAGTTTGGCTATTTCCAGCGCACTGGAGCCAAGGAATTCATCCTCTTCTTTGGTCGCACTGTCGCCAAAAGGACTCCGCCCGGGCAACGCCAATCCATCCAGCAAGATGGTCTTTTCACTCTCCCTCATCCTACCTTTTAGTATTTTTCATCCTTGTGTTGTATTTATTTTTTCCTTTGGATTTTCTCTTCTTCGGAATCCTTTGTTTTAATTTGAAGAAACGGCGGAATTTGAATTCGGGCGTCTGTGATTGGTTTCTTGTTGAATTCTGTTTAGTTTTTGTCAGTTTGTTACGGTTTGTGTTCTGGTGTTTTCGTGACCCGAAATTCAATGACATGGAAATTTCAATTGACTCTATTAAGCTTCCTGGATTCCGAAATTTTGATTTATTTAGGTATCTGAGTATTGGGCAGACATTCATTGTATTTGCTATTTTTTAAATTACTTTTACTCTTTGGAGAGGGTTTGGTGGGAAATGAATCTGACACAATTCGGCAGAGAAAATTGTGGTAGAAATTGTTTTATAGGCAGCCCCAAAATAATGTCTATCATGATTTCTGGCGGAATTATGTTGATTTTGTCAATACTCTATCGGGTGACGTTGCTTAATTTTGACTGAGATTTTATTTTGATACATCCAAACACAACATGAGTGATGACAATTGGTATTGATCCAGATGAGGGTAAGATCATTAGGGTTTTTAGCCCCGGTTGTTTTTCTTGTCATGCCCAATGGATGATCCTTAATCACCTTTTTTTTTTCCCCGGGGGGCAATTTCGTCTTGAATATCTCCACCTACTCCAATTGATAACAGTTAATGACACCCTTGTAGTACATCATATCGACTCTATACTATTCTATTACTGAAAACAGAAAATGTGGGGGCCACTGTAAATCAATGCGGATGTATATAGTGGTTCCCTTTCTCTTTATTGGTTCTTTTTAATGAGAATTTCATGAAAGAAATCTTCTGTAAAGCTGTTTGTTCAATATGTTTTCAGAATACAAGGTGCATTCTTACAACAGAGATGGATTATGTGCTTTGGCCTTTATGGATGAACATTATCCCGTGCGAAGTGCATTCTCTCTCCTCAACAAGGTAACCCAGCATTCAGTTGTTACTCAATTTTCAGATGATACTGAATATGCAGAAGTAACATCGGTGGCCTGGAAAGCTGCAAAATTTTGATAGCAAATGTGCATTTTATTTACTTTGCACAGCATGTTTTATATTAGTTAGATATCTTGTGGAGTATGCTTCTTCATGCCATTTTATGGGGTATAAGGGGAAAAAAGAAGAAGAAAAGAAAGAAAAGGCAGGATCTTCAGAGACAAGCTTTCCTCATCCTTTAGATGGTCGAGAAAATGAAGATCTCCCTCATTGAATGGGGCTGAAAATCAATTGATTTTAAAAGAATGTCTATCTCAGACAAGGTGTTCTGTAACGGTAACGGTAGTCGTAACGGCCACCACCGTTACCTTTACGATACGGGTCGTAATGGCTGTTACGGCCCCCGTAATGGTCTCTTTTTTTATTGAAAAAAAATCCTAGAAAACCTATATTTGCCCTGTAATGTTGATTAAAAAGTATGAAAAACCTGTATATTCCCCATAACAGACAATTACGTGATTGTTATGGTGTTTATAGGGGACGTAACGTGCCGTTAACGGCAATTGCAGGTCATTTTTTTTTTTTTTTCCATAACGGCTGTTATGGCCGTTACGACCCCGTAACGTGTAACGGTTGCCACTGTTACCTTTACGTAATGGCCTTTACGGTCCCGTAACGGCCTTTATGGCACACCATGATCTTAGATTTGGTTAGAAGATGCAAGGCTGTAGTTAAGGTTGTGGGAAAAACCACATGTAAAAGGAAAAACTGGAGTTAGTCCAATTCTTTAAAGCAGTGCGATAAACTCCATGTGTTTTTAACCTTTCAGAAACAAAATCTGCCTCCCGTGGATATTGAATGTCCAAATTAGAGTTTATTCATCTATTTAATTTCTTGATCATTGAGATGCATCATGCTGATACCTCTGTAGAACATTATTAGCTAAATGATTCTGAATGCTGACCAACAATTCAAATAGGGAATGGTTGGTCCATTCTAGTGGGGTTTTGGATTCTTACTTCTTCCTTCTCTCTTGGTTAAACATTTTGTTGTCCAGCGTCCAATGTTTGGGGGCTTTTTTCTTGTTCAGCATTGTATTTTGGATCTCCAGATCTTTCTTCATGTCAATGCATTTCCTGCTGCCGCTATTTGCTTTAACAACCAAAAAAAAAAAAAAAGAACAAAAAAAAAAGAGAAAAAAAGAAGAAAAAAAACCTGATCCGATTCAAATGTTTTGGAAGGTAGTAGATGAATATCAGAAGAACTTTGGGGATTCTTGGAGAACAATTCAGACAGATTCAGCTCAACCATGGCCCTATCTGAATGATGCTATAACGAAATTTCAGGTATTTACCATATTTCCACTTTTCTGATTGTATGTGCTAGAAGTGTAGGTTGGAATACTGAAAAAGTTCAAGTCCTCATTTTACCTGAAAGTGCCTGTTCTAACTTAATATGGTTAACCTCCCCTGAATGTGAGTTTACTCTATTGCAAGAAAGATTAACAAGCCAACCATGCCTTGTTTCTTTCTCTTTTATTCAGGATCCTGCAGAGGCTGATAAGTTGCTGAAAATTCAGAGGGATTTGGATGAAACCAAAATTATCCTTGTAAGTGTTGAATTGTGGACTGCATACTTTTAGTCTCCGGTGTATATTATTCTTGTTATTTATGCATAGCTTCTTTATGTCTGTGTATATATTTTGTAGGATAGAAAATTCTATAGCTGGTTATTCTTATAAGTGATTGTTTGGCTCTTGGGAATCCAGCCCCTGAGAAATGGGTCCCATTGATGAGGGGCGGTATCTGTGCATGGGTCTTGGGGGAGGGTGGGCTATGAATTCCCATGGGAAATTGGGAATCCAACTACCAAAGTTTGCCCATTCTATGATTCCTGTCTTTAATTGGGTTGTAAAATTTTGGGAAATGGATTCCCAATCAACAATCATAACTTTTCCAAAGGATAAAAAGGCCTCTTATCTCCTAACAACTCTTTCCTAGCATCCAACCACAAAAACTGGATCCCTGAGAATAGGTTTTTCAATACCAAGCATCATAGATGGATTCTCTTTTACTGGAATTTGTTTGCTGGAAGCAGATTCACGTCCCCCCCTTAAGATTCAGAGCAAAACAACCCTAGTAGTGATGTGATTATATTTGTTGGTTGCGATGTCGCTCTTTTGTGTTCCATTCATTCTGAAGTTTAGGATTGTAGAGAATGTTAAATTTTTGTGTACAAGTTTGAAGCTATACTTGTATAAGAACTAGAAAAGTGTCATGTCAAGGCATGTTGAGAGGGGAGGCAGTTTGCAAGACTTGGGAGGGGTCGAAAAGCATTTGCAGAAGGGGAGTTATTTGATACTTTGGCAAAGTATGATGTTCGATATTCTTGCATTTGCAACTTGTAGATGTGGTGTTTGCTATTCAATTTTAACCATCCAAATTGAAAAAAAAAGAAGAAAAAAAATCATTGCTAATGGGTCATTGTTCAAAACTAATGTTGTCTAAGCATTCCCAACCTCTGATTAGTGGACAGATTTTTGGTAAATGCAGGCCATCAGATGTTTTCATTTAACTGTGGATTAAATGCACCAATCAGCTATTTCTATAATCAAATCAGTATAATTTTTGGTATATGCTTCACCTAAATTATGGCTAAAAATTTGAATGGTTTAGTTTTAGTTACTTCTATGGTACATTGGTACATGTGCAATGTCATATTGGTTGTGTATTAACTATTATGCTATCGAAGTTCTCCTCTGTATCAAAAAATAGCTGCGTTTAACAGAGAGGATGCAGATTCACCACCACATTACATATATATCCTTTAGTTTAACTTTAAACCCTTTCCCATGTCTTCAATTAATGCATACTTTTAGCTATACTGCAACATTTCTATGCCATAGGTAAGCTGGTTTCAAACATGAAATCTCAAGACCTGTTCATAAGAGTGCCTTTCATTGTACTATATTTGAAGTATTATTCAGTGCCTTCCGATGTACTACATGAAATATTAGTCAGTATGATGTTGTGACTAGCTGAGAGCCTTAGACAAAGCTTTGATGATGATGGTGGTGGTGAAACCAATAACTAGGCTGGCTGGTAGAGAGATGCGCTTGACATGTTGTATACATGATAGTACCATAATTGTTGAGCTAGGTTAACTTCTTATGAGTTTTGTTAGGTCATAAGCAAGCCAAATAATGGGAACATTCTGCCCTGTTTCTGAGCTAAGTGGGAGAGGTCATGCATGGTGTCTGTTTAACTTTGATATCCATTGCATTAAATGACTCAATTGGATCTCTTGTGAACGTTACTTGTCTTAGTTGTATCGCTTGTGCCAAACTATTTCACTATACATGCCGGAATCAGGTTTTGTGATCCCCAACTCACCATCCTGATTCTTTGTTATTCCACTCCTATGTATTACGGACTCTCCATTTTAACAATTTTGTGTTGAGCATGAGTTGGATCCATGCAGGCATGATGAAATCTTATCGATCGTTCTTGAATTGTAAACTCTTACCTAGTTTTATAGTTTTAACTTTATAGACATGGCAGAACCTCATGATTGGCTTGTGGGGCCCCGTATCATGTAGGAATTGTGAATTTCTGAAGCTGTTGGAACATGCTAAGCATGAGAGTTTTTGACAAGTTTGTCATTGAATCTCTGATGAATTCAGATCATTTATATATCAAATTATATATGAGATTCTTTTGGCTTTGCCTAATAAATTGCTTCATCTTTCAATATATATGTATATGTATATGAAAAGAGTGGACTGCATCGTCGCTTGCCATTTGTTTGTTATAGAACTGACCGTATACATCTTACAGCATGCATTAGATGAACTCATGAACTTAAAAGAGGAAGAACAAGAAAATGATGAGGGTTCAATCTGAATTCCCACACTGGAGGTTTATTTATTCCCGTTACTTTACTGATTTTGGAGGGTAACTGATCACACAGCTGATTCCCCACCCCACATTTCTTGTTTCTTTTTTGGAACTGATGCAGCAGGAGACCATGATAGTATGTTGTTTTCTGATTTCTTGTCTTCTGAAAATGGTGCAGCATAAGACTATTGATAGTGTGCTTGCACGAGGCGAGAGGCTGGATAGCTTAGTCGACAAGAGCTCTGATCTGAGTGCAGCCTCCCAGGTAGTTATGCACATGCATTCTTATATCTTTACATCTACAGATTGATCCTATTATGCACGTATATGTAAAGAAGTATGCTAAGTAGGCACAGATGCATTCACCTCTGCAACGAGAGAAAGAAGGAAGTTTATACCTTTTCATTGTTACCTGGTATTCTTTATGTTCTAGCAATATATTCAAATGCATCCCTATGATTCTTTATACAATTTTACATTACACAAAGATCTTAGTACGATATTGGATTCTATTATTATAGCATAGCTGTTGGGTACATTGATGTATCGGTTTCATCTGGTTGTTGTTTCCTGTCTTCAAATACCCATGATGTGATGTAAGGACTGCACATTTGCATAGATGCTTGGGATGCAACTCGGGCGGGTTGGGTCGGGTTGAGTGTCAACCCGAGCCCAATCCAACCTCAAGAGGGACCCAAGCCACAACCCGATCTGGCTTGAATTCCAACAAGGTGACCAGCCCTAATCCAACCTGAAGTCCTCTATACTCTATCCATTCTGAACTGACCCAAATACATATGATTATTCCCCAGTGTTTTTAGCTGTGGCATCTTGCGTAGCGTAAATAGCGTAAGCTACATGATACTTCTATTTTTTAATTTAAAAATAGAAAATGTGATAAATATTAAAGAAAAAATATAAAAATGCCTAAAAGATGTTTCTTTTTTTCAAATATAAGCATATTTAAGCAAGTTATTAATTATCATTTATCAAAAGCCAATCCACATATATAAATCAAATAAAATAATTATCACATCAACAACTTTCTAAGCAAACTACTTTAATTAATAATGTCTAATTGAAACCACAAGTCATAAGTATGAAAAGAAATAAAAATCCCAAAGGTTAAAAGTATTAAATACAATACGACTGTCACATTTCTGAACATTTTTTTTAACGCACACACTCACACACACCACAATGGGTACTCGAACCCATGACCTTAGTATTGAAACTCTTGTGAGTCTAACACTAAGCCATGAGAAAGGACCCCACATTAGGTACAAAGAAAACATAAAATAAATAAATAAATACATTGTAGCGTATACTACGGATGCTACACGCTATGTAGATGTAGTGTACGCTACAGGGGATTTATGCTATTTTGCTATGCTACATAGCGATACGGCTACGCTATGAGCACTATTTGACACACTATCATTACCAACCCGACCTAACCCGTCTCATATTTGTTCTACCTGAACCCAACCCAAATTCAAATTAGGCTGGTGTTTTCCAACTTGAACCCAACTGAGTACTTTGACAGCTAGATCAAACCCGACCCAAACTCACGTTGAGTCAACTGGGTTCGGGTCGAACCTTGCAGCCCCGATAGATGCATATTGACAAGCCTTGCGTGGATAGTATTAGTACACGTTGATGTACTTTTTATGCATGTACATTTTTTGAGCAAGCAATGGATATTTTCCTGAGCCAAAATATAGAAGGGAACAATGAGTTGGTTTTCTCTTGACTTACAGAAGAATTAGTTAGCTGAGAAATTTCATAAGGCATTCCATTTCCATCTTCCATGATCCTCCATGTCAGGATCCACCACAATCACTTGAAGGAAGGCCAACTGCTGCTGAAAATCATTGATTTTTTCCTCTTTATGGTTTCTTCTAAATGGAAAACCAGGCTGCCCCCTATGTGTAGCCTTATTCTTCTCGATTTTGGTGTTGAATAATATATTTCATCTATCAAAAAAGAAAAAAAGAGAGGAGAAAATTAAGATTTTCCTAATTTCCTCCATCTTTCACATTCAAAATCTGATTTTCTCTCTTGGATGCATGAAATTCATGCATAGATTTCTACTATAATCCACATTAGTATGTAGAAGAAAAAAAAATTTAACAAACTTTTCTCACCCTTGAGTTCCGGTCCAATTTCAGCTCTCAAGTCATGAGTTCCTCAAATTCACGTATTGATGTCAAGCAAATCAAGTGGAGTTTCTTTTTTCTGTTTTGAGAATATCTCCTGTGGAGCTGTTAACACACTTGTAGGAAGAACCCCCCCCCCCCTCCGAGCCTTTATTTATTTAATCTTTTTTTATTTTCATTATATGTACACCGGTATCGTCGATGCATGCAATTTCATTAGATGTACTTTGATATTTTTGATGCATGTGATAGTGTTGCATTTATCGACGATACACTATATATAATTAAGGAGTCCAGCTGATATCGCACGATATTTTTAATACCATGAAACATCGGTAGAAATGACAATCATTCTTTATATGCTTCGTTCTCTCATGGAACACTAGATTATTGTCAATATGTATCATAGCTTGATTAGTGCAATCTAAAGGCATTGGAACTTGAACCACGAACCCCGACTCTTCAAGAAGAGACTTTAGCTAGATATGTTCACAAGTTGTGTGAGCCATCGACTTATATTCAACTTCAAGACTTGACCTGGCAACTATGTTTTGCTTCTTACTTTTCCAGGAGACTACATTACCACCTAGGAAGTTGCAATAACCAGTAGTGGACCCACATATCATATCTTGACCTAGCATATTCTACATCTGAATAACTAACTACCCGGAGATGACCATGAGACCTGTATAGATCCCTTCCCAGGTGACCCCCTTAAATACCTAAAGATCCTCATTACTGCTATTAAATGTGGTGCTCTAGGACTTTGCATAAGCTAGCTAACCACATTGGCTGAAAAAGCAATATTAGGTCGGGTGATAGTTAAGATGAGCTTCCTAGTGAGCCTTTTGTGCATACCCGGATCTTCTAACAATTCTTCTTCTTCAGGTTCAAGTTTGAGTTGAGAATCCACCTATCTAACAGTTTGACATCCAACATACATGTCTCATCTAACAAATCACAAACATATTTTCTTTGACATAGATTTATTTCAGTTCTAGATCTTGCCACTTCAATGTCTAAAAAAAATCAAAGAAGACTAAAGTCTTTGACTTGAAACTGAGTTTGAAGATATGATTTCAACTTTACGATACCTTCCAAATCATTACCTGTCATTATAATATTATCCACATACACAACGAGTATTATGTAGCCAAAGGAAGAGTGCTTGGAGAAAACCGAGTGGTCCACTTTACTCATTTTCAAATCAAACAGCATCAACACACTACTGAACTTCTCAAACCAAGCTCATGATGATTGGTTCAATCCATATATCGACTTATTTAACTTGCACACTTTAGATGACTCCCCTTGAGCAACATACCCAAGAGGTTGCTTCATGTATACTTCTCCAAGCAACTCTCCATGCATGAACGCAATAGGTAGATCATTGGCAACATCAAAAGACTCAAGAGGAACTAAGAACCTCAATGGGTGCAGTAGCCGATTGTGTAGATTGAGGAGAAATGGTCCGTAATGCTTGGTCTTTTTTTTTTTTTTTTTCCTTTTTCTGTAATATGTTTGCGTGAAAACTTTTTTGTGGTGGCGACACTCCAACATCAAAATTTGAAGGAAACACATTAGGCAATAGAACTTCCATAGACGCAGCTTCGACAATATGCTCATTTTACCATAGAATGGGACATTTTCAAAAAAGGTAACATCAATAGCATCAATAACCCAGAAAAACACATTTAGCTGAACGAGGAGTAAGTTTATCTTGACATGACCTGAATACATGAACAAAGCAAGTGCAACCAAACACTTTAAGAGGAGCAGAAAATGTTGATCGGTTAGGAAATAAAAATCAGAATGACATCTTACCATGTAAAACCGATGAAGGTATCTTGTTGATTAAATGACACACAATAAGCACTGCATCCATACAAAAAAAAGAAAAAAAAAAAGAAGAAAGAAAAAAATAAAAAACAAAAAACTAGTGGGATATTCATTGCTAACAATAAAGCACGAGTAACTTCGACTAAATGTCTATTCTTTCGCAAGGCCACCCCATTTTGTTGAAGTGTATAAGCACAGGAAGTTTGATGGATAATACCTTGATTTTATAAATAGGTTTGAAAATCTCAAGAAATAAATTTCAAAGCATTATCTGATCTGAGTAATGCAGCGGCATTTTCACACTGGGCTCGAGTGGGGTTGCCTGTGGGATGTAGGGGCACACTCAAGGTGGGTGACCCATGTGATTTGGGGCTCACGGGGGAGGTCTCGTGTTTGAGACTCCTCACCAGGGGTGATTAATGCGCATTTTACATCGAGCTCGAGTGGGGTAGCCCGTGGGATGCGGGGACACACTTGGGGTGGGCGGCCCATGTGATTTGGGGCCCACGAATAGGGTTCGGCCGAGGTCCTAAACCCATGAGATGTGGGACCTGAGCTATGAGATAAAGAGATTAATTCACCATACTCTAACAGTTCGAGCTTTTAGAACAAGTGGTTAATTGTCCCGCATCAAATTGGTATCAGAGTGGGAGGTCTTGTGTTCAAGACTCCTCACCGGGGTGATTAATGCAGGGGCATTTTCACACTGGGCTCGAGTGAGGTCGCCTGTGGGATGCAGGGGCACACTCGGCGTGGGTGACCCATATGATTTGGGGTCCACGGGGGAGGTCTCGTGTTTGAGACTCCTCACCAGGAGTGATTAATGCGCATTTCACACCGAGCTTGAGTGAGGTAGCTTGTGGGATGCGAGGACACACTCGGGGTGGGCGGCCCATGTGATTTGGGGCACGCAAATGGGGTTCGGCTAATGTCTTAAACCCATGAGATGTGAGGCCCGGGCTATGAGATAAAGGGATTAATTCGCCATACTCTAATAGTTCGAGCTTTTAGAGCAAGTGGTTAATTGTCTTGCATCAAATTGGTATCAGAGCAGGAGGTCTCGTGTTCGAGACTCCTCACCAGGGGTGATTAATGCAGGGGCATTTTCACACTGGGCTCGAGTGTGGTCGCTTGTGGGATGCAGGGGCACACTCGGGGTGGGTGACCTATGTGATTTGGGGTCTACGGGGGAGGTCTCGTGTTCGAGACTCCTTACCAGGAGTGATTAATGTGCATTTCACACTGGGCTCGTGTGGGGTAGCTCATGGGATGCGGGGACACACTCAGGGTGGGCGGCCCATGTGATTTGGGGCCTACGAAGGGGGTTCAGCTGAGGTCTTAAACCCATGAGATATTGGGCTTGGGCTATGAGATAAAAAGGATTAATTCGCCATACTCTAACAGTTCGAGCTTGTCCTGCATCACTGAGCATTCATGACTTAGCCCTAAACTGAGTTTTTATTTCAGTATGAAAATTCTGAAATACATGAAAAACTTCCGACCCATGCTTTATTCGATATAACCATGTCATCCTAGAATAATTATAAATAAAAAGGAACAAAGTACTTGAAACCTAACTAGGGAATCGAGTCAGTCCTCGCACATCGCAATGGACTAATTTAAACTTAACATCTCATGAATAATTTCTAGTTGGAAAATGAACTGTATGATGTTTACATAGCTAGCATGTTTCACACTCCAAATTTGAAACCTTTGGAAAAGACGGAACACTGGAGATTGTAGTTTCTAGGGAGACAAATGACCCGAACGATGATGCTACTGAATTGCTTTTAGGAAGTATTGCCTCACCTACTGATTCTCTCTTCAAGTAGTACAAACCATTCCTCTCATGACCTCCACCAATCATCTTGCCCGCCTCGAGGTCCTAAATGACGCAATAAGAATCAAAGAAGGAGATAGAGAAGTTCAAAGACTTTGTTAATTTACTTACAGATAAAAGGCTAAAAGGAAATTTGGTTGCATATAGAACCGAAGATAAGGACATTGACCAATGAGGCTGAGCAATACCAAGTCCAACAATAGTGGATGACGTACCATCAGCTAATGTGACCGACATATTTGATGAGATACAATTGAAGGAAGAAAAAGAATTGCAACAACCACAAATAAGATCTGATGCTCTTTGATAATCCAAGAATGAGAATGTAGAGCTACTAGATGAGAGAAACCGCACATATTCCTCCCGTGATAGTGTAAAACTAATCTGATCACCATCGGCATTAGATGAAGTAGAAGTAGTGGGTCTATCATTTGTAGAAGCATCCTCAAACGTAAGTGCTTGATTAGTCCTTGGAAGTTTTTCATAAAGATTCCAACAAAACTCCACAGTATGATTTGTCAGGTCACAATGAGTACCTCCCCTAGAAATCTACCACCACTACCACCATGCCCAATATGACTACCACGGCCTCCATGTAAACCATAATAGGTAGAAGTAGTGGCCAATGTAGTTTTATCAAAGGCATTAACACGAATATTGTCATGTTTATTTGTAAGAGAGATTCTTTGTAGCCTCTCATAAACTTCGATCACTGAAGGAATGGATACAACTCCCAAAATCCGATCTTTTATCGATTGGTATTCTTTTGGTAATTCTGATAGGAGTTTCACGACTTTCATATCTTCCCATTGTTTTTTCATAGATTTTAGAGGTAATGGGATGATATATGGAAAGCTCTTCCCACATTTCAGTCAATTTTACAAAAATATTCATCAAGGGACTTGTCCCCTTTTGTAACAAAAAGATCTCATCGTAACTGGTATACTTGAGAAATATTTTGTTCCGAAGAGTACATCTTCCTCACGGCATCCCAAACATCTTTTACTGTATTTAAGAACATCAAATTGGAACTCACCTCAGGTTCCATGCTATTCCACAACCATGATTGAATCTGAGCATTGTCGCACATCCATTGTCTATATTTAGAATTAGATTCCTCAGGCCTAGGTTCCATGAAAAATTGATCTTTTCACGGGCTAAGAGAAACACTTGAACTGATTTAGCCCACATAAGATAATTCTTTCCATTCAATTTCACAAACGTTGTTGATGCATTAAATGAAGATCCAGACAATTCTCCAAGTGACGTGGGTCCAACAACTACACCTTGTGTTCCATAGTTACCCCACTATCAACTTACTTCAATTTATATAAAAAATGTTAACTTAAAAATGAGAATCACAATTAACTGCGCATCCAAAATAACACTAAGAAAAATTGGCCCATCATCATTAGAATCCGCATTGATATCATTCACACATCACACATAACCTTACGGATGGAAATAGTCTTCCAAAAATTGCTTCCACATGGCGTAACAAACACAAAATCAAATTTAAATGTCACCTTATGAGAGTAATCAGCAAGCCTCCAATTTCTGCCAAGGCTTCTATGCTCCCTTTTGTGAGCGATTCCTTTTACTCGACAAACAAGTCCATGGTTCTGAATGATGGTATCGGTTGCCGTATTGGCCCGATGGAGAAATGATACAATACGGCATCACATATCCGTATTGGGGCTGTATCAGGCAATATCGGTCTGTATCAGTATATATATATATATATATATATATATATATATATATATATATATATATATATATATATATATATATATATATATATATATATATATATATAAAGCAAAAAAATGTGGAAATATATTAGAAAAATAGGAAAATTGAGATATTCAAGAATCTATCATTTTTTTTTTTTTTTTTTTTTTTTTGGTGTTTTGACAATGTATTCAATGGTGCATTGGACCATTCTTTGGTAAGAATGTTGTCCTGAAAGGTTGACCTACTATAATGTGTGGTGTTGAATAATTATTATTATTATTTTTTTAGTATGAATTGTTAATATATGTCAGAAATTGATATCATATATTGTTAATATGATTATTAATTCTCTATCACCTAATATAATTTTTCTAAAATTATTAAAAAAAAAGGGAAACTGTCAAAAAATTAACATGAAAATAGAAAAAATGTAGAAAATATTTTTTTAACCAAAGCGTGTGTGAAATCATTAGATGCACATAGTCTTCTAATACTCCTCAAGCATCATAACAATAATTAAAAAAATGATTTTAAAACTTTTTTTATGAAATATTTAGAAAATACATGCGTAAATTAAAAAGAAATACAAAACCCAAATCTTCAACAAATCAATAGCCATATTCTAATACTCTTCAAGAATCATAACAAGAATAAGAATAGAACTAAATTTTTTTTCCAAAATTTCCAAAAATACCTTGTGGATTTTTTATTTTATTTTATTTTTTTTAAAGCCCAAAATCTTCAATAAATCAGTAGATCCACAGTCCTCTAATACTCCTCAAGCGACATAACAAGAATCAGAAAAAAAAAACTAATTAAAATTTTTTTAAAGAAATTTTTTAGAAAATACCTACGTAAAAAGAAAGAAGAAGAAGAAAACCCCCAAATCTTCAACAAACTAGTAGATCCATGGTCTTGTAATACTCCTCAAGTATCATAACAAAAATCATTAAAGAAAAAAATTAATTTAAAACTTCTTTCTAAAATTTTCAAAAAATAACTGTGTAAATAAAAAATTAAAAAGGAAAACACCCTAAATTCATATCAAATCCACCAAGATCTAATCGAAATAATTTATATTGTCGTTTCAATGGGATTCCAGATCGAAACAACATTAATATATATATATATATATATATATATATATATATATATATATATATATATATATATATATATATATATATATATATGAGTCATTCTCACCTGCGCACCTATGCACGTGTGCACCTTTGCACACGTGTCATGGGTGTCTAATCTGAATGGTCCATGTGATGCGGAATCCCATGAAACCCTAAAGAACAAATTTTCACCCTGATCTAAAATTTTGGTGGGCCATAGAAAAGAGAAATGCAAATCAAGGGAGGAAACTGTTTTCATTTTTCATGGCCCACCAAAGTTTAGGATCAAAGTAAAACTTGGGCCCGGGGGGTTTCATGAGGTGCTGCTTCACATGGACGGTTCAGATTTTGGATCCACATCACGTATGATGGGTTCTCAAAAAAGTTTGCGCCAATTCCATGCGAACTGGTGCGCAGGTGAGCATTTCCCTATATATATATATATATATATATATGTATATTTTTGATTTTTATAAAATCGGACCTGAGAGCTTCAATTCTTCGATTTGATGCAAAAAAAAAAGTTTCGATCTTTGAAATTGATCTAGATTTGGTCGAAATTGCCTTTAAAACAATCCCTCTTTATAAAGAAATTGAAAGGAGGAGAAAAATGAAAAAACAAAGAAAACTAAAAAAAGAAAAGATTTTTTAGCTGTATTGATACGACTCTCAAATATCAGTGTCAATACAGGCCAATATGCACTGTTTTTTCATAATAGGCTGATATGGACCCATATCGTGTATCATATCTGGCCATATCGGCCGATACGATACAGATATTCTGATCTATGCAAATAACATAGAAAACATATTGCTTTCTGTACAAAGAAATGATGAAACAGATTTCCTTAAGGTCTGATCAGTCCTCTACAGTTTTAGGAGGCCCCCAATACTTTATCCAGCAACTAGGGTTGAAAAGAAGAAGGTTGTGGGGCCTGAATCACTCCCAGGTATGCTCTGATACCACGTAAACTGGTATCAAACAGATATATAGAAGAGAAAATAGAGAAAAGAAGAAGAAGTAAGAGAGAGAGAGAAGGGAGAAGAAAAGAGAACTGCTGGACTTACTTCCTCTCCCACATGTTCTGGCCTCTTATTTTATTAGGGCTTCCAGCAATATACTGAAAATTACATAAATACCTCTCTTACTCAAGCAATGACTTAAATGAGTAGCTCATGGGCCCAAACTCTACTAAAACCCAACTAACAGGCCCACTACAAATAAAAACAATATACCCTAATGTTTTTACAGATTCAACTACTTGCTACCCCATATTTCTTGGAAATCACTCTCCTCCATAGCGCTTGCCTTTGTGTACTGAATCTCCACCACCATTTCCATAAGAGATTCTGGTTTGCCCCTTATCCTGCCAATACTCAGACCTTTTGAACATCACTCCATTTGGCCAGATGAAATATCCTTTTGTCGTTCTAATCTCCAAATAGGAAATCCTGCTGGAAATTTTCATTGCATAGAAGTGGAATGTTGCATAGAGATGAATAATACATTGGGATGTTCTCTAGAGATGATTTAATGACGATGATCTCACCCTCCAAGGAAAGTTATGTCACATCCATGACGAAAGCCTTCCTCCGATCTGCTCAACCAATGGGTGTCACATTGATGCATTTAATGAATTTGCACACAATGGAAGGCCCAAATAAATGCTGGGAGGTCTGTATAGAACTAAAGTGTCATGAATCGATATGCTTGAAGAACTTGCTTGGAAGCCTTTAAGGAGCCCACATACCGTAGTCTTCAGGAATAATTGACTTAGACCTTCTGCCGCTGTTTGGAAAAAGGAAGGGGATGGCAGACCGCGTTCCCTTAGGTACTTGAGCTGCAAAGAATTGAGAATGTTTCTGATGATATGCCACCATCCAACTTCACCATCTCTCTTGGAACCCTTTCCATTCCATTTAAAGCATAAAATCCCAATCAACATGATCATATGCCTTCTCCATGTCTACTTTGCAAACCACACCGGGTTTTTCCATGGATTCCTTGAGTGAATACATCCGTTGCAATCAGGATTCTATCCACAATTTGACGGTTGTTATTAAAGAAAATTGAGTGATGATATGTGATAAATTTTAACATACATGGATGCACACACATTATTGCCTTGTCCAACTATTTGCGGTCAGCTTTATGAACTTGTTTCGCCATTTATTCCTACCAATGTTTCCATCTTTGGAAAGTTGACAAGCCTCCATATTTCTTCTTCCCTTTCTAGTCATGTCCGTTCCCTTCATTACTGTTTAGGCCCTTAAACCCTGATCAGAATTCCTTACCTTATTGCAACCATCTATGACTTTCCTAGCATATGGCTGAAGCATCCTCAATTTGCTTTACATGATTTTCTCTGTTATTGTGACTATTCTTGGGTAGTATGATGTCCCTATTCTTGATTCTATCCTTCCTAGTATGTCCTCACATCCATCTTAACAACCTCATTTTTGCAACACTCACCATCTGCTGTCAGTTTTGAGATGCCTGGTAAAGGTTGCTGCCAAAATTAGGATTGGGAAAAATGATTCTTGTGTAATGACGACAAAGATGTGCATAAATATCATTTGATGGTGTGAGAAGATGTTTGCAAACCAATTAGGCATGGAGGTTTGGGCCTCAGAAATGTAAGGACGACTAATTTAGCTTTATTGGGACTTGGGAGAGTGGTAGAGAAAAATGGAAAATGGAGAGTCGTCATTGCTGAGTAGAGTTTTAGTTGTGAAGTATGGTGTTGCAGATAATGGCTGGGGCATCCACTGTCTGTCTCACAGGCTTGGCTCTGCTATTTGGATAGCTATTTGTGGGCTCATTCATTCTATTCTATAATAATTTCAGATTTAGAGTTGGCAATGGGGCCAGATTGCGTTTCGGGAAGACTCCTGGTGCTTGGATGTGCTGTTGTGTGTGAGCTTTGAGGCTCTCTCTATTTGTTATATGTCAACATAGGGGCTCTGGTAGATCAGTTCTTTCAGCGTCTGGGTGGCAAGTTATTGTGGAGCACCTCCTCCTGGCGAAATTTAGGTGATGAAGAGATCTCCAGTCTTGTGCAACTGCTGGTTCAGATGGGCCAATTTGGATCTGGAGGCCAATGGGAGATTAATGTTCAGTTCCCTTTCTTGGTCGCCGCTTGAAGGTGATCCAAGCAGGTCTGAGTCTTTTCTGAAAATCTGGTCAGTTGTGGTCCCACTGAAGCTAAGGGCCTTTGTGTGGACAGTTGCCTTGAAAAAATCTTAACAGTTGATCATCTCAACGGCAGAGGAGTCGTGATACCAAATTGGTGTTCCATGTGAGATGTTAATGAAAAATTGCCAAATCACCTTCTGATCCACTACCAGTTTGCTAGGGACATATAGGCACGCAGGACCGATGCATGAGCCGATTAACATGTGAGATCAAATAGCGGAATTAAGATAATTAACAAAAAAACACAAGCATTGCTATAATCATCACAAATCCCATAAAAACCAAAAGAACATCATGCATGATCCTAGCCTAGGTTACTAACATCATCACACAAGATCATTAAATAAAATGAACCTAGGATTTAATGGATGTAGGGACATCCAATTAGCATCGGGTATAGTTTATTTCAAAGTAGAAAACCCAATACAACCTATGGTAAGAATTAGGGTTTGAGTAATTTGAAAAAGTAGGAAATTTAGGGATTTTAGGTTTAGGGTTAGAGTTTTGGAAGGATATGTAAAGGAAAGATGGATTGATGAAAGGATGAAGGCTTGAGATGGGAGAATCGAATAATTCGAAGAAAGTACCTTGATGGAGGAGGAGAGAAGATGGCATGAGGATAGATGAAGACCTCGTATCTCTGTGATGAAGATTAGCCTCACACCAATCTTCCTTCCAAATCGCATGAAAGTATTTTCAAATCGCATGAAGATGGAGGAAGAAAGTAAGAGCTTTTCTCTCTCTTTTATCATTATTATTATCACAAAATCCAATAGGAGAGAGGTCACACGCTCCCTCTCTTTTTATAGATCCAAGAAGTTTCAAAAATTACAATAATACCCTTGTCTTGTGAATCTTAACGAAAATAACCCTAGTCTAAATAAAACGAACCAAAATACTCATAATGTGTCAAAATATAAAATAATAAAAAACTAAATCCTAAAAGATGATAAAGTCTAAAACTGATTTGGATGATCAACGATCAATGGCCCGATCATGTAATCCATGTGATCCTATGGCCCAATCGTCGCGTCCCTCCGATCCAACGGTCTGGATCACTCTATAAAACAACCCATGTGCATCTTCCCAGTGTGGGGTCTTCCAGATGCTCGCACATGCACATGGGGTCTTCAACACGATCATGGGTACTTGCCTAGCCACAGGGAAATCGATACGGCCCGCCGCCTCCTCTGATACGTACGTAAGGGTGTATGTGATGTGATGTCCCCATCGCATCAGTGATCACCAAATTTGGCATGGCGTGGGTTTTTGCTCATATTTGTCATAGGGCTGATCGAAGGTTGGTCATCTGCGGCTTGGGGTTTTATTTTGTGTTTATTATGGTGCATTTTAGTGCATGATTGCGGTCAATTTGGCTTGAAAGGAACCATAGGATTTTCAATGGAAAAGGCCTTCTCGGTGCATGTGATGGTGAAAAAGATTTTTAGACTCCTAATGGTGTGGGCAAAGGCAGATACAAGATTTAGGGGCTTCTCTTGTTTGATAATCCGAAGGTTGTCGCTGGATGGAAAGCTCCGTCGTTGGGTAGTTTCAAGGTAAACTTCGATGGATGTTGTTTTGGTAATCTTTTTGGTCAATTTCTTGCATGTTCCCCGAGAGGCTAATGTAGAAGTGAATGTTTGGCTAACCTATGTGCATTTAGGACTTCTCATTCAAAACAGAAGATGATGGGTTATAAGACTGTCTTTGTGATTTTAATTTTTTTGCCAACTGTTCCTTTTGTGGTTCCTAGTGAGCATATGCCCCTTTCCTGTAATTTGTTCCTTTTCCTTTCTTTATCATGCACACCAATAAAAACAAAAACTCACCGTCTGCCCATTTTGCGTTGTACGTGCTCAACACTGCGATTTAGAGTATGATCAGTCTCAGTAACTGGCTTTCTTAGAAAATGTCCCCGTATGTTTCATTGATATGTGGCAATCATGCACCACTCAAGAGAATGCATGTACATAACACTTTCATACATGTATCAGTACAATGTACAACATCATGCACATTCATGTACATGCATGTAACATCATGTACCTGCATTTTACCCATCAGATGCTTTTATGCACACATGCTTAGGTCTCCATATGTATGGATGGATATATGTACACATGGTTCGATTCTTAAAGTCAAGCCTAAACGGTTGCATGTTGATAGATGGATGTCTTCTTGAACAGATGTTTTACAAGCAAGCCAAGAAAACCAATCAGTGCTGTACGATATTGTAAACTTACTCGGGAGAAGCAAAGGTCTTTGAAAGAGACTTCTTATGAGATGGTATTCTCTGTCTTTGAATCAGATGATGAATGATGTGTGTAATCTCTATATCATTTATTTTAGTGTTGCTTGCCTTAATTCTCAGACTTTGCTAGGGGTGTCCTTTTTCTTTCTTCTATTCTCCCATCTGTGAGAGAGGAAATGCTCTGAAAATTACCAAAGAAATAGACGAAAGTGGAAACAGGTTATCAATTATTATTATTATTTTAGCATGAAGGATGGCATGGTGTGCTTAGATATTCTTGTTCATAAAGACAGGATTCCAGATGTGTACTCGTTTGTCACTTAAGTAGTTGCAATTTTAATTAATCTGCATGTATTTTTTCTTCCATATGGGGAGGGAGGGAGGGAGCTCCCTCCCTCTCTCTACTCGTGCCACACCTTCATTCTCTTGGAATCTGGTATCTCTGTTGTTATGGACTGGTTAGGGCTTCCAAGATGTGGGGAAGCCAAATCTAGTCAAGAGTTTTTATATTCTGATTTCTGTAATGCGAAAAAAACCCAATTCATAAACAAGCAGATTTTGAGAGTTTTCATATTCTGATTTCTGTAATGTGGAAAAAAAACCCCCCAATTTATAAACAATCAGAGTTTGATAGTTTTCATATTCTGATTTCTGTAATGTGAAAAAAAAAACCATTTCATAAACAATCAGATTTTGAGAGTTTTCGTGTTCTGATTTCTGTAATGTGAAAAAAAAAACCCCAATCCATAAACAATCAGATTTTGAGAGCTTTTATATTCTGATTTCTGTAATGTGGAAAAAAAACAATTCATAAACAATCAGGTTTTGAGAGATATCATGAAATTGACAAAAAAATCGTCATATTATATCTTTTAAAAAATAATTCCTGTGCCATTAGAAAATTGGGCTTTTCTTAGATGGCGCAGATTTTGATTTGAGTTTGTTTTATTTGATTTTCCATAGAAAAAGGTTCTTTTTAAATGTTTTTTTCATGCAGAATCCCCTGTTTTCTTTGAAGATTTGATTGAATTGAAGTGGGGTTTCTTTGGGCTGATTTTTTAATTGAATTCTTGATAGGAGGGAAGTTTTGCGATGGGTTGATCTTTATATTGGCTGTTTTCTGTGTAATCATCTGTTTTTTCTTGATTTTCCATAAAAGGGGAGTTAGATTTTTCTTTTTTAAAATAAAGTACCTGAGATCTGTTGAGATTTGTTGATAGAAGGAATAGTTTTGCATTTCCTTTTGATTGAAAAACCTTCGCATTATAACTTTTTAAGAAAAAAAAAAAATCCGGCTCATTATATCTTTCAAAAAAAAAAAAAAAAAAAAGAGATCCAAAAGAAACCATCCACAAAGTATATTACAAGTTTAAATGTCATGTACAATTCATTTATATAATTTCATGGATCAGAGGTTATAATTGTTCAACCATTCTGATTTTTAGAATGTAGCTTAGTGACCATTTCACAATTTAATTGATTCAGTTTGCGTTAACAGTTTAAAGGCGTACAATTTCTGAGTACCTATGTTTCAAGAGTTGTACACAATCTGAATATCAAATAACTGCCCTAAATATGATGAGTGGGAATATGGAATGCATTTCAGCATTTCAAAATGGGATTTCGAAATGGAGTTATGATATTATTTCAGCATTTCAAAATGGGATTTCGAAATCGAGTTATGATATTATTTCAGCATTTCAAATGGAAATTTCAGTTTGGAATATGAAATGCATTTCAGCATCTTATCTGCTTGGCAATGAATGTGGCAGATTGAAGATTGCTTCGCATGTGAAGCTGTAAATTGCTGAGGTGAGTGCTCTAAAAGTACTGGAGCTATTCCAATAGTACCGGATCAATAATTTTCGGTTTCTAAACAATTTCTACTTTCTAAAAGCCATACAATCCAGTGAGATTTGACGGTAGGGCCTGCACATTTGATGTACGCCCATTCACTCCTAGATGTGTAGTTTGGTTATGGTATTGAAAACTGTGGGCATGATTTGATGAGTTGTACATTCTTATCAAATATTGGCGATTTTCGGATATATGCATTCTTTTCGCTTCTCTATCTCAGGCTCCAAAAAGTAGTTTAATGTGTGTACTCGGCTCTATGATGTGCAGGAAAGAGATGGCGAAGAGGGTGTGTTTATTCATCTCTGATGTGCAGAAAAGAAGGAATTGAAAATAAAAGGAGCTTGCAGATTGTTTATAGATGTCATTTTATTTTTTTGCTTTTCCAAATTCAATATTCCTTGTGTTATTTATTTTTTAGTGGTTGTGGGGGGAGATTAGAGATATATAGCTTGATTTTTGTTTATATTTATTCGAATTTCAACAATAGGCTCTCACTTATTTCAATCCAGATGGATGGGGATGTGAAGTTTCTTTTGCTTCATGTTTGGACGGTTTATAGCCGTTGACTCCCTCTTTCAATCTCGGTTACATATGGAAATGATACTTGCAATCATGGTTTTTGATGATGCTAGTGTGGAACCATTTAGCTCGAGCAGTGTCATCCAACTTCAGCTAAAAAAGGCCAACAATAATTAGTTTACTGCTGCTTTGTGGATGGGGCCATCTAGTATATCCTCTAAATGCCGTGCACAAACTGTGGATGAGACTGTGCATCCGATCCTTTACATTCACACCAAAATGAGCACTCATTTATTTATTTTTATTTATTTTTTATGGGCTTCTGCTTATTGAGCTTGTAAGATGGCATTGATGTTCATGGAACTTGCAAGATTTAGATATTTGGTTGGGGCATTAAACATTTAGTTTTCTATCTCAACCAGGGTTAAGATGATTAAAATATTAGAATGTGGCATATCAAAGGTTCAAATGTCATATTAAGATTGTATCATATTTAGAATTTATCGGAATGTGGCATATTAAGGCCGTCGCTCTGATTGAGGTTGCAAGACGCCTGGATTCATGGCCTGCTTGACAGTTTGATCAGCCTGCTTTATGGGCTTGGTTGAACCATGGACCTGGTCTCCGTGCCTACATTGTGCACCTCCGTCCATCAATAGCCAGCGAGTGACCATTTTATTTCCTTTTCAAGCAATTTTCTGTACGCATTTCATTTTATTCGGACCTTCTCTAATCAATCATTCAACCGCCCATAGTCAGAAATTCCTTCTTGTTCTTGGCAGTTCAAGAACAAGTAGAGCTTTGCAAACCTCATATGCATCCCCAAATCAGCTATTGCACATATGCCGTGACAGATGTGATTCATCAGCAATATCCAAGCCACCACCTTGTGGATGATGTTCCTTTCCAATGATGGAAAGATTTTCATTGTTTCACACAACGATGCTGCAAATAATGCATTGAGATGTTTTCCAACGAATAAGAAGTAACGAATGTTTGATGCAACATGCTAATTTCAAATCATTAAAATGAGTGAGAAATCTTTTCAAATCATGAAGATGTGCGCACGATAAAATATATTTTGCAAAATGGAGCACGGGGGTCTATTGCACCATCCAAATAATCAAAAGATCCATCTAATGGCCCACGATATTCTATTTCAATAGTCCATTCACTTGTGCATGATTTTCTGAACTTTTTTGTACACAAAGTTTCAGATGTTCCACCATTGAGGAAAAAAGTCTTCCAAGATGGATAGTTCCAGATGCAGGGCCCATTCACATGGGTTGGTGACCCATCCATGTCCATCCACAAAGTTACAGCATGGATGGCTGACACCAGGGATTCATCCCAATTGGTCCGTGCCCATCCATATTTCGTTTTTTTTTTTTTTTTAAAAAAAAATACTTTCAAATTAAGATCTATGATTTGTTGATCCCTAATTCGTTGGAAATAAGCAAACCTAGTCAGAATAGGGAATAAGAATAATCCCTAATTGTATTCCAGTTTTCTTCCTCTCTCTCTCTCTCTCTCTCTCTCTCTCTCTCTTTCTCTCTTTCAAATTTAGGAATAAGAAATTCCAAATAAAGAAAGCTCTAATATTGGAACCCCCTAGTTCTTTGAAATTAATCAAATCTGATTAGGGTTTCCACCATTGAGGGATAATGGCGCATGTTTCCTTAGGGCATGAACTTCACGGCTGCTAGGATGGAGAGGTCCGAGTAGAGAGATGACATGAGAGAGATAGAAGAGATGGAGGAGATCTGCTGGAGAGAGAGAGAGAGAGAGAGAGAGAGAGAGAGAGAGAGAGAGAGAGAGAGTCGTTTGGTGGGGTTGAGAGGCTGGAGTTGAGAGTGTTTTTCATTTTTTAAATAAAATAAACTATGGATGGTTCAGATTGAGTTAATTACCACTTGTCTCTTTTAATTGATCAAGAGAAGACTGATGATTGGTTTGAATATGTCCATCAAGCTTAATTGGACTTTAAATCATTAAATAGAAAGATTGCCAATTTTTTGATGCAATCTTCCAAAAATAAATTGAATCCGACTTTTGTCAATTTGACTTTCGATTGGGGTCGATTCAATTGAAAGGGTCGAAAACAGTTCGGAGACTAAAATCCCAAAATTTTGATTTTATCGATTTAATCGAAAGTTAGTCGATTCGATCGACAGACCATCGATTTGAGTCAATTTGATCAACAATGCTGACGATCTAATTAATAGACCACTGAACTGATTTGTTCGATTTTGAACCCTAATATTTGAATGAACAAACTTAGTATACATGTAATTTCACATACATTGGACCATTTATAGGTCATTAGAAAGTGGTCAACCACTTTGATGTGATCAAGTGAGTCTCATATCAGTTTTTGAACCCTACTTTAAGGGTTGGGTTTGGAGGATTCAGTGGGACAACATGTGATCCTTCTTATGGACCCCACTGTGGGAACTTGATCAATCAAAGGTGGGCCCCACCATGTGAATTAATTAGATCAATCAATGATTTCATTTATATGATTGTTAAGGAACTATAATTCAAACCAATCTTACTATTTTCCTGAATCATCTCCAACAAATATAGATGAGTGATCCCAACATGTTTTCCTTCAATTGGGATTATAGTAGTTTGATTGTTTGATGCGTTTACTCTGAAGTTGCTGTTGTGTTCTCTTACTTTAAAATTATTTGATTTAACAATAGTTGAACTCATGATCTGATTTGCTGTATCGATGTAATTCATGAATTGATTTTTTGTATCGATGTTATCGGATCACATGTAATTTGCATTGATTGTAATATAAGAATCGGAGTGATTTATGCAATCCATGGTTTATAATTGTGTTGCTATAATTATGCGTTCATATCTTATATGCATAATACATGCTTGAATTCCTGAGGGATCTCCTTGAATAATATATATGGTAAAATCGTTACCGGATGCCAATTATACTGGTGGAAGCCTACTCAATGAGTAAATGCGGGCCCGACTCATGTCTATCAAAATGGTAGAAGCCTTGCAAGGAGTAGATGCGGGTTGACGAGTTTTCAATTAAAACAAGTGGGCGATTTCTCACTTAATGCATTTATGCATTTACGCATTTGCACGACATCCATTTCTTACATTCACTCTGATGTATGTCTATTTCTATAATATTGTATATTGTTCTAAATTCATTTTGGTACGAAGAACTATGTCAGGAATTCTAACTTGGCCTGGCCAGATTATCCTCTATTAATGAAAAACCATATAAATGTAACTGAAGCTAAATCATTAGCACAAGAATAGAAAAAAACAGTCGAGCCAGTGAATGACCCACAAGAGACGTGGCCCTACTTGATTGAGGAGTTCGATGCATTGGATTAATTGCTGAATTCACTACTTCATTTCTTAGAATTTTATTTAATTATCTGGAATATGTTGGACATGAATTTGATAATTGTCGGATTGATTATTTATTATTTACCTTGAGCAAGATCCCAAATGGATGGGCCCTTAGCTAAATTATTAATAGTTAACTGGAATGGATGTATGATTATGAGTATGTTTGAATGTAATGTAGATCTTGCATTAAAGAGATCAAAATTATGTCTTTGCATAAATGTATTGAATAGAGTAAGTACACTTGGTATACAAGTCCCAATGCAGATCTCAGGTCTATATTGTGCACTCAGTAGCTAAAATTCGGGTCGTGACAATAGTGGTGCACATTGTTGTTAATTAATTCAAACATGTAGCCACACATATAATGAACGACCCGATTTCGATTAAACAAGTGTAATTGGATTAGGTGTTGAGCATGCCAGAATTGTGTTCGATTCAAATCAAACTAAATGCTTATGACCCTAGATGCTGACTTAGCTAGATTAGAATTAGATATGTAAAGATTGACTTGACTATTCAACCACCGATTGTTACAGAGATATGGTGATTTAAGAAAATAGGGTTAGTTCTTCTTAATGAGATCTTTTTACGTTGAAGACAATAACTTTTCTTTTATTGATTATAGGTTGTATAATCAATTTTGTTAATCAATGTATCCAGAAAGTACACTAGACAAAAGTAGAAAAAAATAAACATAATATATTGTCTATGGTGGTTTGTGCTGGCAAAAGTGATAGTGAAAAATACTAGACAATCGTGGTGGGAGGTTAGCCGGATATGATTGGAAATGTACCAAGTAAGAATACAAGAAGTTGGGGATTCGACGATGGGGTCGTGGATATTTAAATTAACATATTGACGTATTATAAAGATACGCCGGACAACATCGAAACTAAGTTAAGAACTAATAGTTCTAGAATTGTTGCAGCATGGCTAGATAAAAGTGGTGGGAAGTAAGTTAAGAATTTATTTTTATTTTTATTTTTTATTTTTTTTTGTTAGCTTGTTAGTACACCCCACTGTCAGTTGACACTTCAGTGTTAGCCACCCCCACTAGAGATTGATACCAAGACCTCAAGTGTTGAAACGAGGTATCTTTCACTTAGTCTACCACTTGAGCAATGGATCAGGGTGTAATGAAGTTAAACTAATACATGTCTATGGTTTCCAAAAGAAATAAACAACATACAGTTGAATGGTTGTGTTTATGTTGGCATGTGGCCTAAACTCTTCTTTGAGTGCTAGTTTTATAGGCTTATAAGAAGTGGTGGTTGCACTTTAAGCTTCGTTACTTGCTTATGAGTCTTCCTATTCCGTAGCGGCCATATCCTTTTCTTGGATTTGGAGTCCTTACTATATTATGCCATTGTAAACCATTTGCTTCTATTTCTGTATAACTTTACGTTGTTCACTTTGATTTTCTTGCAACCTCTAAAAAAATCTCATATATTCTTCGAGAGAGTTTTCTTTTTTAATATGAGACGGCTATATGCTATGTGTATGTAGGCCACTGAAAATCTGACAACAACAGCCATTTGGACAAAGCTTCCTCTACACCCTAAGGATCGTGCGTGCCATGCATCTATGGGTCATGTGTCATGTGAGAGACGAGTCGTCTTTTAAATTTTAGTTGTACCTATGGTTCTCGGGATACGTGTCCTCAATAAATAGGAGTAAACGGTCTCAGCTACTGTGAGAGTATGTTCTCTCTCGTCTTTTGTAAGAGTATGTCGACATGTGGTGACTTCTCATTCATTAATCAGAAGTGCACAAGGCTATTAGTGTAAACACACATTTTTAAAGATAATACTCTAATTTTGTCTGAGCATTTATTTAAACTATTAATTAGTCGAACATGACATTGTTTTGATAAACATTAACAATTCAATAAGTGGTGTAAAGAAAACAAAAACATCTATTTACAGAAAATGTTTCTAAAGAGCCACATTTGTAAGCTATAGTAAAGTTCCATCAATGGACGCAGATTGAGTAGCTCTGTGAGGCCAAATATGTAGGGATTTTATCGACACCGTCCATTCATTTTGCCATTTTTTAAAGGGTACAAATCCAAAAATGAGGCAGGTGCAAGCTCAAGTGGACCACACAATGGAGATTAAACACATACTGTTGAAAACATTTCAGAGGCCACAGAAGTTTTAGATCAAGCTGATATTTGTGTTTTCCTTTGATCCAGGTCTATATGACCATATAAACAGGTTGGATGGTTTCAGTAGTAGGTATCATTATCATTGCTGTTTCTTATGGTTCGGTGGACTTGAACCTTGGATCTGTCTATTTTTGGCTTACACCCTAAAAATAATATCAAAAAAATGGATGAACGGCGTGGATCACATAACGGTGGCCCCTGTCTCCATCCATGGCTTAGAAAAGGAGTGGCCGTAGAAAATATATATGGCTAAAAGGCCATTTGCTAAGGCCTCACATACGCGTGTAATAAAGCTCAGCACACTCTAATCAGAGATCCAATCCATCCATAGAACGGTGCGATTGCATTAAAATGCCCAAAACCATGAATCGGATTGATCAATCTAATGGATGGATTAGATCTCGCACGTATGTACCATGCTGGCACATGTGTGGTGTTTACAAACGAACATTATTGCACGGAAGAAAAGGATTAGGAGGTTCACGAGCAAAACGAGGAATAACTGCCCAACTGAATCATGTTTTCGTCTCGAGAAAATAGTTCCTTCTCGCGTTTTTGTATCGAGAAAACCAACTGGCTTGTGTCACAACTTTGTGGGCCCCACCATTATGCAATTATTTTATACCGGGATGAGTAAAATACATAGACAGATCCAAAGCTCAAGTGGACCACACCAAATTAAAATAAGAGAGATTAAACGCCTACCTTCGAAAACTTCTTAGAAGTATGAAAGTTGTGTTTTTCTTTCGTCCAGGGTTACCTGACTTTATAAACAGGTTGGATAGTAAATAAACATTGCAGTGAGCCCTAAGAAAATTTTAACAGTAAGGATTAAATCCTGATAATTTTCTGTGGTGCGGTCCACTTAAGCTTTAAATCTGCCTCATTTTTGGATTAATATACTAAAATGAGTTAGGAAAATGGATGCATGAAACACATATATCTAATGGGGCTTTGACACAGCTAGCTTGTTGGCCCTAGGGTCACCAACCAAGACCCGTCTAGCTGAGGTGGCTTCGCTTTTGTTCTTTCGGGTTACCGTAGCTACGCCCTCACACGCGTGCGTATCATCTCTGTCACGCTACCAGAGCATTGAATTTTTTACTTGCGTGTTTAATTGAAGACGTCAAACATTTTTATGCAACTAGGAAGGTAACGTCACGATTGCAACTGCAATAGGAGATGGGAGAGACACGTGGAGTTTTAAGACAAGACTGATATCATAAGATCGGGAGCAGATTAGATGCGGTCCTTACTGTGGGGCCACTTTGAACTATACCCAACACGATATGGTCCTCACAGCAGGGCCACTTTGACGAGTATGTATTCTATATTTATGATGTCCACTTCATGACTTAGGTTCTCATGATCTTATAAATATATAATTTGAATGGCAAATGAATATATTATAGTAGACTTTAGGAAGTTTTTAATGGTGTAGTGTTCAATTATCATTATTCTTATAATATGGTCCACCTTAAGTTTGGGTCTACTTAATTTTTGACTCGTGTTCTAAAATGATTTAAGAAAAAGGCTGTGGATATGGAATACATACATCAAGGTGACTCCCAAGATAAGGGCTGAACCATCTTCAGTAAGGCCATATGCTCCTATGAGGGGCCATCGTGATGCATGGGCCTTTAAAAAAATATATCATTTTAAAGTATAAATATAAAACCGAGACATATGACAATGCAGGGGATTAAATGTCTATACCCCACGCGCCTGCTCACTCACACCACAATTGGTCCTCGAACCAATGATCTCAATCTTGAAACTCTTATGAGTCTACTACCGAGTTATAGGGTTGCAGGCTTTAGGACTACAAAAGTTTAAGATCAAGCTAATATATGTGTTTTACCTTCACTTATGTCTATTTGGCCTTAAAACATGTTCTATGGCGAGTAAACATCAGAGTGTGCTTTTAGAAGGTTTCAATGGTGTATGCCATTATCTCCCCTGCTTCCCATGGTATGGTCCATTTCAAACTTGGACTGGTCTCATTTTTTGGAGGTGTAACTTAAAATGATATGAAAAAAATGGATGGACGGTACGGATGAAGCCCATACATCACAATGACACCTCGGAGCCCTTGCTAATTTGTGTCCATAATAATGTATGTACCCACCATGCATGAAGCATGTGTTTTATGCATGCAGCTCAGCCATTTTGTCCCCTCATTTTAAGGCATGAGTTGAATCATATCTAAGTGGACCACATCACAGGAAACAATGGTGATTGAAAACTTGTGAATTACAAAAGTTTTGCATCACGTGCATATGTATATTTTTCATTCATGTAGGCTGGTATGATCTAATTAACAGGTTGGATCGCAAATAAAAATTACAATTGGCCTTAGGAAGTTTTTAATGGTGGGCCTTCAACGCCAAACATCCACTGTGTGAACACGTGGCGTACATCAGCTCACATAAAAACGTCCACTCTGTCTGATCCACTTTATACAAGGAATTAGATTAGTTGAACGAGTCTAACCTACGATTCATGGGAATTTTTAGTTGAATTCAGACGATTGACTATTTTAAATTTCAAACGTCCATTAAATACTAACCAATCAGCTCACAACTTGCATGGTTTAGTTATCTCTACTCCACGTGTGCAATTTTTTGAGCCTGCATATATCAACTATCACATTCTACCAGAGAAAAAGAAAAAAGAAAAAAGAAAGAAAGATCAGTGGCTATTGGTGCATTTTCAGCGGATAGATCACCAAGAGGACCCTTTGGTGTACCACGAGATCGCTTGGTGGTTGACCAAGTTGAGATAATTTAATGGATGGCTCAAATCTCATACATGTATGTCAGGTTGGCAAATATTCTCAGGGATGGATAAATGCGTCCATCCTATTTGATATTTTATAAAGTTTTCTATCCACAGTAAAACTATCGGATGGATGGTCCAGATCATCCAATTTTCATCCGGTTAGTGGGCTCTCACAACATCTATACCCATGCTTACAGGAACGGGTTCTAATTTGTTGCATGCGCGTGGTGGTATATAGTAAATCCAGACCGGCCATCTTGTTGACTTTTAGCTTGGATGCATACGGTACAAAAAGGGACATGGGACCTACGTGTTCGATTTGTGGTCCTTGGATAGACTTTGAAAATGATAACAAAAGGGAAACTTCTTTCGATCAGATGGATGGTCAGGATTCACCGCAGCAAGACAATGTGTCTGGACACTTAATTGGGTCAATGTCTTACATCAGAACCATTCATCAGATGGGTCCCACTGAAAACTTATCCTTCCCAAAAAAATCAATGTGTTCTAGCCATGGATATTGTACATGGGCCATTTATCATTTTCTTTTATCCCAATTCTTTAGATTGTCTAGTTGTTTGTACATGTGTGGCCCACCTTATGAGTGGGATCACACGTCCGAATATGTCCCTCTTTTTTCATATATATATAGTGGAGTTTAGACCGTCTAAAACAATCCATTTCTAATGGAAATCAATCAAAATTCCTTTCAGACGAGATAAACAGAGAGTTGATTTCTCGTGACAATTGGACGGTGTCAACATTCCCAACTAAAATCTGCCAATCAAACAGTAAAATGGGATATACTAAAACCGGCCAACCGAATACTGGTGTTACACGGACGCGAATTAGGTGGTGTTGGCATGATGTATTGGGATCTGTGGGGCCCACCGTGATGTATTTTCCGTATCCACACTGTCCATCTATTTTGCTAGTTCATTTTTGGAGATGAACCCAAAAATGAAGTATATCCGAAAGCTCAAGTGGACCACACCACAGGAAACAGTGGAAATAATGACACCCACCATTGAAACCTTTCTAGGGCCCACTGTAATGTTTATTTTCCATCCAACCTGTTGATAAGGTCACACAGACCTTGATGAGGGGAAAACACAAATATCAGCTTGATACAAAACTTTTGTGGTCCCCAAGAGGTTTTTAATGGTAGATGTTCAAGTTCAATCACCACTGTTTCCTGTGGTGTGGTCCACTTAGCTTCAGATCTACTTCATTTTTGGTTTTATGACCTAAAATGAACTGGAAAAACGGATGGACGGAGTGGATATAATACACATATATACATCAATAAGGCCACAAACGCCACTTTCCTACACTTCACTCCACAAAATGTGAACTGTTTATCGAATGTTTTTTGTGTCTGTCGGTTTAAATCCGAATGATTGTATGGATAGGATCATGAGATTCATAACGTTTTAATACATGTGCCCTCAACGGTAGGTGTGATTAGATGGACGGTTGAGGTGGGTCAGTGGAGAGACGGCATTACCATATTCCCATTCTACTGGCTCTACCACTTCATCAGTGGCTCTTCACGAAAGCGTGCTTTCCAGCTATTTCGTCTGTCAGCAAGTATGGGGGGTTCATCACATACTATCTCCGTTGGGAATCTGGGGCCATTTGATTCCTTACGCAATAAAAACAGCCATAGAAAAGGAAGGGAAACCCTTTGTCTTTTTCAGGCTCTCAGCACACTATAATCTCAGAGAGGATACCCTTCTACCCATACATTCCAGAGAAGCATCTCTCTCTCTCTCTCTCTCTCTCTCTCTCTCTCTCTCTAGTTTTCATGTAATTTTGGTAAACTACATTGTCAAAAGACATCAGCTACTTCTTCTTTCATCTTTATTGTTGTTGTTTCTTCTGGTTTGTGGAATATGAGGGTGAGGAGGGCCTTTGGTATTATTCTTTTCGTAGTTTTCATGGTAATCCAACATGAAGTAAAAAAACCTGTGAGCGTGGATGGAGGCTTTGGGAAAACCAGTGGAACCCATTTTTTAATGAATGGGAGGCATTTTTACATGAATGGTTTTAATGCATACTGGTTGATGTACATGGCATCTGACCCATCTACGAGAGGGAATGTAACCAGTGCCTTCCAACAATCCTCTGGCTATGGAATGACAATGGCAAGGACTTGGGCTTTTAGAGAAGGTGGCTACAAACCCTTGCAGATTAAGCCTGGCGTTTATGATGAGATTATGTTCCAGGTACCATAACCCACTAGGGTCATACCCCCCAAAACCTTTTTTTTTTTTTTTTTCCATTTCAAGGACTAATGTTGCACTTGTTTACAAGATCCGAGTGGTTCATCAGGTGGGCATCAGTTACCATTGTAAATGCTCGCATGGGGCCCACCAGATGAACGGCCCAGATTTTGCACGCACGTGCCAAATTCGAATGTGGGGGCACTTGCAAGTAAGCATTCATCTTAGGTTCATCAATCAATAAAGAAGAGAAAGGAAAGAAAAATAAAGGTAGTTAGAAGTTAATGAGTTTTTTATTTTTATTTTTTTAAAATTATTATTATTATCAGGGATTGGATTTTATGATTTCCGAGGCTAAAAAGTATGGAATCTATCTGATTCTGTGTTTGGTGAATAACTATCCGGATCTTGGGGGAAGAAAACAATATGTGAAGTGGGCCACGGAGCAGGGCCAGTCCCTGACCTCCGATGATGACTTTTATACCAACAATGTTGTTAAAGGCTTCTACAAGAACCATGTCCAGGTACTGAATAATCTCTCTCTCTCTCTCTCTCTCTCTCTCTCTCCATATTGTGTGCGTGAGAGGCCGCATCCATTCCATCCATAAGGTGTGATACTTCTCGCTTAATTTAAAACATAGAACGTAGTCTCTTTTCTGTTGGGCGCAGCCACACGCATGAGGTGGTGAGAGAGAGAGGGAGAGTGTTTGTGTCCTACTTGCACATTTTTTTTTTCTTTTCATGTTCTTAAAGCAGTCACAACTCTCCCGTGGCCAGCCAGTGTGCCACGCATCCTTGGCTGCCTCGTTCTCCTATATATTTCCTTCCTTCTCTTTAAAGTAGTAGCATATGTACGTCTCTGGTTGCAGCTAACCATGGATTGCCATGTGTAGTGGGTTGGGCTGGCTTATTTTTTATTCCATTCATTAGATGCGCCCAATCATGGTGAATGGGCATTCTAAAATTCCCTCTGTTCCAAAAACATAGGTGGGCCACGTGATTTTACTGGTGTTTAATTTAGGCATGATTTCGCATGGTTTGGTCCACTTGGGGTTTGGATCAACCTTAATTTTGGGATCCAACGAGAAAGATTTAAGGGGCACACATGATAGACGGAGTGGATGTAATACACACATCATAATTAGGCCCACACACAAAATTGTAGGATAAGCTATGAGGTGAGTGGATTGATTAATGAGTAAACTCTGTGGGGTCCACCGTGATTTATGTATTTTATCCACTCTGTCCATCCATTTTACCATATGATTTTAAAACATGGTGGAATGGAAATTAAAACATCAAAGTGGGCCCACATGTTAATTTGTACTGCAATGGATCCTGCCTCAATAGTGAAACCATGTGGCACCCACTCGTGTGACGCCCATGTCGGTGCCTATGTTGGAGAATTTTAACGTTTAAAATGGGTGGGTCCTACTGAAACGGCCTAATCAATGGTCTAAAAAGGCTTCTCGAAATTTCTTCTTATTTTATTTAATTATTTATTAGGCTGTTCTTACAAGGATGAACACGTTTACTGGGGTGGCTTACAAGGATGATCCCACCATTTTTGCATGGGAACTCATAAACGAACCTCGCTGCGAGGGAGACCTCTCTGGAAATACTTTACAGGTAAGAAATTCCACACACACATACATTTCTATTTTAATTTTTAAGGGGTTACCCTTACATGATAGCGAAAAGATGTCAAGATCATGGAAACTGCTACTTAAGCTTGTGTTTGGCAGCACAAAGTGAAGTGAATCACAAATTCTAAGTTTGATAAATGAAAAATATAACTTCTTGATTCAGTAATGCATCCAAACACACCATAAATCAGGCTCGCACTGGTGTTTGGCAATTGAGTAAGAAAGCACTCAATGAAGACAATATGAAGATCTTTCATCGCCTCTTTTAACCGCTTGTTTTCATTTTTTTTCCAATTATATTCGTGTGTACATTTTTCTTTTCAATTGTTTTTTGAAAAGAGAAAATTTAAGACACAAGAATAAATAGGTTTTCTAGCATATGGTCTAGATCATCATGGGTGAGTATGGTTGCACCAAATATCAAAAAATTTCATGAAAAATCAGTCAAATTAGGTGGAAATTTTCATGATATTTCATGAAATTTGGTGCAACCAAACACACCCTAAACTATTACAAGAAACGCCATATTCATATGTATTAATATAAAACTTCAAGGATGGTTGCACCAAATATCATAAAATTTCAAGAAAAGTCAGTCAAATTAGGTGGAAATTTTCATGAAATTTGGTGCAACCAAACACACCCTAAACTATTACAAGAAACACCATATTCATGTGTATTAATATACAACTTCAAGGATGCTAATGGTTGCACCAAATATCATAAAATTTCACAGGAAGTCAGTCAAATTAGGTGGAAATTTTCATGATATTTCATAAAATTTGGTGCAACCAGACACACCCTAAACTATTACAAGAAACACTCTATTCATATGTATTAATATAAAACTTCAAGGATGCTAATGGTTGCACCACATATCATAAAATTTCACGAGAAGTCAGTCAAATTAGGTGAAAAATTTCATGAAATTTGGTGCAACCAAACACACCCTAAACTATTACAAGAAACACCATATTCATATGTATTAATATAAAACTTCAAGGATGCTAATGGTTGCACCAAATATCATAAAATTTCACGAGAAGTCCGTCAAGTTACGCGGAAAATTTCATGAAATTTGGTGCAACCAAACACACCCTAAACTATTACAATAAACACCATATTCATATGTATTAATATAAAACTTCAAGGATGCTAATGGTTGCACCAAATATCATAAAATTTCACGAGAAGTCAGTCAAATTAGGTGGAAAATTTCATGATATTTCATGAAATTTGGTGCAACCAAACACACCCTAAACTATTACAATAAACACCATATTCATATGTATTAATATAAAACTTCAAGGATGCTAATGGTTACACCACATATCATAAAATTTCACGAGAAGTCAGTCAAATTAGGTAGAAAATTTCATGAAATTTGGTGCAACCAAACACACCCTAAACTATTACAAGAAGCACCATATTCATATGTATTAATATAAAACTTCAAGGATGCTAATGGTTGCACCAAATATTATAAAATTTCACGAGAAGTCAGTCAAATTAGGTGAAAAATTTCATGAAATTTGGTGCAACCAAACACACCCTAAACTATTACAATAAACACCATATTCATATGTATTAATATAAAACTTCAAGGATGCTAATGGTTGCACCAATATCATAAAATTTCACGAGAAGTCAGTCAAATTAGGTGGAAAATTTCATGATATTTCATGAAATTTGGTGCAACCAAACACACCCTAAACTATTACAAGAAACACCATATTCATATGTATTAATATAAAACTTCGAGGATGCTAATGGTTGCACCAAATATCATAAAATTTCATAAAAAGTCAGTCAAATTAGGTGGAAAATTTCATGATATTTCATAAAATTTGGTCCAACCAAACACATCCTAAGCTGTTACAAAAAACACCATGTTCATATGTATTAATATAAAACTTCTTGCGTTCTGTAATTTATAGGATTGGATTGCAGAAATGGCGGCTTTTGTGAAATCCATTGACAGTAACCATCTTCTAGAAGTTGGACTCGAAGGGTTTTATGGCGAATCCAAGAAGCAATCTAATCCTGGTGGTTACCAATTTGGAACAGATTTCATCTCCAACAATCAGATACCAGAAATTGATTTCGCGACGGTGCATGCCTACCCAGATCAATGGTATTTTTTTTAAAAAAATTTCTTTTCTACATCTACAGTAGTTGTCCATGGACTCCACCAAGACATGTTTATAGCATTCAACCTATTCAGAAAGGTTGCCCCACACTATAAAAGTTGAAAGCCTAAAAAATCAGGCTAATCATCAAATGGGCCACCACACGAATTTGAGTGTTTTTTGAATGGTTGCCCATTGTTTTGTTTGGTGGAGCCAGATGAGGGGCATTGTGCACCACCAATTTCATGTCTGATTTGATATATATGGTTCCACTGTTTGAAATGTTTTATTTGATTTATGTATGCATTATTTTATTTTATTTTTTAAAATGAAAACCGCTTGTGGAGGCTTCTCATTAACAAAAGGGAGCCAGATACACATTTCAGGAGCCCCTAGGAATAAAATCTCCCCGGGGCGCCTATCATATAGAAGAGAACAAGAAAAAAGACACTATACAAAATAAAAACTGAGACGGGCTTGGGCAGAGCCCCAAAGAACTCAGCCCGTCTAGGCTTACCTAACCACACCCAGACTGACCTTGTCCAGAAACAGAAGACCTCAAGCCCGAGCTGAGAGATCAGGCAACGTGGAAAAGATTTGAGAAGTCTAGCTTATTAATTTTTATTTCTTGCTTTTGGGCTGTTGGATTCCATTAGTTGTAGATTGCTTGCTTTGTTCGATTTCTATTATTTGTTCCATGGTTTTCATTGTGATATATGGTCCGTCCCAAGCCTAGCTACCCCAATAGTTCACATTGCATTCTTCTCCTAATGATTGATTTATGTTCTCTCTCAATCGTGGACATCATTTTTTTTTTGTTGATAAATATATAATTTTTATTTTAGAAAGCATGATTTCAAAATTTAAGGGGTCATGATAAGATATAAATGAAAATCTCATATTTCTTAGACAATTGTTACTTTCATCTCATAAACTACAAACAAAGCTTTTTTTTTTTTTTTAAAAGTTATTTTCTTTTAAAGATGTATGGTTTTTTGTGTATCCAAAATCTTTTGCCTTTGGATTAACTGTATTGGAACACACACATATTTCCCTTAAAAATTGTGTTAGTTGTACTTACAAGATTCCAAATATGGTTTACTTTGTTTCTTGATTGGTCATTGCTCAAAGGTTAGCAGACTCAAGTGAAGAGGACCGGCTTAATTTTCTACATACTTGGTCTGAAGCCCACATTCAAGATTCGATTATGGTCCTTAAAAGACCGCTCCTGCTCACTGAATTTGGAAAATCATCGAAGGCTTCTGGGTATACCATTAACAAAAGGGATGCTGTTTTCGAAACTCATTACGACATTATCTACAGCTCTGCGAATAGTGGTGGCCCATATGCTGGTGGGCTCTTTTGGCAGCTCTTGGACCCTGGAATGGATTACATGAGAGATGGCTTTGAAGTTATTATCCCCGAGAGCCCATCAACGGCTAATATTATTGCTCAACAGTCAAAGAAGCTATCGGCCCTTAATTGGTAGAAAGCCCCAATCAATGAAATGTGATAGATTTACCTTTTATTATTATTATTATTATTATTTTTAAAATAAAGGTGGGATGATGCCACCACCAATATATAAATGAACAAAGATATACAGCCTTTCGGGCTGGGCCTAACAACAAGGATTTGGATCCAGCCTATTATATGAGATCTATACAAGGCTAAATAGAAAACAGTGAGAAAAAAAGCCAAGGGAAGGCAAGGCAGCGACTTGGAGAGCAGATGGAGGCGACCTGAAGCACCGAAGAGAGCCAGTCCAGCCCCTTAAATTCATTTTTGTTGGAGGGAATGATAGAAATCAACTTGGTTCAATATGTTTAGAATAAAGAAGTGGTGCACTTTCCTGGAACTAGCTGCTTACAGATGCCAAAGTGGAACATCCGTGTGAGATCCAAGCCTCTCATCACGCAATACATGATTGGTAGATGTGTTGGTCCAAAAATCACGTTCTGAGTTGTTGGTTAATTTCTTGAACCTGTCTGTTGTTTTGGCATTTGTACCTGGCTTTTCTTGCTAATTAATGCTAACTTAACATGCAGCTCCATATTTGTATGACATGCACTCCCTGGAAATGGCAGTCATTGCCATGGAGACCAAATGAGGCTAGTAGATTCATCAAACAGGCCACACCATTCAATTTACAGGTGCGGCCATGGAAGATGAGCTCTCATATATTCAAAGGTATTTTTGAAATTTCTAGAGTAAAAGAGCCATGCCCCACAATACCTTATTATTATTATTACTATTATTTTCTAAAATAGTAAATGTAGATACATGGCTAAAACTTAGTAAGTCCATTTATCCAAGGTTATTTTGGATGACACTACAAGAGTTGTACAAATCTTGATAGTAGAACTCAATCAAAGATTTACAAAACAAATAGGAATACTTTTTAATTCTAAATTTTGCAATCTCATCTTTTAATTAAGAGTTGTCAATCCTTACTTTTGACGATGTGGGGTGCAGCAGGCCAGTGATAAAGATGGAATTCTAAACAGTTGTTGAGATTGGGAAATCCTTACCAAAAAAAAAAAAACATAAATAAATTCTACTAACTTGACAAGATATTATTTTTTATTTTGAGGAGAAGATGATAGGGCGTGTCAGTTTGACTCTAAAATGCTCATTACACAAGCATAAGCAGAGAGATGACATTGAATTATTCTTAATATATTTATGTTTATATCAACAAAGAGGATGGTGCTTCTTCTCCTCCTCCTCCTTTTAGAGATAGCTACTGTTATTACGATGACTATTTACAATAAGGCACTTTAATATCCCTCTGGTAAGAACAAATGTTGTAGAGTGCATGCACCAGGTCTAAAGACCCAGGTGCACCCGTCGTTAATCGGTGGTAGTAGTCACTGTAGTAGTCCTAGGTCAGGACTAGACATGGTCTCTTCAACCCTTTAAACCAATACTGGCAATACTGAATTGGTTTCCATATAATTGAATAAAAATCATAGGGTAATAAAATGATTGCTGCACATCTCCTACCCCATATATTTCCAACTTGCTTGATTTCAATTTCTCCTTGGATTCCTCGCAAAGGATATACAATGGTACACTCAATTCATTCTTTATAAATTCTTACTCTTCAATGACCCATTCCAATTGCCCTTCCAATTCCGAGACGACAACTAGCAGCATGAGCACCAGCAGCAAACTACTCCATGCAATCCTCATTCCTTGTTTGTTCTTGGGTTGAGAAGGTAGCTGATGGAGTTGCTGCTTTAATACTCTCAAATACCTTACCAATCTCTCTTACTGTTATATAGCCCATGCAATAAGCTTGTGCAATAAACGCGTGGGCCTATTACACCTGGCTATTACTGTCATTTATTATTTATATCATGGCGCGTCGTTTGCCATGCATCTGCATGTTGGGAACGTACGTTTCTTTTCATCCGCACCGTTGAAATTTTGAGTCTTCTTGTGGATCAACACTGGCCCAGATGATCTTAACATTTTCATTTTGGTCATTGAGTTCCAACCACTGTATGTTTTATTTTACCGTTGGCTTGATCGCTGCAAGTCCGTGATGGTCTGAATCGCTTGATTGGGATGATTTTGTGTCTGCATTCTCCACGTCATAGTCTATGGTCTGGGTTTATATGCATTTTTAAACTGCGGATGTAATGGATGAGACACCATAGCTTAAACAAAGGTGGTGTACTCTCAACGTGGTCTTCTCCCGAGGGCAGTTCTTACTCCTGCAATGTCAAAGCTGAAACGGAATCGGATACTTCGCTCTGAATTAACTGTGTGTATACTTTATTGTAAAGGGAATTAAAAAACTTCTTTTTTTTAAAAAAGAAAACTGAAGTATATTTCATAGATCAGAAAATGTACAACCTTCAGGTGGGCCCAACAAAAAGAGAGGCAGCCGCACCTATCTTATACCACGATCTAAACTAGACAGGATATAAATAGCTAGCCTACCAGAAAAACAGAAGAAACTCCACACGCAAAAGGATGGACAGGAAAGAAGAGAAAAAAACCTCCCTTCCTTCATTGCCGACGGAGAGCTCCCACCCATGCATTTTCCAAGACAAAAGCTCCTCTGACTAACCTTGGAAGCTCGGAGCGGCAGAAGGAAATGTTGTCTGGGTGACGCTCACTAGCCAACCTCGCTAGCGCATCAGCTACTACATTCCCCTCACGAAAGATGTGTCTGACCTCCAGATTTAGGTTTTTGGCCTTAGCCCTAATGTTCCCCAAAATGTTCCACATGATCCAAAGGTTGGGTGATCCTAAGTCCCTCAACTCATCCGCAATGACTTTGAAGTCAATTTTAAGAATGATATTTACAAGGCCAAGGTTGTAGAAAATATTGGGGCCATCCAAAATGGCCATAGCTTCTGCATAAGTGTTGGAACAAGTTTCGTAATATCGGTGAAAAGAAAAAACAAGCCGACCTAGATGGTCCCGACAAATTCCTCCACCACCACTCTCCCCTGAGTTTCCTCTTGAGGAACCGTCGGTGTTAAGTTTCAACCAAGAATCCGGGGGTTTCGTCCATTTAACAACTGAAGGTCTGGAGGTAAGGGTGATAGGAGGGAAAGGAAGTCTGATAATCTGAATGATAAGATTTTTAGTCATGGAGTTGCTATCCGGAGCTTGGATAAGGGAGCCAATTTCACGCAGCCAATGGAGAACCTTGAATATGATGCCTGAAGTAGACATTTTGCGACCCTCAAATTGAGTTGCGTTACGGCCGATCCACAACTCCCATATAATAAAACAGGGGAGAACCCAATTAGTGTCTTGACCCGGGACCTGTCACTAGCCAGAGCTGACCACTATTTAATTCGCTGCAGAGTAGAAGCATTTAGAGAGAAGGAATGTCAAAAAACGTGCTAAAGTGGGCCCACACCATTGTAGCGGTGCGGCCAAGGCTAAACAGGTGGTCCAAAGATTCGACAGAGGTCTGTTGGTGCTACGTTTGGGGGTTGCTGAAGTGACCCCTGTTTAACATCTGCTGATGGCTGAGCTGATCATTGTTCAACTGAGGGAGGGAAGATCTCAACGTGCCAGCAAAGGGCGAGCTATTTTCGGGAGAGGAAGGACAGCATTCGCATCGAGAAACAAGATGGATTCCGCATTTCTGAATTGCTGTGTCCACTGTTGAGAGTCAAATATTGCATATCAGACCTCAGTTATTACCTGGATTTACAAACATAATGCTGTCTCACGGCCGATTTAATCATGTTTATGCTGTAGGTTGAATTTAGTAGCTTGAGCTGAAAAAGGATGCTAAAAGCTTGGATTTAACGTTATGATGATCACCAAGGCAAAGGATGGACTCCAGGGACTAAGATCGACAGATATGCATGCCAAAGACCCGAGAAATTCTAGCCGTTCACCTTCAAATGGCCCGAAATTGGTGTAGAATGCAAGATCACAAGGTTTTCGCCATCAGATTGATACAAAAATTTATACATGGCTTGGGGACCATAAATTAACCATACACATTGAATTTCAGCCTCTGTAACCTTCTGAAAGTGGCCCAATGTACATATCAGCCCATAAAATCATGATTTGGAGCCCACCTGAGATCTGCATATGCTTCAATTTTGGTTCCAACTGTTTAAATGAGGTGAGAAAGTGGATGGACGGATTGAATTTTGCATATACATTAAGTGGGAGCCACCTTGCATGTGCGTGTGTACAGCCCACGCGCGGGTGCCATGCACTGAACAAAGTCAAGTCGGTCAGCAGCACGCTGACATACTCCTTCTTCCATATCTTAAAATGACGTTGTCCGTCCATTTTTCGTATAGTGGGCCCCACCCATAACCCTTATCAAAGATCTGAACCTTTCATTCGTCTTGTGGGGCAGCCACAACCTACACGTAGGTGTCAGAATTCCAAGAAGCAGCGAGGATTCATTTTCAGCCATTCAAATATAAAAAGGATGGCATAAACGATAAACCTGTAGGACTCTTCAACGAACGATCAATAACACACGTCTCTAACCAAAATTTCTTCATCCATCCAATGGACGGAATGGATTTTCAAAAATAATGAAGGAATGGTCCCCACTAACGTCACAGCGGAACCTTCCGCATCCCTGTTTCGCGTCCGACCGCTGCCCGTTTTGGGAAAACCTGTGGGCCCCACCCATTGTACGTATGGATAATCTGTACCGTCTAAAGTGTATAGGGCTTCGAGAGCTACAAAACCATGTTGTTACTTTGTAAACATACATACACACGTGTGCGATACAGAGGCCACAAACAGGTTGTCCTAAGACGTTCAAAACGATCTTAGCGTGATATCTTCTCTAGGCCGCGTCAACGAACGTTCAAAACTATTCATATTTGAACGAAATTTCGTCCTAAATCCATTGGACGGGGTGGATTTTGAAGAGGACGCTCAGATTCACGTTTTGATGTTTGCTGCACAAGAAGCCTCCAAAAAAATCTCTGTTTACGCATGTGAATGTGTACCACCGACCCCAGCAGCTGACCGCCTTCCAGCCACCGACTATATCAAGTATAAAAGAGAGAGAGAGAAGAAAAAGAGGAAGACATCAGCTTGGATATTGGAGCTTGGAGACGTGGAGAGAGGGAGACAGGGAGAGTTTGTTTTTTTACTGTTTTCTCTTTTCTTTTTCTTTTTAATTTTGTGAGATCTAGGCCCATCATGGTGGGCTGAACCTCTTAGCTAGGGCTAAGAGGTGAATCTTGTAGCGTGATGGGAGTGACTTGCTTGTATTTTTTATTTAAAACTGAATTGATGTTGATTATTAGTTTTGATGGAATTTTATTTAAAACTGAATTGATGTTGATTATTAGTTTTGATGGAATGTTTTTAGTCTTTAATGGTCTGTTGTGACTGAAATTACAATGGGCCTGCAATGGCTTTGAGCATGTTCTTTTCCTTTTGATGTTTATGATGTCAGGAAGCCCTGTTATTCACCATAGTCTCCTGGGCATGGTCGGATGACGGTACCCTTCTTAACCTTCATACATGTGATTGATTGGTAAATAGTTTAATTCTGTTGTTTGCTTTGTCTCCTGGACATGGTTTGGTGGTGGAATCCATTCTAATTCATATACCTTTCATCTCTTAAAAACTATATTAACAGCAGTTCAGTTAATTTCCATGATTCTTGAAGCAGGCATATGATCTCCCTGATCTCTACAAGCAAGCATGGATTTGATACTCAAGGTTTATCAAGAAAAAGGATGGATCTTAGGAGACCAAGATTGAAGCATTCATATACCAAAGATTCAAGAAAACCAAGTGACGAATGAAGAGAATCGATGATTTGAAGTGAAGAATCCTGAAATCGTCTTAAAAAAGTGTATTTTAAAGCTGTGAAGTTTATTTTGGGAAACTGCGTAGTAAGAAGTCTGTTTTAAACGAACTATGCAGCGAGAAGTCTATTTTAAAAAAATACGTATATTTGACGCGGTTTCTAGGGTTTTCAACTTTGTACAAAATTTGGAGTTCCCTACTTATAAATAGGGCTTCCTAAGGCATTCCAAAACATCATTCAAGGCATCCCAAAATAAAATTTAGGGTTTTTAAAGAGTTTTTAGTTTTATTAAAGCTTTATAAGTTATTTTTTTTTAAAATTTTATTTTTTATTATATATATATTATATCTTTTTTTATTTGCATTTTTTTTTTCTTTCTTGTTGCTTTTTATTTCTACAATTTAATTATGTCTTTTTAAGTTCCTTCTAGCCCAAGCTAGAAGGGAAGCACATGGGTTTAATATTTTTTTAATATTATGATGATTGATTGTTTTAATGATGAGAAGAATGGTGTATGCATGTTGTCTATTATTTAGATTTTATTTTTTATCCTCTTGTGAGATCCATATGTTTCCATTATATGAGATCCACATTGATGGATAGGCTTAGCCTAGATCAATTAGATTTCCTAGATAGGAAAGGTTCTCAACCTGTTACCGATCCAAATCTTCTATGGTTTACAATAAGCTTCCAGAAATATTTGGCAGATATAAAGTGGCCCCAGAGAGAGTTTCCCTTTAATAAATTCCACCCCATTTTGATTCTGAGCACCTGCATAACTTCTTCAATGCTCCAGATACCTCAACCTCCCTCAGGAAGGGGAGTGCAGATCTTGGCCCATTTGACCCAATGACGATTGTTTCCCTTCTCAGAACTGCCCTAGAAAAAATTGGCAAAAGCTTTTTCCAAGGTTTTGCAGACCAGCTTTGGAATGTTGATGGCTAAAAGTAGGTGGATGGGAATACTAGAAGGACGTGTTTGATGAGGACCTATTTCGCAGCTGGATTAAGAAGCTTCGCTTTCCAACCATCAATTCTGCTAGTAATCTTGTGCACAGTTGGTTGGAGGAGCGAACTGCTGATTCTGCCTTTGGTGAAAGGAATGCCTAAGTATACCATGGGGAGGAACGCTTGGTGGAAACTTGTGAGATTGTTGAGTTTATGCGCTTTGCTCCTTGGCATTTTCTTAGGGAGGAGGAAAGAGGTTTTGGAAGCATTAACCCGTTGTCCTGAGGTAAATTCGTATTCACGAATTAAACCAATATGAATACGCACATTCTAGAGCTTGCCATTAAGAAAGAGAATCGCATCATCAACAAAAAAAAGGTAGAAAATACTTAGGTAATTTTTAAGGAGCTTGACGGGTTGGCAACAGCTTGAGGAGAAAAGATAGGAGATGGCTCTGCTTAAAACGTTTGTTGCTAGGATGAAAATGGAAGGGGAGAGCAGATCTCCCTGACGAAGACCTCTACTAGTTTGAAAGAAGCCATAACTCCTTCCATTAATGAGCACTGAAAACCAAACATCTCTCCAGCATCGTTGAAGTTGGGCTATCCATTGGGCACTAAAATCAAATTTTTCTAGGAATTGAGCTATGATCAAATGCCACTCTAGACGATCATATGCCTTTTCCATGTCAAGTTTAATAATCATGTTATTTCCATACACCTTCCGATCAATCTCATGGACCATTTCCCTAGCAATCGGGATGATATCTACAATAAATTTGTCTGTATAAACAAAGGCGCCTTGTTCCTTTGAAATTAGCATGGGAAGAATATGAGCAATCCTAGTTGCCAGAATCTTGGAAAAATTTTCATAATGCAGTTGTAGAGATTGATGGGCCTGTAGTCTATGATGAACTTCAGATTCTTCTTTTTGGGGATGAGACAAATCTGAGTGCATTGGAAGGCCTTGGGATCGGGCCACCAGAGAGGAAGTCTATGGCTGCCACAAGAAGGTCCGTTCTAATGATATCCCAGTAGGCCGAGAAGAAAGCTCCTCCAAATCCATCCGGCCCTGGTGCGCTATTGAGGGGAATAGAGGTGGCTGCAGTTTTGATTTCCTCGAGCATTAGGGGTCTCATGAGGCTCAGATTCATCTGGGTAGTCACCAATTTCGGGATATAGTTAAGGATGTCACTGTCTGAGTTTCTCCCTTCCGAAGTGAATAAATGTTGGAAATATCGGACCGCTTCGCTGCTGATATCATCATTTGTTTATAACAGTTCCCCTATGGGTTTCTTCAAGTTTTTTATGGCCAAACATTTGCGTTTATCTAATACTGAGTTGTGAAAAAATTGAGTGTTCCGGTCTTCTTCTGTCAACCAGGCGATTCGGGATTTCTGCTTCTAGTAGATCTCCTCCTGAAGATAAGCACGTTTCAGGTTTTCCTGGGCTTGCTGCAAAGTAAAAAAGTCTTCCTCCGATCTAAAATTGAGAAGGGAAAGTTCTGTCCTGATAACTTCATTTTCAGCAAATTGAACCTCCCTAAAAATGTCACCAAAGACCTCTTTATTCCATCTTTTTAGTGAGGTTTTCAAGATTTTCAGTTTGATGGAGAACCTGTACATGGGGGTGGCCACGATCTTAGTCTGCCAGCTGCTAACAACCACTACTGTGACGTTTTCATGGACTGTCCACATTTGTTGGAAGCAAAAAGGGCGGGAGAAATCTACAGTCTCTTCCAGGAAAGAGAGCAAAAGCAGCGAGTGATCAGAATGGGATCGCATCAGATGCTGGACTTGGAAAGCTGGGAGTGAAGACATTCAATCCAGGTTAATGAACATGCGGTCCAGTCTTGCCCATCTGCGGCTTCGGCCTGCGCGGTTATTACTCCAGGTAAAAGGTGGGCTCGAGAAACTACGTCGAGCAAACCAGTATCATTGATGGCCTCTTGGAAGTCGCGCATTGCGCCTGTCATTTGAGGAGTGCCTCCAATGCGATCATCTGGGCTGATCGTGGTGTTAAAATCACCACTGACCAGCTAGGGACCTGAAATCTGTTTGGAAATGTCTCTCAGTTCTTCCCATAGGGGTTTTCTTCTCTCCCTGTTGCAGCTAGCATAAATTGCAGTGATGGTGATGGGTTGAGGGAAGGTAGATGTATGGACTTTGATGGTTATGCTTTGGGTGCTAGTCCGTATAGTTTGGATTTGAGTTTGGGCCGAAAGTAGGAGCCAAAGTTTATTGTCCTTTGTTCCCTCAGCAATGTGAGTTGAGAAATCCAGCTTGGAGGCGACCATGGGGCGCCGGGATTCTTGTAACATTGGTTCCTGTAACAACAAAATTTTGACTTTGTGTTTCTTTAGAAGCTGTTTTAGAAAATGGGTAGTATGTGCATTACCTACCCCCCGCACATTCCAGGAAAGGATGCTAACTATTAGAAACGCAGCCTCTTTTCTTAGCCTTACTTGGTTTACTTCTCAGTCTCTCACTCGTCTTGTGGGAGATGCTAAACAGAGACAGGTTTTTCCTTTTCCTCTTTATTTTTTTCCGAGGCTGACGCATCATACTCTGGTTCACTGCTCGAATGAGAAGGAGGAGGATCGTTAGTACCTGTTATGCCTTGAACGTCCACCCATAGAGTCAGTTCCTTGGACGATTTTGCAACAGCCTGGTTGCTTGGGTCATTGAAGATCTGTTCTTGTGTGACATTAGAACATGCGTGCGTCGGTTCAATCCTGGTCTCATCATAGAAAGGTATGACTTCATTCTGGGCCCGCTGATATTCAATCTATGGCCTATCTGGAGGGGTAATCGAGTGAGCAGAGTGGCTGTCAGCTGATTGTCTGTGGGGTGGATAAATGGGGGTGACAATCTGTCTACCTGGGCTATCCTTAAACAAAATTGTGACACCAGAGAGCCACCTATCCAAGGCTTCCAAAGCTTCCTATGAAGGTGAAATCCATGGGGTCGTTGGGTGAGACTATAAAGGCTAAGGGCCATTGGAAAAACTGATTGGCAGGATGTATTCTGAGGTGGTCTGATTTTTAAAATTTGGAGTTCTGATTGCTTGGATGTCAGTCCTTAGGAAAGGGACTGCCAGTTGGGTAGCATAGGTGGTTGGAGATTGATCATTTGTTAGGATAGCAAGAAGTTGAGATTAAAGATCCATGGTTTGATGATTGAGAGTTAAGGTGGGTTCTAGGTGAAAAGAGGCATGTTGTTGGTGTCCCAGGAGGCTGACGCCCACTTGCCTCTCATTAACTAACTGCTGGGTCTCAGTGGCATTCTGTCGAACATGTTGGGATGGTTCTAGCTGCCGTTGATCATCAGGTGGTGTGGAGCCCATCTGTTCATTCTGGGTAGTGGCATTGCTTGAGGTGTGCTGAATTTCTGCAACTAATGTTCTGTTTTGGTTCTGTCCAAAAGCTCTGGCCATCCATTCCTTTGTGCCTTCTCTGGCCACAGGAGCAAATGACTGGGTGTGGCTTGGAAGAGTCTTCCCATTCTGGTGGCAGTATCATTCAATGAAAGAAGAGATCTGAAATGTTCTTCCTTAAACAAGAAGTTTAGAGACCTTGAAGAGTTGGTCCTCTCGATGCAAAAGAATCTTAGCTCGAACAAACCAATGATTTGTTCGGTTTAAGGATTCCCTGTCCAAGTCAATGACGGTGCCCATCTATTCAGTAATCTGTCCGATGGTATGCTCACTCCACGCATGCATAAGGATGCCTTCAATCCGTATCCAAACACCTCTACCTGGAATCACCATTGTTGGAGTCCACATTCGAGTGTTGATCATATTCATTTTCTGTTAGAGGATGCAGTCCCTGGAAAAAGCCAATACACCTTTGAATTTGAAGCTAATAACATAAGCCATTTCTGAAATTCCGTGTATCTGTGGTTGGGAAGATTTGAAAGGGGATGATTGCAGAATAGTTGCTATACGCTTAATCGCATCTGTCGGGCCTGGGATCTCTCCCATTAATGTATTGGACATGTCCGCCCTTCCCTTGTTCGAAATCCATTTGAGAACAATAATGGAGGTGGAGGAAGAGGGGGGATTTGGTGGGAGGAGAGTGTCGGCATAGGACATGTGGTCAGGGTCTCCGAAAGTAGCTTGTTTAAGGTCCCTGCCTGCATTGGTAGATGAATGGGAGGGGCTGACAGATTTTTGGACAGGCAGCGGCTCGGGGTTTGGGATGATAGTGGGAAGATTACTGGGTGATAGTCTCTGAGATGCATCATTAACGATCACACGATGCCAACCCATGAATCTATCATGAAGCATCTCTTTTTCCATTTGGGCGTCGCCCTTGTTCCAAAACCTAACAAATGCATATCCCCTCTTTCTACCAGATTGGGCGAAGAAAGGAAGGTAGATGTCGTTGATATCCCCAAATTGGCCAAACCTTTTCTGTAGATCTTCCTCTTTGATGTCGAACGCAAGATTGCCTATGAAGAGGCTCCATTCACTGCCCTTAGATCGCCTAGGTTTCACGGTTTTCCACTCACCTGCTCTGGAAACCCTAGCCGATTTCATTGTTACGATCTGGTGAGCATCATTTCGCCTTGAGAAACTTCGTTGATTTCGCCTTATTAATTAAAAAAACTAATTAATACAAAATTTACATTGTATGGCCTTTTAAAAAATGGTTTCAAAAAGCTACCTCAATAATATATATATATATATATATATATATATATATATATATATATATATATATATATATATATATATATATATATATATATTGTTCACACCCCAAGTGCAGGGTTGTGATGTAGTAATAAACTCGGTAAGACCGAGGTCGAATCCCAAGGGATTGATACCTGTACGTTATCTGAAACTAAGTAGAACTAGAACTAGACTAAGATGTAATCTAAATCGAATAGAATTGAAGGAATAATGGTAAAATATTAATTTAAAACTTAAAAAATTCAGAAGTAGGAAACTAACGATTCAGAGGATCCACTTGTAGAGGTCAGGGAAGCTACCTTACATTAATTCAAGAACACAACTGATAAGAAGAGATTTGTCAGATCTTTGAACTTCTCATGAATCTAATCATCAATAGATAAGATTAGTGAAGATTTGAAAGTGATCCCTTCACCTAACCATGCCCAGGAGACGATGACAAACAACAGCGATTTACCAATCTTACAGCCAAATATAAGAGAATTGTAAAAGTTAGGATGGGTTCCATCACCCAACCATGCCCAGGAGACAATGATGGACAACAAGGCCTCCTAAGTTCACAAACTCATAATGAAAAGAACATACTCAAAGCTATTGCAGATCTACTGTAATTTGAGTCACAATAAACTATTAAAAACTAAAAGTAATTTTTTAATAATCGAGCTAAAATTCAGGAGAGTTCAATAAATAGGAATCAAAGCAAAGCAACCATCCTAACCATGCTACAAGCTTCACCTCTTAGCCATAGCTAAGAGGTTTAGCTTGACATGGTTAAGCTAATTCCCTTAAACATAATAAAAAAGAAAAAGAAAAAGAAAAACAAACTATAAACTTTCTCTTCTTGTCCAGACGGTCCTAGCTGAGATTCCCCTTTTATAAGCATGAGTTTAGTCGGCCGGCTTTGGGGATAGTTGCATGCTTAAGACCTATTTACGCAGCAACATATTGAGCAACTTCGTGTCAGCAAGAAAACTGCAAATGTGGATCATCTTTGGCGTCCAAACTTTGTTGCTTGGGTTGATTTTGGATGGCCAATCACATGAATGGTTTGGATCTTCATGCAGCTCCCTCAAGGTGGAGGACTGAAGCCGTCAATGAAGTTGGTTACGCAGTAAAAGTCGGAGATCTTTCGCAACAGCATGGGAAGCAAAAATGCGGAAACCCTTACGCTGGTTGTCGGTGGGGCCCACTTCAGTTGACTTTTGCGAAATCTACGTCATCCACCAGATTCTGCTCAAAAAACCATTTGGAGTTGACTGGTTTTGGGTTAGATTCAGTGTGGCCCACGGAACGTTTCATTGCACCGTCTGTCTTCCATTTGGATGAGAAATTCACACGATCTCTTGTATGGGACCTGAAAGGAATTATAGCCAGGGTCTTGGCTATCCTCTAGAGCAAATGGACGGGTTAGATCATCTAATGGAATGATGGGTGGTACCCACTGTCAAAACCCAGTGGGAACACGTCCATCACTAGACGTTTCACATAACTGGTTTGTAAAAAATAGGTGGGGTCCACTGCAATACCTGTCCTAGAAATCCACTCCCTCTATCAACTCCTATACCTAATGTTGGCTCATGGCCTTCAGTTTGAAGTAGAATCGACTTTAGGGTGGGCCAAACGCTCAACCGATGTGTGGACAACATTCACCGTTAAAATTATAATCTACTTCACGTAGATGCCATGCATGCACATATATTTACAGATTTTCCCTTCTCTTTTGTTATAACTTCCGTTGTCCGTATTTCTTGATTGCACCGTTTAAATGAGACAAAATTTCACCAAGGCTTGTTATTTTTCACGCTCTTTCTAACACCTAATTTTGAGCCTTGATCGCTTATGGATTGCCAAGATGTGCTTTAATGGCTAACACCCTTTGATCTCTCTGTTGGGCCACTTCCACATGAATCTAATGGCTGAAATTCAATGTGTACGGTTAATTTATAGTCCTCAGGCCATATATGAAGTTTTAAGCTGAACGGATAGTAGGAACCCTGTGATCTTGCATTTTGGATGATTTTTGGGCCACTTGAGCTTCAATTTTCTGATTTTCTCGGATCCCTGGCGTGTAATTCTGTCGATCTTGGTCCCCTGAAGTTCGTCCATGGCCTTGGTAAATTCTGAGCATTAACTCCATGCTTTTAGCACTTTATTTTGATCTAAGCTTGTAAATACACCCTGCATCACAAATACGATTAAATCGGACCATTAAAAAGTATCATGCCCATAAATCCAGGCAATAACTGGGTCTGATATGCAATATTTGACCCTCAACATATATATATATATATATATATATATATATATATATATATATATAGGCATGCTCCCCTACGCACATGCGCACCTTTGCACACGTGTAATGGGTGTTGAATCTGAACGGTCCATAAGATGCGGAATCCCATGAAACCTTAGGGGGTGAATTTTCACCCTGATCTAAGATTCTGGTGGGCCATAACAAAGAGAAATTCAAATCAAGGGAAGAAACTGTTTGCATTTTTCATGGCCCACCGAAGTTTTGGATTAAAGTAAAAATTCATACCAGGAGGTTTCATGAGGTTCTGCTTCATGTGAACCGTTCAGATTTGCGAGACTCATCAGATATGATGAGTTCTCAAAAAAGTTCGTATGTACTACGTACGAACTGGTTCGCAGGTGAGCATTTCTGTGTGTGTGTGTATCATTCATCTACCTTCCATTACATTTTGTTAACTTTTTCATGAATAGGGCATGAGAACAGATGGATGGGTTGCTTGGGTGGACCCCAAAATTGTGTTTATGTAAAATCCACCTCAAGAATCAAGTGAGTCATCTCATGTTAAGTGGACCACACGTGCAATGATCACACTTACATTTAATTATGTGCATGACATATAATGGTTGAAGTGGATCTTATTTAATTATCATGGTGGGCTCTGTAAAAATTAAGGGTGTATATGTTGTTTCATTTCATGAGGTAGTGGATGTCACCCAAACAACACAAGCATTTGGTGCTAATCGGTATGCTGAGATTCCAATGTTTCTCTTGCTTAGAAAAACTAACAATAAAATACAAAATAAGAAAAATAATGGAAATTAATTGCCTTAATTGATTTTTTTAAATATTATTATCTATGACATTCAAATTCACAAACATAGTGGTTTTTTTTTTTTTTTTTTTTTTTTTTTTTAAATTATAAAAGAAATGGCATTAGCCATAGGTTCCATTGATCAGTTAGCAAATACATCCATTTAGGTGGGCCCAACAAAAAGGATTGATGCCTCACCTATCATGTGACAGAATATGGACAAAAAAACTGTACAGGAGAGAACAGAAGCAAAAGGAAAACTAGGATCTCAATCCCTGGCATTGAATGGCTCCAATTCCTGCATTATCCAAGAGGAGGGCTCCTCTGACTAACCTCAGAAGTTGGGATTGGCGTGAGTAGATCATATCTGGGTAGCCCTCGCTAGCTAGCTTAGCTAAGGCATCTCCACGGAGTTACCTTTTCTAGGTGTGGATGAATACCAGATTG